>CM047812.1:116519811-116933682 GCA_026214975.1 Gentiana macrophylla | reverse complement strand
TTCATCGCTAATATGAATATTTGAATACCGTAATTATCTCCTGAATATAGAGATTAACTATTCAAAATCCATTTCCTTACGCCACGCTTGGATTGTGGTAATGAATGGAATGAAATGTCATTTTCTATCAGATTCCATCAATTTAAGCGTGCTTAAGAACTAAGAATGAAATGTGTTTTCATTTCATCAAAAATGGAATGGTCGGAATGGAATGAAAAATAAATCCTCGCAATGTTAAATCGATTTCATTCCATCGCTTACCAAACGCAAAGAATTGAATTCAGATCATTCCATTCCATTGCATTGCATTCCAACATATTCATTTCATTTCATTTTATCAATCCAAACAAGTCATTAGGGAACACGCCAATCAGTGTCCATTACAGACACGCCACACGTTAACGCTAGGGCACAATCCCCTCTATATAAACAATCCCTAATGAATTACGGAGACTCGATTCCAATCTCAAGATTTGATACGAAAGCAAGATGATCACTATCGTCGTCATAATCTAAATCATCCTAAAAACACCCTCTCTTTTATGTTTTCAGATTGAAGGAAAGATCTTTGTGCTATCATCAAGAGAAAGTGCCCTAAAATTTATATAGACTAGTTTTTGGATCGTCAAACAACAAAAATAAGTTTTGTTTATTTTCTCGTAATCTTTATTTCGAGACTACATTCACAATATTTGGGCTCAATTTCAGAAAATTCATTGTCGGAAATTTAGTCAAAATTTATTGTGGTTGTGATCAATAGTGTAAAGGTTGTCTTCTTGAATGAGAGGCCACAACCAAGGCCGGGTAAATGGGTCACTAATACCTGTGAAGTTTATGGACGCTACCTTCTTGATTCCTTTTGATCTTGCTCTCTTGGTCGTAAGGGAATCAATCAATTCAAAATTCAAATGTACTTTCAAGAATCAGAACAATATCATCACAAGATGACGTAATTCTGGAATTCTTTTCTAGTATACAGAATCATGATAAATACGATAGTCGTAAAATTTTTTTTTACAAAAACTATAAACTACATTAAAAAATATAGTTAATTGTCAATTATAACACATTTAGAAATATATCATGATTTTAAGGCTAAAAGAAAAGATTTTTGTCAAATAGGACAAAGTGAAAATGATAGTGAATTTGAAGCTAATTACGTTGGTTTTGTGTTAAAAATCAATGTAATTTATTTTCGCTTTACAAGTGAAATGTTCGCTTTGGCAAAAATATTTTCTTATAGTTTTTTCGCTTAACATCTTTCATATTAAGTCATTTGCACTTTATTCCTTAAAAATAAAATTTAAGTATTCATTCACAGAATGTTATTTTTCTTATCAAATCTCTAAGATACGGTTTTTAAATCATTAATGATTTTTTTCCGCAAAGTATTTCCGATAATCATCGACACTAATTTTTTGATATACTTGTCCGGATACCAAAGGTGGCACTTTCAATGTGGTTTGGAGCATCCTCAAGAGCTCAAACCCAAGACTTTTGTTTAAGTGACCGAGTTCCTTCCACTCCGACCGACCTTTGTAGGTAAATTAATCACAATATCTCTTACAAGTGAAAAGTGCTCCAAACCCCTCGGCCCTCACGCTGCCTTGAATGAAGTAAGAAAAAAGGTAAAAGACCTTTCGCCTCTACGCGCTATGTCATTAATCGCCTTTTTCGCTCTTTATGCTTAAAAATATATGGCTTCACCTCTCTCGGATTTTTCCAAAACCATCAAATTGAAATTCAGCAAATAAAAGAGATATTCCGTCGGAATATTCTTTTCTAAATCTTATTTCACCTTTACCCTTACTCCCACACATCGCCTTCTTCCCTGAGTTCCTCACGCTCCTCGATAAAAAAATAGCAAAGAAATTGCTTAGATCTCTCCAAATCACAAAGATAATTTGCGTAATTCTTCAAGCATCGTATTGTGGCTTCTCCAATTTGATCATCAAACGTTGGAGAAACGTTGTTGGTAAAGTATGGGTCAATTTGATCATCAAAGTATGGAGAAAAATTCTGGGTCAACTTACTTTGATGATTATTCTCCAAAAATTCTGGATCAATTTGATCATCAAAGTATTGGAATTTGAAAAGGATGGGTCAATTTGATCATCAAATCGTATGGTCAATTTGCATTTTTTTTCTCCAATCGTATTTATTTTTACCTCAACTAATCATATCATTAAACAAATCGATTCACAAAATTCCCAATTCCAATCAAATCCTATCCCCACCTACATAATCCCAAATCCACATCTATCCCAGTCCCGCTAATTTCAACGGTTCATTAACCATTAACCGCTAAATTAATAAAGGCCGAAACTTCCTTTTCAAAATCCACAAAGCTATCAGCCAAACACTCAGAATGGAGTGGGTTCGTTGTGAAATTCTTGGTCATGAAAGTTTCGCATCGTTAATTTAGCAAAACGCAGAAAAGATAATCCCGATGAAAGAAGTAAGTTGATGGCGGGAAAGTTTGTTCTTTGGAAGATCTAGCTTTGTCCTGCAGATCGCACGGTTCCATTCAGTAAGAACCAAATCATTCTCTTGAAGCTCATCCTCTTCATCATAAATGATCCGCTTGACCCGAAATGACCTGGCCCAGAGGGAATCCCAATTCATTGGGCCTTCGATACAATCAAATAGAAAGCCAGGCGGCGCCATATTCTGGGAGCCCAAACTATGTGATTGAATAAACCTCATCTATCTCATGCGGGATTGTCCTGCATTGCATCTTTGACGAATGAAAAATCGATTTTGGATGAATTCAAGATTGCCTGTAAATTATTAAGTGTTATGGTGATTACGATAAGTGGTGAAAAGATGCATAATGTGTTATTAGAGTATGCTTCAAAGTGGGAGTCCGTTTGATAAGATGAAGAATTATATTGATCGGCACCGAGAATGAAGTCCGCGATATGTGAAGTCAAATACTAAACAAAGAGGGAAATTGCTTTTTTGGGATTTAGGTTTATTTAATAAAGCGTTGAAGTAAGGGTAAAAGTGGAATAAGCTTTAAAAAATGAATATTCCGACGGAATATTCTTTTTTATTTGCCGTAATTTCAATGTGATAGTTTGTGAAAACCCCACAAGATCAACCATATATTTTTAAACCACAAGAAAAAGTTTTCAATTGACAAACCACACGAAAGCAAAATGTCTTTTACCCTAAGAAAACGTAATTTCAACCTCCAATGGAAGTGTATTTGCATAACGGTTTCGGTAGGGTGTCTAAACGAATCAAAACCTGATCGACCGATCGAACCGGATTAAACCGGACGGAAAATGATGAATCGCGGTTTTCCAATCGGTTTTTTCATTGAACAAAACCGAACCGGAATCCAATTCGGTTTTCGCTTTTATCCATAAAACCTAGATGATCGAACCGAACCTAAGTTATACTTCATTTTTAATTTTATATATATATAATTTAATTTGTTCACTACCCTACTATAAAAAACCCCACACAACCCTAAATTTCTAAACCTTATACTTACATGCTTTACCTAAACCTAAACCTAAAATGCTTCTCTACCGATAACCGCTGCTTGAGCTCACCACTGCTTTCGCTTCTTCTAATATTCTTCATCCTTTCGATCGCGAAAATTTGAAAGAACTTTCAAATTGTTGTTACAACGACCACCCGCATTTATGCAAATAATGGTGTTTGTCTCATCTTTAGAAGAAAAAAATCAAAATTTTATGGTAAATAAAATACAATCTGAAAATCGAAATCGAATCGAATCCTGATCAGATTTGCTTCACCCAATTCAAAAATGACTAATTCAATTCGATTAAAATATCAAAACCGTAATTACAGCTTCGATTCGTAAAATCGTAAAACCGACCTGACTGGGTCTATGACACACCTGGGCTTTCTGGATGTTGAAGCAGCTGCTCAGAATGCTGTTATGCGTGAACCAGTAATTAAAGTTTCTTTGAAGCTAAAATTTTGGACTATCTTTCAACATTTTTGTGGATGGTCTGGTTACATATTTAACTTTTAAAACTTCAGGAAATCTCCACTCAGCAGATATCATACAGAGTCAAAGGTTCGTAATGGTATTATCAATTGCAGGATATTTTGTGATTATGGAATCTATTGCATAATCCATTCCCCCTCCCCCTTTTGGTCCTCTGTGTTTCAGGGATGCAAGGTCTGCAAATGGATCCTCCGAGGAAGCTGGTGACTTTTTTTTTTCTGGTCACCATGATCCTACTTACTTATTTAAAGGTATTCATTGTTCTATGCATTCTTTCCTTGTTATTATCCTTTTTTCGTTTAAACTTCTTTCTTTCCTACTGCAAATTTCAGTCTTTATGATATCTGAATGAGATTATAAGCATTTAATCTTTCTTATACTTGTTTAAAATTGTGTGTTATTCTGTTCAATTTACAGGAGCATCTCCTAAGAATGACTGCTGAACATCGTTCCCAAATGGCTTCAAAGCGCGGGTCGTTCTACTGTAGGGGAACTGTCTCATGCCGGATCCCCACCACACAGCTTCCTCGGTGGAATACACAGCGTCTCCATGTGTGAAATCATGTGGTCCAGACGCTTTGCGCGTAGACAGCTTCTCAAGAGGAGTCCCTAGGATAAAATTTCCTCAAAGCGCCCTACCAATACCATTCCCAAGAAGGTCGGTTGATTGATTGGTTTTACTCTTGTGCAGTTCATTCTCAGTTGTTATTGCACGTGCCTTTAAGCAATTAATTATTCTACTTCAATCAGAGCAGTAGACCTGCTGTTTATGGCTCTATGCTAGTCACTCTGACTAGCTAATCTAGTGGACTGTCGGAATTAATTTTGTTAAGTTATAAGAAAACATTTATTTATCATGGTTACAAGGTGATGATACACGTGATGGCCATAAGAGGCACACAATATGCTATTGCGATTCCTAAACCTGGTGATACTAAGTGTGTCTAATTTAGTGCTTTTTTTGTTTGGTTTTTTGTTTGAAATTCAGTTAAATACTAAAGCTGAACCGATAGAAGCTTGACAAACTTTCTATGTATATCGTGAATTGAATATGGGCTTATCATTTTTATGTTGCGGGAAGCTGAGGGATAGACAAACGTGGCAAACTTGAAATATAAATTAGTTGCAAAAAAATAGATAAACCAAAACATGTTATACGTGCAAAACCTTCTATTCGTTGTGTGTCATTCACAGATTTGTTATTTATATGATTATTGTTGTTATTCATATATGAATGAGCGAGATTAGTGTATTTAATCTATATATGAATGAAAACTCGGCTGAAATGAAAAAGTGAATTATACGAGTTTTTTTCAGTTTGATGCAAGGTTTTGAAACTGCTTGTAGCACTCATTCTGAAAAGAATCTCTTACAATTAGAACTCTCCCTTAGTCCTGGTTTAAGTTTGTCTTAAACACATGTTAATAAACGTTATTGATGGTGGCGGTGTGACTCATTAGTAAACGTTATTGATGGTGGCGGTGTGACTCATTAGTACTTCATTCATCAGGTAATCTTGAAATCGGGAATGGATATGGTGTGCCAGGTGGTGGTGCTTATTATGGTGCTGCAAGGGCCAGTTTTACTACCTCCAGTAAGGCTGCATTTTTGTTCCAATAGTTCTCGCTTTTCTTTTTTTGGGCACTGCCTAACGCCACCACATTATCAGATGTCAATGAAACTGAGGGTAATGAAGTGAAAAACGCAAGATGGAACTTGGCGGGAGTCTAGACAAAATGATGCGGCTAAGGAGTTGCCTGAATACTTGAAGCAGAAGTTGAAAGCCAGGGGTATTCTGAAAGATGTTCCACCCGTAAAGAACCTTGACAATTCAAATAATGCAAGTGTATTTTCTTTAGTCCTAAGAAAGTTCATTAATCATTTTGCTTTGTTATGGATTATGTCATACCTTGTATGACATATGTTCTGCTAATAGGAGATTTGAACCGAATATATTTGTTAAGTTTCTGAATTTGTTTAAGAACTTGGCAATGGAACATAAGATATGTTGCGGTCTGCCAGGGAGATTTTTTTCTTTTACTTTCTTTTTACGTTTCTTTGATCTAATGTTCATCTTTTCTTAACTTCTTAAAGTGTTCTTGAAATATTTCATTGTAGAGTGCAGAAACTTTTGTATCTCAGAGCACTGTGCAAGGAACACTGCCTCCAGGATGGGTGAGTGTCATTTTATTTTCGGCATTGCCCTTTTTCTCATTTCCTTTAGTTGTCCTCGACATATTTGATGTTTCTGGCACAAGCTATTGATAAAGTTTCAAAGTATATCTCCATATATACTCATCATAGACATTATGGCTTATACATTTATCTTAAGACGATTTTGATGACCAGAAAAGTGCCCCGCTAAGGGAGAAAGAGTACATCGGTACCGCTTTATAAGAACAAAGGTGATATTCAATATTGTGCAAGTATTAGAGGTATTAAGTTAGTGAGCCACACAATGAAGCTTCAGAAAGGAGTGATTGTGAGAAGAGTTAAAGTGAGAAGTGTATCTCATGAATTAGGAAGGTTATTTCTGCCTTATTTATTTATTAGGGCACAAACCGTGTGGCAAAGCAGGTTTGTGAAGTTTATTTCTAGTTTACTTGGGGCTATAGTATGGAAGGCGGTCACTGTAAAATATCTTTTTCGTGAGAATTAATAAAAATAAAGTTTTCCACACCCATTCATCTATCTTTTCTAACATGGTATCAGAGAGTAGGTTCGATTAAACCCTACAAAGATGAATTACCGTGAAGCTTTCACAGGGGAGTTGATCAACCCGGCTGTTGGTCAATCTTCGAACACTGGAGCAAACAATGAGGAAGGAAACTTCAATAATTCCTCCTCGCTTGTTGGTTCCCGGTAAATTAAACGGGCAAAACTACCTTGAATGGTCACGGACCATCAAGCTAGCCATTGATGGACGCAGCAAGCTAGGTTTTTTGACTGGAGCAATCAAGGAACCGGCTGCCAATGATCCCAAGCACAGCACTTGGCAGTCAGAAAACTCCATGGTCAAGCCGTCAAGGCATGGTCGATCAACTCAACGGAGCGGACCATAGCTGTACCCATATATGTCTAAAACCGCCAAGATATTTGGGAAGCAATAAAGAGTCAGATTCGATCTGAGAACTCCTCACAGATCTACCATCCGAAACCGTAATGTGGAATTTGAAGCAAGGGGCAAGGATGTGACATGTTATTACAATGAGATAGTCACACTTTGGCAAGAATTGATATGTGTCATGCGGACACACGGGATTGTCAGGGACAAAGACCAAATTTCGTAAAAAGAGAGGAAAATGAAAGGGTTTATTCCTTTCTCAAGCGGTCTCAATTATGAATTGGATGAGGTACGGGTAGGATCCTTGGAAGGAATCCTCTCCCATCATTGAGAGAGGTGTTCGCAGTCGTCGGGCGAAGAGGCAAGAAGGAAGGTTATGCCACAGTGGATCGATTCCTTCAAAATCGTAAAACCTGGGACAAGACCTTGAATCATCTGCTTGTGGTGATCAAGGGTGATATAAGAGGCAAAAACAGGGGCATAACAGGGACAATTGTTGGGCAATTCATGACAAACCACCAACCTGGAAGCCAATGGGTCAATCTGGGAATGTTGGTGAGATAAGGAGCAACCAAGTGTCATCGATCCAAGTCGATAAGTCCTGGATAGCCTTTCTTTGACTAAGGAGCGATAGAACTACTTGAGTAACTCTCGCTAGCAAGTCGACACACATCCAAATTTCTCCAAACCACAAGTGTACCTTTGCCGAGTCGGTATGACATCCGCTTACGACCCTTGAATCCCACACCTGAGCACACTGATCCTTGATTCAGTGCAATGATCACATGACCCTTGCTCCAAAATGTTCGGGCCTCTATTTTCCATATGGAGGAAATCGAGAGAAAGTGAGGGTGGCAGATGGATCTTTTCAAGCAGAGAGTCGAAAAGGCTCAAGACCACCATCGCCTCTATTACTCTTCATGATGTCCTCCATGTCCCCAAACTTTCCTCGCAATTTAATTTTCATTTCACAAGTTGGCCTCGCCAACTCAGAAATTAATCTTTTCTCCTACTATTTGTGAGTTTCAGGATGTGACTTTGGGAAGGTGATTGGCAATGCTAGGATCAAAGGAGGACTCTACATCCTCGAGGATGGGGATAGTTCAAAAAATAAATTGGCTCCTAAGAATCATTGTTTTAGTATTTAGTTTGTCATCTAGTGATGAAATAATGATGTGGTATACTAGATTAGGTCACCCTAGCTTTGGGTATTTGAATAAATTGTTTCCTAAACTTTTTATTACTCCCTCCGTCCCATTTTATGTGTTCAGCTTTCATTTGCATTTTTCTCGCACACGCATTTTAAGGTGATGATAACTAAGCCAATTTTGACACTATCTCGATTTAAATTACTCATTTGTTTACACTACAATTCTCAAGAAAGGTTGGGCGGTAATTTCATCAAGATAGTGTCAAAATTGGCTTAGTTATCATCACCTTAAAAAGCGTGCCAGAAAATGCAAAATCAAACTGGACACATAAAATGGGACAGAGGGAGTAATAAAAAGAGTTCTGATTTTCAATGTGAAATTTGTGTCTTGTCTAAACATAAGCGGAGCACTTATATTCCAAAATCCTACATACCCACTAAACCATTTACTCTTATTCATAGTGATGTTTGGGGTCCTTCCAGACACCTAACTATGACTGGGAAGAGATGGTTTGTGTCCTTTATAGATGATCACACAAGAGTTACCTAGATCTATCTGTTAAAGGAGAAGTCTGAGGTTGAGAAAGCTTTTAAGAATTTTTATAACATGGTTAGCACTCAGTTTCATACACAAATTGAAATTTTAAGAACTGATAATGGAACTGAGTACTATAACAATCTTTTGAACAATTTTTTTTCTAAAAAAGGCATGATCCATCAAAGCTCATGCCCTAATACACCCCAACAGAATGGTGTGGCAGAAAGGAAAAATCAACATGTCCTGGAAGTGGTCAGATCCATCATGTTGTCCTCTAAGTGCCCTAAATTCTTGTGGGGTGAGGCTCTTCTCACTGCGGTTTATTTAATCAACAGACTTCCCTCTAAAATTTTAGACTTTAAAACTCCCTTAAATGAATTAAAAGAAAACTTTCCACACACTAGATCGGTCCATGATCTTCCTCTCAAAGTGTTTGGGTGTGTAGCATTTGCACACACCTATCACCAAGGGAAGTTGGATCCTAGAGCCACTAAGTGTATGTTTTTGGGGTATTCTGCCAATAAGAGGAGGTATAGGGTTTTTGATTTTGGTAAAGGAAGAGTCATAGAAACAATGGATATCACCTTTTTTGAGAACACAATGTACTATGACAAGCACCATCTTCAGGGGGGCTTATGACTCAAGAAGATGTGGCTGATTTTCAGTACATTGTGGTTGGGGGTGATGAGTCTAGTATGCCAAATCCTATGGAAATCATCAGTAATGAACAAGTACTAAGATCCGGGAGAAAACAGAGGTAAGTCACCTCGTGTGAGTGGCCAAACCCCTAAAACTCCCAAGATTACTCAAAGATTCTGGGAAAAACATATTTTAGGACTATCCTAAATCCAGAGAGCATGTGGAACCTCCAACTGGATCGCCCAAGAGCTCGAACCGCACATCCTCGGGCAATCAAATGATATGGAGGAATCTGAGTCACCAAACTCGAGCCTCTAATCCCGCACCTTGATGCACACTGATCTGAACCCTTGGTCCCAGATCTTGATGAACCATCCACTCTAAGCCTAAAAAGCAAATCCAAAAACAGGCCGTGGTAAATAGTCCAGATCCTTTCTTGGATGTCCCTATTGCAATTAGAAAACCACCAAGGGCTCACACTAAAACTCCTGATACCCTATACAAAACTACTTAACCTATCAAAATGTGTCACCATCCCACAAAGCCTTCCTTACTAAAGGTGTCTCAACATCAAATTCAAGAATATTCAGAAGCTCTCTCTCTGTGCTGAGTGGAGGCTCATTGCTCAGAGGAAATCAGGGCTTTGGAGAAGTATGGCACTTGGGAAGTGGTGAATCTGCAATAGGAAAGAAAGCCGTGGTGTAGATGGGTGTTCACCATTAAGTTCAAGTCTAATGGTGAGGTTGAGAGATATAAAGCTAGGTCAGTAGCCAAGGGCTACAGCCAAACCTATGGAATTGATTACTCTGAGACTTTCTCACCAGTGGCTAAGCTCAATACTGTGAGGGTTGTATTCTCCATAGCTGTGAACCTAGACTGACCATTGTTTCAACTTGATGTGAAGAATGCATTTCTTCATGGGACACTCAAGGAGGAAGTGTATATGGATCCTCCCCCAGGACTTGCTGGTCAGTTTGGAGGAAAGGTTTGTAGACTGAAGAAGTCTCTGTATGGGTTGAAGCAAAGTCCAAGAGCTTGGTTTGATAGGTTTAGGCAGTTTGTCCTAAAGATAGGATTCAAGCAGGGGCACTCAGATCATACCTTATTTGTGAAGAGGTCCAAAGAAGGGAAGATGGTGGTCCTAGTAGTATATGTGGATGATATCATCCTTACCGGAGATGATGTGGATGGGATTAATCTGGTGAAGAGAAATCTGGCTAGGGAATTTGAAATCAAAGACCTTGGGGTTTTGAAGTATTTCCTGGGAATGGAGGTAGCTCGGTCCAAGGGGGGATGGTGGTGTCCCAAAGGAAGTATGTGTTGGATCTGCTGACAGAAACAGGAATGTTGGGGTGTAAACCTGCTAGTACACCTATGGATCAAAATGTGAAATTGGATCAAGCTGATGGTGAGGAGCGAGTGAAGCGAGAGAGCGAGATCAAAGGTTAGTTGGCGATCGATTTATTTGGCTCACACAAGGCGGACATTTCCTTTGCAGATTGGAGTGGTGAGTCGGTTTATGCATGCCCTAAAACAATCTCATAATCAAGCGATGGTGAGGATTCTGAGATATATAAAGAGAACAATGAGTAGGGTTCTTTGCTTCAAAAAGGTGGATAAAAGGTTTGTGGAAGTATATGCTGATGATGATTGGGCATGGCTCTAAAGATAGGAAGTCTACTACAGGGTACTGCTCATTTGTCTGGGGAAATCTGGTTACTTGGAGGAGCAAGAAGCAAGATGTGGTGGTGTAAGCTCAAATTGAAGTCGAGCTTAGAGTCGTGGCATAAGGCATATGTGAAGAGTTGTGGCTGAAAAGGTGCCGGATGATCTCAGATTCGCTTTTGGCAATGCCTATGGTCGTTTCAGGACAACAAGGCAGCCATTGCCATTGCAAATGATCCTGTGCAACATGACAGACTAAACATGTGGAAGTAGACAGGCATTTCATCAAAGAGAAGCTAGAGAAGGGGCTGATTTGTATTCCTTTTCTACCATCACCTTTGCAAGCAGCTGATGGTCTTACTAAGGCATTAATGAAGCATCAATTTGATGATTATGTGTCCAAGTTGAACATGATTGATATATATGCTCAACTTGAGGGGGGGTGTTGAATTAGGAAGGTTATTTCTGTCTTATTTATTTATTAGGGCACAAACCGTGTGGCAGCAGGGTTTGTGAAGTTTATTTCTAGTTTACTTGGGGGCTAAGTATGGAAGGCGGCTGCCTAGGGTTTAGAGGCGGCTGGGTGTTTATTTTATTATAAAAAGACAGTAGGCATGCTGTGTAAAATATCTTTTTCAGAGAATTAATAAAAAATAAAGTTTTCCACAGCCATTCATCTATCTTTTCTAACAGTATCCAACAATCACTTTGGATTTATCATTTATGCTAGGAATTTCGACTACGGGAGCCGGTCCACATTTCTTGAGGATAATAGAGATATCGAGATAAGAAGAAAGGCTAAAAGAAAGGTGTCGGAGTAGCATATATATAGATCATTAAAGACACATATGAGGATGTTGTAGTGATCGTATGAACTTTCGGAGGCATAAGCCAAACATTTCCTATGGTGGTGGGCTTTCACCAAGGACCGCTTTATGTCTGTCCTTTTTCGCGTTAGTCATAGATGAAGTCACTCGATGCATTCATGGTAGAGTTTTACGGTGTATGCTGTTTGCAAATGATATCCTGCTGTTGGATGAAACAAGAGCTGAAGAGCCAATGCTAACCTTGAATGGCGGCGTGATACATTGGAGGCGAAATGCACATAGAATAGAAATAAAGCAGAGTATGTGAAATTTAATTTAGCAACAAAATGAGGATTGAACAAGATAAACAAATGTGCATATTAGAGAAAAAGTTGGGTAGTTTCTATTGATGAGAAAATGACAGAGTCACGAATAAGATGGTATGGTTTTTGTGACAAATCATGAACGAACATTGTTGTTACTTGTAAAGGATGCTACTTTGCATGATTGATATACGGCACATGACTGTGAATGGCATGTGTTATACTTAATCTTTGAGAATTATGCTCATGTTGTTGTTCTCTGTCCCCTCCTAAAGCAATCATGGGAAACTGGAGCCTCTCTCATTGTACCCTGTTAATCTCTAGCAACAAAAGAACAGAAGATTAGGTCTTACCTGTATCGTGGCAGCTTGTAAAGGTTGCTTATGATTACTCCTATTAGATTTGAAATACAGTTAAGAGTTCCGTTTGCTCACAAATATATCCTTTCAGGTCGAGGCAAGAGACCCCGCAAGTGGGTCCACGTATTATTACAATGAATCCACTGGAACAACTCAATGGGAAAGACCTGCTGATGTTTCTACTGTCCTGTCTTCAGCATCACAAATTCCACTTCCAGAATTTTGGCAAGAGGCAGTGGATGAGACATCTGGTATGCCCCCCCGAAAGCCCTGTTTTTTTTCAGGTCATATGATCACCTAGCTCTGATGGATTTTTCTTGGTTTACGTTCTTGACAGGCCAAAAGTATTATTACAACAGGATGACACATTTGTCTCAATGGGAGCGTCCGGGCACGTCACAAGAAGTAAAGCATCAATTCCAGTTCCAGGGCAATGAAACGTTCATGTCAAAGAAATGTTTGGGATGTGGTGGATGGGGTCTTGGCCTTGTACAATCATGGGGTTACTGCAATCACTGCACTCGGTATAATCTTTTGCCAATGACGTTTCATTTAAGTTTCACTGGTATTCGTTTCTTCACGTGTTGGAAAAAAAGGGCTGCTATAGGTTGACAATCACCGTAAAATGTCGTCACTAAACATGATTATGAATCAACCCATTAATTATGCTAATGCTAAGATGTTCCCTCGAGTGTAAAAAGTTGGATTGCACTGTTGAATCCGTTTATCTTGTATTGATGTTAGTCATCAGAAAATGGTTTACACTACGTATTTGTTGATGGACGATCACTCGGACCAAAACTAATATCCTAAATAAATTGGTTTACTATGAAAGAAAAATATTCCAAACAATTTTGATTTACTTAAATCCAGGCACTAGCTTTTCTGTTTTAGCAAAAGTCAAAATTTGCATGTGAAATAGCATGCTTAAAATATTTCCTGCCTTTGTATACAAGCAGTTTTATTCACATGTAATGTTCAAAGATATGACTCATTTCTTCTTTTGTACTCAGAGTTCATAATCGCCCTGAAGGCCAACACTTGCCACTTAATGTGGAAAGTCAACATCTCGTGTCAAACGTTCCAAGCAACACAGAAATTTCTGACAAGAAGTTCCCAAAACAGAGGTAGAGTTTCTTTGCTTTTGCAAACTAATTGAACTTTCATAATGATACGGGAAACCTAAATTTCACGTACACGTTGAAACGATCTAGAATTATCACGATTTTTGGCTCCTCAACCCTCAAGAAACCTGTTCTTGAAAACCTTGGAATTGATCAAAACCCCTTTGAGACCTGCCCAAGAAACCTTGATTTGTGAACGTTCAAGAATTTCCAAGAAACCTTGATTTGTGAACGTTCAAGAATTGCCAATTCTTGAATTTGATGTTCAAGATTAAGTTTATACGTAAACTTAAAAAAAAAAAAAACATAATTTTCTTGCTAATGCAAAGAAGCAATTTTGATATAATTCTAAATAATTGTGTGTCTTAAAAAGAGACTCATATGCCTTTATTTATAGGCTTACAACTAGAGAAAAGAAAAACCAAATTCCGATGTGGGACAAATTGGCGCCACACTTTATTAAAAATAAACTAAATAAATTCATAAAAATACTCTCAATATGCTTTAACCACATCCATCAAAGAACAATCACCAATATTGACTTCTCACAACCAACCTCTCTCGCGTGAGCATCATCGAATGCCCGCATAACCAAGTGTAGATAAAGCTTCATCTCTTTCTTGCGTTGCAATCAAGTTAGCGGTCCATCTCTAATTAGCAAAGGATCCTTAGCTTTGAATCGGTGATATAAGATCATGATGTGTGACCGTGGTAACGGTTCGAACTCACATCATTCCTCCTAGGTTGAGAAGGATCTGCCCTCGGATCATAAGGATTATCAAACAAAGACAACTCGCCGGGCCGGAAAGGAGATAGATCGAAGAACATTCATTCACTGTAGTAGACACGCCCCAATCGGGTGGTAGATCAATCACGTAAGCGTTGGGGTTAATTCGTTTCAGTACTTTGAACGGTCCATCACCTCTAGGATGCAGCTTGGTCTTCCTCCTGTGTGGGAAACGCTCTTTCCTCATATGTAGCCACATGTAATCTCCTGGCTCGAAAATCACGGGCTTTCGGCCTCGATTAGCTTGCTTTACATATCTAGTAGTCTGCTCTTCGACATGTTTCCTGGCTTTCGCATGCATATCCTTGACCATAGCAGCTTTCTTCTCACCATCCAAACTAGTAATTTCTCCTGCGGGCAAAGGCAATAGATCAATAGGAGCATTTGGATTAAATCCATAAACAAGCTCAAAAGGGGAATACTTAGTTGCGGAGTGTGTAGCACGGTTATAAGCAAATTCAACAAAAGGCAAGCATGATTCCCAATTTTTCAGGTTCTTCTGCACAATCACACGCAATAATTGACCCAAAACACGATTCACAACTTCGGTCGACCATCAGTTTGTGGGTGATATGCAGAGAAAATAGTAAATGCGTGCTAGCTAGCCTCATCCACAAATATCTCCAAAAGTGATCGACAAACTTAACATCCCTATCACTAACAATAGACTTAGGCACCCCATGCAACCGTACAATTTCTTTCAAGAATAAATCAAAGAATGTATGAAGCATCATTAGTTTTATTGCATGGCAAAAGTGCACCATTTTAGAAAATCTATCCACGACTACAAATATGGAATCCTTACCACTTTTAGAGCGTGGAAGTCCTAGCACAAAGTCCATGGAAAGATCACCAGGGGAATAAGGAATGGGAAGCGGAATGTAAAGACCATGAGGCATAAACTTAGATTTAGCACGCTTACACGCAATACATGACTCACAAAATTTCAACATCCTCGCGCATATGTGGCCAATAAAAGTGTGTGCTCAACATGTCAAGTGTCTTTGTAACACCAAAATGACCCATCAAACCCCAAAGATGCGACTTTTAACGAGACAATCATGAATTGAACATCCAGGAATACACACACGGTTTTCCTTATAAAGGAACCCGTCGAAGATATAAAACTTGCCATCTAACTTGTACAATTCATCGGTTATAGCATGTTGGCATTTCTTAAAGATCTCATGGAAATCTAGATCAAACAAGTAAAGGTCTTTAATATGCTCAAACTAACAAACCTTAGTCTGCATGTGAGTAATCAAAGTGTATCTCCTAGACAATGCATCACTCACGGTATTTTCTTGACCTTTCTTGTATTTAATCACATATGGAAATGTTTCAATAAACTCAATCCACCTAATATGTCTAGCATGCAATTTATTCGACTTTTAAGTACTTGAGACTCTCATGATCAAGATGAATAACAAACTCCCGAGGTCTAAGGTAATGCCGCCAGACTTGCAAACATCTTACTAAGGCATACAGCCTCCTTTATCATAGGTGGCATAGTTCAAAACAGACTTTTAATTTTTCACTAAAATAAGCAATAGTCCACTTCTTGAATAAGAACACCCCAATTCCCACACCCAAGCATCACATTCAAGTTCAAATGTTTTATCAAAATCGTAATGCAAGAATAAATTTGAAATCAACTTAGATTTTAAAGTTTCAAAGGACTCCCTTTGTTTTGGACCCCATTGAAGAGGAGCATTCTTCTTGATTAGATCATTCAAGGGTGCGGCAATGGTGTGTCAAGTGGCACAAATCTTACAGAAAATCCTCGCTAATCCGTGAAAACTCCTCACTTCGGAAGCATTCTTTGGCTCGGGCCATTCTTCAATTGCTTTTACTTTATCTTTGTCAACTTCAATGCCTCGCGAACTCACAACGAAACCCAAAAACACAACCTCTCCATGCAAAAGAACACTTTTTAAGGTTAGCGTATAATCGGGCTTGTCTACAGGGCATCCAAAATGACTTCTAACATGATCAACATGTGAATCGAGATCCGGACTATAAATGAGTATGTCATCGAAATACACGACAACAAAGTGACTTATGAACTCCTAAGCACTTCATTCATCAAGCGCATAAATGTAGCGAGGGGCATTAGTGAGGCCAAATGGCATGACTAGCCACTCATATAATCCATATTTGGTTTTAAAAGTCGCTTTTTCCATTCATCTCCTGGCCTAATTCTAACTTGGTGATAGCCTTGATTTTAAATCAATTTTAGTGAAGTATTTACTACCCTTAAGCATATCAAGCATATCATCTAATCTAGGAATAGGATGGCGCTTTTACTTTACCGTTATTTCATTAATTGCTCTGCAATCAGGCACATCCTCCATTCACTGCTTTTTCTTTGGCACCACAATGACCGTACGGCACAAGTGACATAGACTTCTAATCTTCTCGTTGGCGAGAACTCTTGCACCTGTCTTTCTATCTCAGCGAGTCTCTTCCAGGTTGGCCTATATAAGTCAAGCGGTTGGGCGACCTGACCACGGATGAAATCAATCTGGTGCTCTATTCCTCGATGTTCTAAAACTCGCTAGCGATGACGGTGCGCTCAGGGCGCTTAGCGCCTGTGGCGCTAAGGCGCCAGCCGGCGCCAGCGCTTTTTTTTTTTTTTTTTTTGAAAAATTAATACTTATCTTATTTAAATTTTACATCCTATGATCATAAAACATAAAAATCAAGTAAAAACTTGTAAATTGTGTCAAAAGATCAATGAAACGTAGTATCCAAAACCCAAAGTACGAAATCAATGTCATGCTCAACACTCAACTCAACACTCAATAGTCAATACTCTCAAGTCTCAACTCTCAAGTTCAATCCTCAATCTCATCATCATTATTCCCCAGTCTCCAACTCCAACAATATCATGCTTTGAGTAGGAGTGAGAGGAAAGAACAGAGAAATGAGAGGGAGAAAGAACGACTAGAAAGGAGGCATCTTTGCTTGAGTTTTTTTAGGTTAAGTGTATTTTTAATTATGTCAAAAGTTATATATGTAATATGCCAAATATCTAAGAAAAGAAAAAAAAAAAAAGCAACCTAATCGATTTGAGAGCGCCAGTCGCTTAGGTGGCGCCAGTCGCTTAGCGCGGCGCCAGCGCGCCGTAAGACCAAACCGCTTAGAACATGTCGCTTTAGAGCCAAGTCGGGACGCTGAGGTGCGCTTAGCGCCAGCGGCGCTAGATGCGATTTTTAGAACACCTGCTATTCCTCGAAGTGGCGGCAATCCTTCCTGCCCTCCTCCGGGAAGAGATCATATTCTGCCAAAAATGACATAAAAACACTTGGAACCCCGGTTAGCTCAGGATATAGAAAGTAAACAAGGGAAGGGATAAGTGAGTGTGTGCTATCATCAAAGACAAGTGGATATTCCTTGTGACAAAGACAAATAAAACCTTACCATCAACAACATGATTCTCAGAAATCGATTTGTGCTTTACACGCTTACCTGTCCTAACTTAATGACATCGGTGTCAAGGTTCTTAGGAACCGTAGGTTTTCTCTCGGCTACCCCTTTAGCCACGGGTTTGGAGGGTCCTATGGCCTTGCTTCCCACGGCTGTAGGTGGTTTTGCCACGGCTGTAGGTGGTCTTGCTCTCCTGAGCTTTCTTCTTCGCTTGTTCCCTAATTTCTCCGAACATCCTTTGATCTTTATGAATTTCTTGGGGAGATAGGGGAAAAAGTGTAACTTTCTTACCATTGTGAGAGAAGGAATATCTATTTAAGCGACCATCAAAAGAAATGATTTGTCAAATCGCCATGGCCTCTTAGTAAAAGATGAGAGACATGCATAGGCACAACATCACAAACGATCAGTATCCTCATATTTAGGTGTGGTGAAGGTAACCTTGCATTGCTTCAGTAACTTTTAAGTCGCCGCTCTCATTTAACCATTGTAAATTATAAGGCGTGGGTGTGCTTCCGTGGGTAAATTCAGATTTTGAACACACTCAAGGCTAACAACATTCGATGCGACTACGAATCAACAATCAAACTACATAGTTTACCTTTGATTAAGCACCTCGTTTGAAAAATATTATCCCGTTGATCAACTAGTTCATCAGTTTGACGGTCGCATGCAATGCTTTCATGGAAACAAGAGACTTACCACACGGAGCATATTCCCCAACATCGAATTGCTCCTCCTCTTCATAATCATCATCCTCATGTTCCTCCTCGGACCATTCGCCTTCTTCATGGGCCGGGTCAACGCTTAAGCCGGATTCCTTATCAATGTACAAACCTTCTTTGCAGGCGAAGGCCTTCTTATTACCACACTCATTAGCTTTATGACCTATCCCATGGCATTTAAAACACTTAATAACAGATGGTCTTCCTTCAAATCCGGGCGCTTTAGACTTACCCTTCGTCGATTTGAGGTTTATCCTTGTTTTGCATCGGCGTAGAAGAGTCATTAATAACAATACCACGCTTTAAAGAAAGGTTTATTACCATTGTTGCGGGGTTGGGAAGAGTTGAACCGATTGGGTGCCTGGAGTTACCTTTGGCCGAACTCCATCTCTTAGATTTGAGTTGCTTCTCTTTAGTTTGAGCCGCGTGGAACACATCTTCAAAAGTGTCCAATCTCATGAGTTCTATAGCATCGGCAATATCATACCTCAAAGCACTAAGAATCCTGCGTATGGTATACTCCTCGGTTCATTAGTATCCGTTCTAAGCATAAGCTTCTCAAGTGTATCTCTTAATTCGGCGACGGATTTATCCCTTGAGATAAATTTTGCAACATCTTCACTTGATCCTCATGTAAGAGGAAGGGACCCATCGTTTATGCATTTCCTCTTTAAGTATCTCCCACGAATTAATTTCATTTTCTTTGTCTCCTGCGCTTTTCATTAGTACTAGATAGCCATAATAAGGGAAGTTCATCAAATTCAATAGTGGCTAAGTGTACCTTTGCCTGTCGGTCAATAATGCGACAGCTTGAAAACCCTTTCACATTTAGCTACCCAAACAAAATAGTCATTCGGATCAAGAGTACCTTTGAACGGGGGAATTTTTAGTCCGATACCTCTAACATCATCTCAGAGCTTCGTCATCACCGATATCATCTTGGTCAAACCTAAGTTGACGCTGTCTTCTCCTTGGTTGTCAGCTTGTATTTCCTCATCGTTATCCGCATCTTCTCCTCAACTTGCACCCAAAATTTTCATGTACTTGCCAAGTATCCTCTCTCCTTGGCGGTCTTGTAGCACACGCCCTTTGATCGCACCTCCTCTACCCCTACGGTTTGGGATGGTGGTACTAGCGCCGGTTCGTCCCTCGATCGGGTTAGGTTGCCTGGCTTGGGCATTTACGGCAAGTGGCTTCAAGTCCGCCACCATGGTCAGCGGTTGATCCATTTTAGCGGCTTGTTGTTTATGTCCTTCCCGTAGTGCCCGAATGGTAGCCTCACGGCCAACAATCCATCGTGTCGCATTCCCATCCGTTGGATGGGATCCATCTCCTCGGTTGGACTCGCCATCACTACACGAACAAACACAAGTAGTAGAGAAAATAAAAAGGAAAGAACTTGAAATCCACTAACCTGGAGAGATGTATTTGATCTCAAAGTGATCCTTCAGCTTTCAAGATTCTCGTAGTAGTGCTCCCCGAGGTTTTGCAATTTCCAAGTATTAAGAACAAGTGTCCTTCGAATGTCGAAGCCCAAGGTAAAAAAAAAAAAAATTTGGTGGTTTTTCTAAGAATAGGATGCTAAGAACAATGGTTTGGGAACAAACACCAAACTACTTAAATTAAACCACACTTTCAATTCAGTTTGTTAAGATTTTTAATCCAAGAATTCCGTTTGTAGTACTCGTAAAATTAAAAATCAGATTCAAATGATGAATTCAAGATCACAACAATATAGCAAATTCAACCTGTTCTTTCAATAATTTTCAATTACTAAAATGAACCTTAAGAGATTTCTGGCTGGCGGTGATATTTGATTTTTTTTTTTTTTTTTTTTGAACAATTCACCGAGCATAACACCTCTAGTAAGTTGAGAATGAGATTTCTGGCTGGCAGTGGCTAAATCGAACCAAGCACACCGAGCATAACACCTCAAAATTTGAAATTGTTACCGGAGATTTCCAATCAAGCAAATGGTTATTTTATTTTTTTGTCAATATAGACCACTGAGCATAACACCTCAAATAACGATTCCTTTTTTTTTTTTTTTTTTTTTTCACACTATAAGTGGTTCTTCCTTGAAGACTCTTGAAATCAGATTGCTAAGCCTATTATTATGTTCTTGTTTAACGTTTTAAAATCTATTTTTAAAATTGCAAGAACACAACTCGAAAATTCACGGATGCAAATATCCAAACAAACAACCTTAGAACGTATGCTTTAACTTATGTATTTGAGGGTCAGTATCACAAACGCAATGTTGGGTAAAGGGGAGGAAGACACGACAGACTCACAAAAGGGATGTGACAAAACAATAAAAAAAAAAAAAAATAAATTACACATGAAATTATATATATATATATATATATATATATATATATATATATATATATATATATATATTTATTTTTTTTTTTGTAACTGTTGACTAAAAACAAATAAAAAAAAAAACAAATAAAAAAAAATAAAATGAAACAAAATTAGGACAATTTAATTAAGACCATTTAGGTCAAAGAAGGCGGTGGGCTGAAAATTGCGCGGCTGCAATTTGCAAAGGTTGGTTTTTTTTTTTTTTTTTTTTTTTTTTTTTTTAACAAAACACGACGGAAACAAAACTGTGTACCAGGAGGCCTGGATTTGCGACGGACAAGAAGGAGGAGACGGGTATGCCGTGAGATCGCCAAGGCTTCAAAGAGAAGAGATGATCCTGGGCTAGCAAAGAACACGGTGTGTGGCGACGTGATAATTCAACCTGCCTCTGATACCAATTGATACGGGAAACCTAAATTTCACGTACACGTTGAAACGATCTAGAATTATCACGATTTTGGCTCTCAACCCTCAAGAAACTGTTTTGAAAACCTTGGAATTGATCAAAACCCCTTGGAGACCTGCCCAAGAAACCTTGATTTGTGAACGTTCAAGAATTGCCAATTCTTGAATTTGATGTTCAAGATTAAGTTTATACGTAAACTTAAAAAAAAAACGCAATTTTTCTTGCTAATGCAAAGAAGCAATTTTGATATAATTCTAAATAATTGTGTGTCTTAAAAAGAGACTCATATGCCTTTATTTATAGGCTTACAACTAGAGAAAAGAAAAACCAAATTCCGATGTGGGACAAATTGGCGCCACACTTTATTAAAAATAAACTAAATAAATTCATAAAAATACTCTCAATATGCGCCTAACCACATCCATCAGCAACAATCACCAATATTGGCTTCTCACAACCAACCTCTCATGCGTGAGCATCATCGAATGCCTGCATAACCAGTGTAGATAAAGCTTCATCTCTCTTCTTGCGTTGCAATCTGGTTAGCGGTCCATCTCTAATTAGCAAAGGATCCTTAGCCTGAATCGGTGATATAAGATCATGATGTGTGACTGGTGGTAACGGTTCTGAACTCACATCACATAATGTGTTGCTTTTGATTCTTTCTTTTCTTTTTGTTGTTGCTCAACCATGGTAAACATATGAATGTTTTGGGAAGTCGAAGTTGACGGACTTTATGGGCTGTGGCAGGTCCAATATGAAACCACCAATGGGAAGAGGCCAGAAGAAAGATGGTCGAAAGCGTTCGTCCACTGAAGATGATGAGTTGGATCCATGGATCCTAGTGCTTACCTAGACGCTCCTCGTGATGGTTGGTATGTGATCCATTTATTATCATGAGATAATGTAGGAGTCAAATTGGGTACATTTACTATATATGCATCACAATATATTCTTTATGGGTGGTATGCATGTGTGGTGGGAGGGTGAGGTTAGTTCTTAGGAAAATTCTGATGCGGAATATCCTCAATTTAGAGATCAACTTGTGTCTTATCAAAACATTACACGTGGTATCAAACACACTAGAAGCAAGCGGTTTCAAGAGTCAAGACACTACAAACACTCGAATATCAGGCCATGTGTTGTGTATTGATTCGATGCAAGTGAATCTCCTTATTGAATTTCCCGATTCTCAAACTCGCGGAATAGTTTGTTTCAGTGTAGTTGTAAGAATACTTTGTTTTAGTGTAGTTGTAAATCGTAATTGTGTTAACTCTGCATTTGCTCTATTACCAGGGTTATAGGCTTGAAAGGAGTACAACCACGTGCTGCAGATACAACTGCTACGGTAATTTATTTTAATTTATGACATTTATTGTTCTTATAATTCAGATTTCTTCATGCATATTTCACACTCGGATATCACTCCGCCTTTTTATCACCATCGATCATTGTGGGATCCGTATCAATCAACGGACATTACACTCTGATCAATAATGACAAAAGTGTGGAGTGATACATGGAGTGGTGGACCTGGTGGTAGTCATGTCCGGACGCAGATTTTGACATTCTGTCCCATATTTTATTCGTAAGACGATAGTCAATGATGGATTGATTCTCAAGATGTGTTGTTAATACCTAGAAATCAGAACTTGAAGTGCAAATGTAATCTATATGGTTCTTCAATGTAATATTCTTAATGCATTTCTTTTGAATATCCAGGGTCCTCTCTTTCCGCAACGTCCTTATCCGTCACCAGGTGCAGTCTTGCGGAAAAATGCAGAAATCGCTTCTTCACAAAAGAAAAAACCGGGTTCTAATTTCGCTCCGATATCCAAGAGGGGTGATGGAAGCGATGGATTAGGTGACGCAGACTGAAGATCTTAAAGATGGTTTATTATATAGAAAAGAACTAAAATGTAGAATCAGAAGAGGGATACAATAGGAGTTCGAATAGCGAAATAAGAGCTTTATATGATTATATTTAACGAGCTTAGTTGAATCGAGTAAGTAGTTAAGGTAGGTAGTGTCAAGTTGTCTTGTAATGCAAGTGTGTTTCATAATGTAGGACCCTGGATATGAGACTATAAATGGATGTGATTGGTGATTGTTTCGGGTTAGATTTGATTTTACAGAGATTGAAAATGAGCATTCGATCTTTATGAAGTTGAAAGACAAAGTTGAGCTTGTGCTGAATGTTAGTATGGTGTCTCGAAAGTAGACGAGTCTAAAACAAATCCCAACATATAACGAGACATGTTTCTGCTAGCTCTTCATTAGTAACAGTTTAGTAGCCAAATAAATGTAAGAGTTTTACAACTAATTATTATAAGTGTGTGCCATTGACTCAACTTTACTCCAACAAACAAGTTGGCTTGTTCCTCAAAAGGTGTCTGCTTTCCGGGAGATTATTGTGTGGTGTCTCCACACGGTGCGGTGCGGAGACACACGTAGTGTGGCGACACACCACACGCTTTTTTCTCAGATTTAAACTGCGTGTGCTTACGATCGTTCATCCGTCACTTCATCCTTAAATTTCCTCACCACACAATAACTTCCCCTGCTTTCCAAATACTATCAAAAAACCCCATTTGCATGCATGTTAACAGAATAGTTTGGAAAATTATATTTTTGTATATTAATAATTGTAGAGTATTACACACAATATATACTAAATTATCAGAATAAATAAGCCACTAATTTAGCCTAATTATACGCTTTGAATATATCAAAAAATAATTACAATGATTATGACATAAATACACAATATATACTCTAATACCACCCCTCAAGTTGGACGAGGGAGGAGACCCAACTTGCTACGCTGATGAGTAAAAGCCAAGCGAGGGAGAGACTTGGTGAGGCAATCAGCAAGTTGATCTTGAGCACTGACATGAGCTACACGCAAGGAGCCACGCTGTACCTGATCACGAATAAAATGATAGTCTATAGCAACGTGCTTCATCCTGGAGTGAAAAACAGGATTGTGACAGAACTGCGTGGTGCCCAAGTTATCACAGTAGATAACCGGTGCTGTGGCAATGGAAAACCCAAGGTCACGAAGAAGGAACGTAACCCAAAGTAGCTCAGCAGCAGTAGAAGCCACAGACCGGTACTCAGCTTCAGTAGAGGATCTAGCAATGGTGGACTGCTTCTTGGAGCTCCACGAAATAGCATTTCTGCCAAGGTATACAACATAGGCCCCAGTAGAAGCATAATCATCCTTGCAGCCCCCCCAGTCTGCGTCAGAAAAGGCATGAAGAACCGGTGGGGAATCACGGTAGAGCTGAAGGCCTAGATCCACTGTCCCAGCTAAATAGCGAAGCATGCGTTTTGCATGATTCCAATGTACATCTGTGGGAGTATGCATAAATTGAGACAATTTATTAACTGCAAAGGCCAGATCAGGACGAGTGAAGAGCAAATACTGCAAGCTGCCAATAACCATATGATACTCAGAAGCGTCATCTAGAGGGGTGCCAGATTTGGCGGTGAGGTCGAGAGATCGCAGGCGGCGTGTAATGCGATTGGCCTGATCCATATGCAGACGAGTAAGAAGCTCAGTAGCATATCGCTTTTGAGATAACACACAACCGTGATCATTGTGTAAAATCTCAATACCCAGAAAATATGATAGAGAACCAAGATCCTTGAGCGCAAATCGACGACCCAAAAGGGAAATAAACTGCTCAAGTGCCTGAGTATCATTACCCGTAATGATGATGTCATCCACATATACCAACAGGTAAATAACAATAGGACCAGTATTGTAGATAAATAGGGACGAGTCAGCATCAGCATTCCTAAAATCACTGGTGATGAGAAACCCTTTAAGCTCCCCATACCAAGCCCGGGGGGCCTGTTTCAACCCATAGATAGCCTTACGCAACTTACACACATGATTAGGAAGCTCAGTACTGACAAAACCAGAGGGTTGGGCTAAATACACATCCTCAGATAAGTGCCCCTGTAAGAACGCATTGTTAATATCTAGCTGTCGTAATGACCACCCCTGGGAAAGAGCTAGGGTAAGAACAACGCGTACTGTGGTGGGTTTGACCACAGGACTGAAAGTCTCAGAAAAGTCAATGCCAGGACGCTGAGTGAACCCCTTAGCCACAAGGCGGGCTTTGTGGCGATCAATAGAACCATCTGGATGACGTTTGAGACGAAAAATCCACTTAGACTTGATGACATTCTGGTTAGGGTGGCAGGGAACAAGAGACCATGTCTCATTGCGAATGAGAGCATCATATTCCTCGTGCATGGCAGCCCTCCACTTAGGATTTTTGAGGGCTTGAGTAATGTTGGTAGGTTCGGAGTCAGAAGAGGCGGAGAGGCGAGTGTGAAGGTTGAGTTTCTGAATGGGCTTATGGATATTATTGCGGGCCCGAGTACGCATAGGATGAGTGGAGTGAGATGATGAAGAGGGTGGTGGAGATGGTGGTGGGGGAGGTGGGGTAGGTGGGGGAGGTGGTGGAGGTGGTGGAGGTGATGAGGGTGGTGCAGGGGATGGAGTAGATGGATGATTTGAAGGAGGTGAGGGAAGCCAATCAGAGATAGAAGCTAAGGTGGTGGTGGAGGGTGGGGGCCGAGAGTGTTGGAGTAGCAAAAGGAAAAACAGACTCGACAAAGTTGACATGACGGGAGACATAAAGCCTGGATTCCTCGATGTTGTAGCAGTAGTAGGCATGTTGGTTTTGGGCATAACCAAGAAAGACGCAAGGTTTAGAACGAGACTGAAGTTTATGGGCGGTGTAGGGACGTAACCAGGGATAACATAGGCAGCCAAAGACACGGAGTTTGTGATAGTTAGGTGGTTTTTGAAAGAGAGATAGGTAGGGAGAGCGCATTTGAAGAGTGGGAGTGGGCATACGGTTGATGAGATAGGCAGCCGTAGAGAATGCAAAGGGCCAGTAAGAGGAGGGAATAGATGCATGATTAAGTAAGGCGAGGCCGGTTTCTACAATATGCATATTACAACGTTCTGAGATGCCATTATGTTCCGGAGTAAACGGGGGGGTTGTGAAAAACGAAATGCCATTAATTGAAAAATATTCACGAAGGGATATAAATTCTCCACCATTATCTGAATAGAGGACTTTAATCGTTTGTTCAAAATATTTTTCAACAATAGTGCGGAATTGAATAAACGTGGAGTGAACCTCAGATTTACGTGTTAACGGATAAATCCAAATATAACGCGTATAGTGATCAACAAAAATGACAAAGTATTTAAAACCATCAATTGATAGAATTGGTGATGTCCACACATCACTAAAAATTATCTCAAGGGACGAGTAGAGCGCAAAGTAGATTCACCAAAAGGGTGTTTGTGACTCTTATTTGTTAAACATGCTTTGAACAATGCGTAAAAGAAGAGTTCGAGGATCGTAAAATTGTAAGACTTAATAATTGAAGATAAAATAGGATGAGCCGGATGACCCAACCGATGATGCCAATCTTGAGAGGAGGCTTTATTTGTAGCAAAACGCAACGGAAGAGGATCGGGCCACTCGTGATGCACCATTTCTAACCGGACCACGTAGGATAGGCTGGTTCTTCTGAATGTCCTTCACAACAAATTCAGAGGGTAAGAACTCAATAGATAGATTGTGAGCTTTGCAAAGTTGAGAAATGGAGAGTAAATTACGAGACATGCTGGGGACACAGAGGACATTACGTAAAGTAAGGGATTGATCAGGGGTAATGGGAAGTAAAGAACTACCAGTATGAGTAATCGATAAACCCTTACCATCACCAACCAGAATGTCATCGGAGCCAGTGTACGGAGCATGCAGAGATAAATTCTGAAGATCAGAGGTCACATGGTGTGAAGCTCCACTGTCAAGTAGCCAATTTGATGAATTTGACTCAAACTGAGCCGAGTCATTAGGAGGAGCAGCAACATTAGCCTGAGGGCGAGTCTGTCTCTGAACCTGAAATTGATCACACCAAGGAGCAGCATGACCATATTGATAACACAATTGACACTTACCCTGATACCCACGTGAAGTATTGTTTGAATTATTGAAAGTCGAGCCGTGAGTCTGACTCGAATTATTATTATAATTCTGATTATTGTAGGAGCCTCTGTTTTGAGATGAGGGCCGGCCTCCTTGCTGGGAGTTGGGCCTGGCATTATGGGCCTGTTGAAAGGGCCGGCCTCCTTGTAGTTGCTGATTATTAGAAGACCGGTGCTGAGTTAAATTACCCCTGTGACCGGACTGCTGCTGTGGGGGTCTGTAAGCCGCAAGAGCTGTGGGAGCAAAGTGACCAGGAGGAGCCGCCGCCGGAAGAGGGGTTTGATGCAACAGTTTCTCGTGAAGCTCCTCAAAGGAGATAACATCATCTCTAGCTTGAATGGCACGTGTTATTTCCAGAATTCGAGATCCGACATTTTCAAGAATAATGTCGATAAGGTCATCATGGTGAAGAGGTGAGCCAAAAGTGCCAATTCGTCCGCTTTTTGTTTCATAAAATACATGTATTGGGTGACCGATTGATTACCTCGGAAGTGGGCCTTCATCCCGCCTTTGATGAGGCGAATTCGAGCCGAGAGGGCTTAGCATGTATCATTCAAAGTCGCCACGCCGCGCGCATTGCGATCTTCTTGCCGTAGAAGTGGCGCTACCTCGGCGTGAGTGATGAGAGGAGCGCGGTTCAAAGAACAAATGGTCCTGGCGTCGCCATAGCTGAAATTCGGGATTGGGTTTGGTGGTGGTGCCTTCAGCGATTGTCTCCGGTGGCGGTTGCGTGATGCCGTCAACGTGTTTAAACAGGTTGTAGCCAATTAGTAGCGATTCTAACTGCATATGCCATAGATAAAAATTGGTAGCATCCAATTTTATTGGTGCTTGAATAGCGGAATTAAAGGTAATGGGGTTTTGATCCGCCATTGATATCGGTGGTAAGGTAGCCGGCGATTTGAAGGTAGCCGCAGTGGCTGAAAAAAAAAAAATTAGGTTTTCTGGATCACTGCTCCGATACCATAACAGAATAGTTTGGAAAATTATATTTTTGTATATTAACAATTGTAGAGTATTACACACAATATATACTAAATTACTGTAACAGCTAAGCCACTAATTTAGCCTAATTATACGCCTGAATATATGCTGAAATAATTACAATGATTATGACATAAATACACAATATATACTCTAATACACGTTACACACATCTTTTTTTCATTGCTAAGTGATTTTTTTTTTCGTTTTCTAGCATTACATTACATTCATTATGTCAGTTTACAAAAAGAAACTTGATCTCCTTTTTACATTGGTTGCTTCCATGGCAATAATATTAACAGAAGCTTCAAAATTTCCAAATTGGGAGCAGATGCTACCTCATCCTATTACTCAGACCCTTGTAAGGGATCAAATTCGAACAGACTCTTGAGAGTCAGTTCTAAGGTGTGAGATAAGAAAACAGAATACAAAAACAGCAACAAAAAAATAAATAAATAAACAGAGTACTATAGATGCAGAGCGAAAAAAAAAAAGACAGAAACAGGAATAAGAAAACACATCGAATACAATAAAAGTGCTGTGTTGTCCCCATAAAAGCAGTGGAACTACAGATGTTCAACTAAACTGATGGACTGATTTATAGTAATTGAAATCAAAAAATGTCTTCTCAGAAATTCAACTTGTTTCACGACACAAAACCGTCTCAAAGAAAGTAATTGTATTACCCAATAAAAGTAGTGGAACTACAAATGTTCGGCCAAATTGATGGACACCTCCTGAAGTGATGGACACATCTATATCATTTGGAATCAAACCATGTTGTTTCATCAACTCAGCTTGTGTCTCAACACGTAATTGTCTCACTGCAAGATATTCATCATCTTTATAAATTCGAACAGGCACTATGCACAATTCAATTTTGTTCAGATTCCCAGCCCTTGCTGCAAGACAACCGACCATTTCGGCATCCCGAAACGTAGCAGCATATCCAAAAAATTTAATAGACTTCAATTGATTGATTGTTCGTTCAGCATGATTTATGTCAATATCTGATAAAAGGAATCCACGAGGATCACTAAGATAGTCACACAGCACCTACAAGCATAAATTGTATACCAAATGATAAGAAAATAACCAAAAGAATCAAAATAATAATGATATGAAAATAACCAAAAGAAACATTATATTATAATAAAACAAACAGACGACATACGTTTGCCTTAGTATAAAATCCTAAAGACGGGGAAGTGAATGTAGAATTTCAAACAAAAACAGAAGAGACATTTCTTCACCAATAACTGGTGTAATATCAAGTCTTGTCAAATTGTTGAAATTTAACCTTCCCATTAGTTGAATCAAATTCTACAAAAAGAAAAGAACATATTAATATGAATGAAAAGATACAACAATGAGAAATGGCTTTCAAGTTAAACCTAGTACCTGCAGAGGTTCTACAAAAGCTTCATCAGTTGTTATGCAAAGACATTCTAGTTGAGGCAAGGTTAATAAAACATTGGATAAAAAAGTTGTTGGGGAGAATCCAATGAGTGTCAGGTTAACCAGTTCTTCAAAATCTCTAAGATCCATGTGATCAACAACCTGAATGTTCAAACTAACAAGTTTGAACCTTGATAACATGACAGTATCAAGTCCATCCCAATTCTTTATAGTGAGGCTCTTTAAAGAATTATTAGGTCCCAAACATATCATCTTCTTTATCTTAACATTGCCATCAACAATAAGACTTTCAAGACATAGGCATTGATCAAAAAGAAAAATAGTGTCAACCTTGACTACCACGTCTTTCAAACACAATGACTTCAAGGACCTTCCAAATTCTTGGTTTATAAAATTTTGACCAAGAGTATAGTTGTAAGATCGGATTGTAGACAAAATCCCAGAAAAATTTAGTTCTTCCTCTCCAAGAAAAGTTCAATTCAATTTCTTTCACCTCCCTAGTCAACACAAAATTCAACCAATTGTTGATATTTTGAGCATCATCATTGGTTAATTCACATACAGCACTAAAATAATCCAAGGTAGGAGACTGCAGATGTACTTCCATATGCTCTAAAACAGAATTTACTCATCTAACATATCTCTATCATCGGTATTGATCGCCTCCCCAATTGGTAGAAAGGAAACAATTAGAGACCTAACATCCTGTCAAATACAAATAAAAAGGATCTTGAACAAACAGCCTTTTAAAAAAAGATTGACATGAAATTTTTTAACATGAAAACTATGGGTGATACAATCCGATCATTTACAAAAGGATTCTTGGGTAAAGATAGATCAATACAAAATGAAATCAACAACTAAGGTTAGAACTGCCAGAAAATCGCAAGAAAGAAAAAGAATTCATTAAAAACTGTTAGAAGAAACTTTTATTCATTAATTAGGTAGGACCAAATGCATGCTCTTAAAGAATTATCCGTATTGATAGATGTCAAAATAAAAATATTGACACATACCTATATTTCGGTCAACATCAGTGTTTGTTTTTAATGTTTCACCGTATATTCCTTTCCTCCTCCATGATCATCCCCATAGTTTTCAACCATATGATTACAGAATTTAGCCATGACTTTTAGATGACGGTATTCAACGATGGGAGAATACTTTAAAGATGTATCAAATCCTGCAGAGTGATTAAAAACATGTATTAATTAAGTTACAACATTACATTTGCATTTGTCATCACTCAAAACTACATAGAAAACTTGTATTACATGAACAAACAAAAACCCATATAGAAAAAAAGTAACAACAATGACTTTGAAATGCAGCTAATATAATAAACCCATCTGGAAATCATAGGAAAAAAAAAATAATAATGAAAAAGCAGAGAGAGAAGGGGAGGGAGATGTTATTAATAGCATTTCCATCCCACAACACTGCAAAGATGATTTGATGAAATCCAAATGAACCTTTATGACCATCAATTTCGACATGGCACAAAGAAAGAGAAAGGAATATGTATAAGAAAGTTGTTAAAAAGATGGTGTAATGGTACAAAATACACCACCATCAGATTCTTTCAATGTTTCCCATAATTAATATAAAAAAACACTTCAGAGATGTTCCTAAAAAAAAACACTTCAAAGATCACCAACAAATTATGATAAATAATGGGAAATACAAATTAGAACATTTTTTTTTTCACTCGAAGCACTCACAATATTCCTGCAAAGAAAAAAACCTCTCATAACAACAACAACAACAACAACAACAACAACAACAACAACAACAACAAAAAAAAAAAAAAAAAAAAAAAAAACTTGTATCCGAAAGAATTGGTGATAAATCAGAGACTATTTACGGATCTGTTCTATGACCAAGAACACCAAAAAAAAAATTTGTAGAAAACACACCCATAACTACTCAATTCATATTAAATCAAACACAAAAATTAGAAATTTAAGATCTGGTTTTTCAAGCTTGAAAAGAGGCTCAGATTTGAGATCTAGTTCTTCGGGTCTGCAATCAAGGTTGCATTCAAAACACAATTTGCATCACTTTTTTCTTTTGTTCTTGTAAATCTATCTTCATGGCCTCAAAATAAAGTGCAAAAACGAATGATCCGGCCATGGGTATGAAGAAAAACAGACCTGTTGATGAAGAATGAGAGAGAAAGTTGCTACAAAAGCATAGGGAGAAGAGAGCGACAATCTCAACTCACTCTTCTCTGCATAGACAATGGTATAGAGAGTCTCTAGAATTTTCTATCTAGATTGCCACCGTTATTTTGCTTTGAAGTAAAAAAATCAATCTTTTCTGACATATATGGGAGAGAGGTTGTCGGTTAATGACCCACTAGCGTTGCTCTTAACCAAACAGAGAACCGAGCGCCGATTTGATGGACAGAGATGAGATTAAAACCGCCAACAATTTGATGAACACTAAATCTAACGAAAATATGAGGGAAAATCACACACTTGCACAACAAAAGGGGATGGGGTGGGTGGGAATTTCTCACCTCAAGAGATAATATTAGACACAATATACCTGAATTTTTCAATATATAGACGGGAATGAAGGAGCAAATACCTTAAAGTAGTTGAACCAAAAAAACACAGGTTTAATTTGAAAGAATTGAGAAAGAAAAAAGGAGAGGTGAAAGATAACAAGTTTGCAAAACAAGGCAATTGGACTTAACCTTAAGAGAAGAGAAAATGGCAATTAAATATATAGCACAAGAGCAAACGCATAGATATGTGGTCTCTCCACAAAGGGCTCTTAGAAAATTAATTTATGTCAGAAGTAGTAGTCGGTAGTTGAGCAGGAGTAGTAATACATTCACTACTCATTTCAGCACAACATCCTATACAACACAATCAACATCATTTATTTTGTTAGGATTTATTACAATAAATAATTCATCACCTTAATTCATGAAAATAAATCATGTAGTGAGATGTACACTACACATTTATGTAGTGCACATATCATTTCCCAATAGTAAAAGCTACCAGTAGTCTAGTACAAGTATTTAAGAACTCCATTGTAGAATTTGTAATAAACATAATTGATGAATAAAATGGTTTTATTTTATAAACATAATAGTATCATGAAAAAAAAGAATCAGAGTAGTATGAAGACTTTGTAACTTGATGGAAGTGCAGGCGTGCAGCTAGCAGTAGTCGTTCTCCGGGTAGTAAATTGTATTTGTACAGGTAGGTATAGGGGTGAAAAAAAAAACCGGAAACCAAACCAACCGGTCGAACCAATCTGGTCCAAATCGAAAATACATATACCATGGTTTTTTTATTGGTTTTTGTATTGTATAAAACCAAACCGTGAAAAACAATTTGGTTTTGGTTTTCTAAGGAAATAACCGGACCAAATCGGAACCGGATATATATATATATATGCCTATGAATATCGACACTAGTAATAAAATGGGCATTTATTTGCACCACACCAATCCACTCGTGTATCATTCTACATGTGTACAACACTAAAAACCAAATTTTCGTCAGTACAATGTGAGAACTGATCATCACAGTGAACCGACTTTTCTTCGGTTCCCCTCAATTATCTCTACATGTAAATAATTAATATCTCATTCCATGATCTATTAATACTTCAGTCAACTACCTCACACACGTAGTTTGATGCTCATTCTAATATGACCTATGACAAGATAAAATACAACAGTTTACATGGTTTTATATGGCCAATGCCTTAGTTGGGAAATATGATAATATAATGTTGTGTGTGTACACACACACACACACACATATATATATATATATATAGAGAGAGGACCCAGTGACATTCGAGTTATGGTGTATGATAGATGGAGAATGAGAATCTAGTATGGTTTTATTATGAATAATGGCGTGAATTATTACTGAACCATGATAATGTCATTTCAATGGGGAAAAAGAGGACCGAAAACCGGAAAAAAGCAGAACCAAATCGATCCAAACCTGATAGAACAAAATGGTTTTATTTAAGCTATGGTTCGGTTTTGGTTTGTAAATTTTGAAACCGTAAAAATAGTTTGGTTATAAAATGGTTAAAACCTAAAACCTACCAGTGTGCTTGCTTGGTGGTAGGTAGGATTATTTAGTAGTTTGTACGTTGTGGGAAGTTTTTTTTTTTGGTACCGAATTGACTAATAAATAAATATGAACCACATAGTTTAAATAAATTTTAAAAATAAAATTTCTACAATTTGCGATAGGGTGCACTCCGCATATGGCGGGCAGTGGCGGATCCAATAAGTTTTTTCAATGGTGTCACCGGACCGTAAAATTATATTTTTGATCCGAAAATTTGTTTCAGTGGGTTAAAACTAGATTTTTTACTAACAAAATGACACTTTTTAATTACTAACAAAACTAAATCGTTTTAATAGTAAAAAAAATTCCCGGATCTCAGTGGGGTCACGTGAACCCCCTAAGTGTACATACCTCCGCCTCTGACGGCGGGTGCACCTAATAACTTCTCGTACATTGTAGACTTGTAGTATTAATAATTTGCATTATGAATTTGTGATAATCGTAATAGGCATAGTTAGTATATTCACGAAAAAATCATGTCCGAAAGAATTAATAAAAAATACTCACGTCTCACGTGCTGATTTCAATTATTCACAAAAATGTCCATCAATTGCTTACACCGATGTCATCACCTGGTCTAAAAATAGTATGATACATAGCTTTTTTTTTATGTACGTTTTGAGACTTGAAGTGTGTCATCAACAACTAGATCAAATTTTAGGTTAATCTTCTTACGTGTTTTTAAATTTACTTTTGGAGAAAGGCTCTTTTTGTAATGCCCCCAGACTTGTATCTGGTAGCGCTAAATGAGTCATAAATGTCCGATCAATTGCTTAGACCGCCGTCCTCGCTTGGTTTAAAAGGGCTAATCCGGTTGACAAGATATTTATGTCTCACACTTATATGGGAGTGAGAATTCTACTACTTTACTCCCCCCACCCCCTTATAAGGGACTAGCGTCCTCGCCAGGACGGCCAAGACTGTTCCCGGATCGTCCAACCAGATGTAACTAGAGGCCATCCTGGTAGCTCTGATACCATTCTCAGAATGCCCCGCACTGCGTGTCTCAGTAGCGCTAAATGAGAAATAAATAGTCCGGTCAACTGCTTAAGTCCTCGTTTGGTCTAAAAAGGCTAACACGAGTTGACAAGACCTTTATATCTCACACTACTTTCTTGATGTGGGATTTACATCCCCTATAAGGGATCGACGACCTCGCCAGACGGCCAGGCTGATCAAGCTGGATCGTCCTACCAAAGGTAACTAGAGGCCGCCCTTACACGCCTTACCGAGAGATAACTAGAGGTCATCCTTATACGCCTTACTCGAAGTAACTAGAGGCCATCCTAGTAGCTTTCTAATACCATTCTCGTAACGCCTCGGACATGTACTGCAGTAGCTAAACGAAATGAGTCATAAATAGTCCGGTTAACTGCTTACACTGCCGTCCTCGCTTGGTCTAAAAGGGCTTAACCCGAGTTGACAAGACATTTATGTCTCACACTTATATTGAGGTGAGAATTATACTACTTAACGATGTGAAACTTTACATTCTCCCCCCTTATAAGGGTCTGACGTCCTCGCCAGGACGGGCAAGACTGTTCCCGGATTGTCCTTACCAGAGGTAACTGTAGGTCATCCTTACACGCCTTCTTATGCGGTCTGCAACGATAGCCTGGCCTGATAGTTGGGCTCTGATACTTCTTCATGAACGCCTCGCACTGGCTCATGCAGTAGCTTAAATGAGTAATAAATGGTCCGGTCAACTGTTTAGACCGCCGTCCTCGCTTGGTCCGAGTTGACAAGATTTTTATATCTCACACTTATATATGGGATAAAATTTTCTTATTTTACCGATTTAGACTTTTCTGTTTTATATTTATAATGATAATAATAGTATGAGTTAGAGAGTGCTAATTAATGGGATATTTATGAGAGCAACAAAGTGTTAGGTATTGGTGGTCCTGGCAACAAATAAAGTGTGTGGGCTGTACAAAAACGGGAAATACTGTATTTGAGACACCACATAAGTATTTCTCTACAAAAACATAGTGCATTTACCATTTTCCCTCAGTATGGTATACAAATTACTACTATCTCCGTCCTAAAATATAAATCCGTTTAAATTTTTTCACACAGATTAAAAAAATTGTTAAATGTCACTAATTTTGATGGTAAAGTCTAGAATACCCTTTGACCTAATTAATATAATATTTGTAAAATAAGTGAATATATAATAAATTAGGGATATTTAGTGGTAAAAAAAAATGTAATAAATACTCTATTGTATTTTAAATGGACTTATAGGACAAATTTAATGTAAATGAACTTACATTTTGGAATAAAAATAGTACTGCCATTTAAGAACACATGGTTTATACTATCAGTGGATATACGATAAATTTTATGGTGGTCAATAAGTATCACACTCAATAAAAAGATGTGCCAGCAAGAGTGATTGTGTGTATATGTGTCGATTTCTCATTCATTAGGATAAAGACCGGGCGGACGGTATGAACACAGCAATTTAATTATTGCCAGAGCAATTTCTAATTGTTTTAAAGGAAATGACACAAGTACCCTTTTTATCAATATTATATATTTTAATCCTTCACCTACAACCTTTTTGCTTGTCACTCCTCTCTCCCACTTCCGGTCAGGCCCCTCCCCCACCTCCGACCTCATTTATCATGAATTCTCCTCTGCAAATGTTCGTGAATCGTGTGGGTCTCAATTGAGAAAATTTAAAATAAAAAAAATAAAAAAAAACGTTCAAAAGAAATTAAAAAAACAATAATCATGAAACCTGCTCTAATAAAAGCGTTGAGTACATAGTCTTTATTTCTAAGAGACAGAGTTAGGTGAGTGGTTGATAACAAAAACTAATGCTCTGTTTTGATATATTTTCTCAGCATTTATTTATCTCAAGCGATTATCGAAAATTCATACATAAATTTGTTGAATGAATCTGAAATGACTTTTTAATTCAAGATTAGTTGTTATTTAAATGTATCTGACAATTAGACTTTTTTATCATTGCTTTGAGATAAATATGTGCGGAGGAGTAGTACATAGTCTATAGTATACTCTCATTACTCTGCTATGAATTCTATTGGGAAGAGACAGAGAGGAGGACGTCAAAGAGAAACATAAATACAATGAGTATTTAAACTTGTATATATAGGTTATGAGAGTTTGTATCCTAATTTCTAAGTGATGATATATGGATAGATTTTTTTTATATTTATATTTAATTTTTTTTTTTTTTTTTGACGAAAATATATGGATAGTTAAATACAATGATTATTTGTGTTTTATCACTAATACAACCCTCAATTTATGGATTAAAAAAACCCCACAATTTAGAACTCGCTGATAGGAAGTGTCGGGTGATTTAGTTGAACGAGCTCCTGATTAGTCTAGTGTATCCTTTCCGCATAGGCAGCGTGAGAGAACAAAGCTTTTGCATAAACTTTATCATACGCCTCTATCTCCTCATGGGGAGATAGTAATTTTGATCGAACTGGTCAGGATGTCTCAGCTACGTTCCCTCTGTTATGCTCAGGTATGGAGAACTGGCTAGGAGTTTCCTTTGGCCTCGCCCTATTTTCGAGGTGAGTATGTGCACCGTACTGATGAGCGTCCTCTCCGTGAGGACTTGGTGTCAGACGTCTTTCCTGGTCATTATGCGTGGTGTTCTGACATACTGTTGCACCGTCAGTAGTAGGTGCAATACCTTTTACCTGTTCTTTTGGTGATTGGGTGTAGGCCATCGTGCAGAGGAACACCTGTAGATCTTGTCTTTGACATGACGTTAGTAATTTGAATTTATTGAGATTTGAACAAAATTGACAGGAGTGTCAATACTTGTTAAAGATTCGGAGGCTTAAGACGAGGATTACGTCGACCTGGGGATTCTATATGAACTGGATGGTGAAACCGGTGTAGTATTAGTCGGAAAACTAGAAAGGGTGGTTATAGATAGCCGGGGCTAATGAACAGCTAATAAACTCTCGATCACAGATTTGACCGGAGAAGATGGCTTTCACAAAAATCTTTCCCGGTAACGAAGCCAAACTGATACGGTGGTAAATATCACGGATGCGGTGTTTATGTAAAACAAGGATACCTAGATCATGTGTGTGTGTTATTGCATATAGCTCAAGAAAGAAATATGAATGTTAGCAAGAACAATATGCATGTGTGAGAGAGAGTGTTTGTCGATAAATTAACAAAGCTTGACTACTTATTTCAATTAATGGTCGATCTCTTTTGAAGAGGGGTAATGCCGCTACTTATAGGGCTTACAAAGTTGGTTGTAAGACGAGTAGAAAATACAATATACAATCTACATATACACGAGTCGAGCTCGTTCTACTCGAGATGGCTTACATCTTAGCCAACACTAGATCTCCTTGTATCCTGACTTGATTGCCTTGTTAAGCGGGCTTCGAGTAGAGGGGCGAGCTGGTGGGCCCCCGATGCTTCGTCTCGCCTAGAAGGTGGCGTATGAAGGCTTGGTTGTTACCCTATGCCTATTCGACTACAAGTGTCGTGGCGACAAGAGTCAGGTATAAGAATTATCGGCCCTACTCATTTTATTATAGTGCGAGCTGAGTGGACACAGAACCCTATTCGTTATTGGACCTTCTAGATGACAAAACATGAATCTGAGTGGCGTTCTGAGTTTAGCATATCACTATATATATATGACAGTGGTAGATGGATGATAAGAACAGATCGATATTCTATATGACTTGGAAATTTAGATTATCTCTTGTTTTCGGTTAAATGTTCGAATCTACAACTCTTTTATACACAAGTAGTTTCGCATTCATTCAATTCTCAACATTCACATATTTATCCACCTCTACAAAATTTATTAACAAATTCTAACGTGAACCGTTACATGATCGATCATGCATATGATGATGTTACAAAACATAGCCTTATATAAACATCACTGATATCATGTAAACACTTATGGACGCAAATTATTTGTTCTTCATGTAACATTGATATACCATTAGCCTCGTTACAAAAGAATACCACAAACCTCAAAACTAAATCATTGTGAAAAGAAAAAAAAAAACCGTGGGTTTTAAAGTGCTGATCGAATCCAAGTCTTAAAATTTCGTAAAACTTGAGTTTTTAATGACTTCAACATCAGAATTAATCACCCAACGTGCTACTATCATTTTTCAACCTTTAAAGCTTGTTGATGTAGCACTCGGTACATATTGTTGCAGCGGCCACTCAACTCACCCGATTCTGTTCATGTTCGAGTTTTGACTGTTAACTCACCATTATGATATTAACTTCATTTTAATTCGTATTTACACATTTTAAACGATTTGTTTTAGTTAACTTAAGGTTTAAATGTTGGTTCGAATTCGGGTTAAATAATGAGAATGAGTTGGGTTATTACTGCATGTCATGATGTCTTTTATCAGATGCATGTGCGGACCTCTACATGTAAATTTAGAAAGAATGCCTTCTTCTTAATATCTGAAAAAAATTTATTAATATATGTAGTATGCAATATGCATGTCTATCCCCCCACCCCTTTAATTTTTTATTTGTCTCTTTAAATTTTTTATTGTCTCTTTAACGGAGATCTGCTTCCGCCACTGTTTGTATGTAAATAAAAAAAGTGATATATTCACTGCATAAAATGACACAACATGTTTTACTATATATTTAAACCCATTAATTAAAGTGTAGGCCTGTAGGGTCATTAGTTGATATGTGTTTTAATATAATCAAATAGTATAAAACGTGTACTACACCACTACAACATGTTGTAGCATAGTATTGAAAAGATTCCCATACCTCTCCCATGCCCTGCCACAAGGTCCCCCTCCCCCTGCCCTCGTTATTTTTTATTTGTCTCTTCCTCCTCTTCTTTTTCTTTCTGTTTTTTCACTTCTAAATGACGTAAAAGATTCCTATTTCCCATTACCCTCAAAACATGATGCTTCCTGTAAACTATGTGGTCCTGATCAATCCACCGGTCACTTCGGTACATGTGGAGATACTAGGGAAGAAGTTCCCTTCATTCCCTCCATGTGATTTCTCAGAGCAAATGCTATATTAACTTTCCGTGATAAGTTTCTTTTTTCCTTTTTTTTTCTCTCGAAGTAATTGTACTAGCATATCCGTTCAATCACGATTCACAACAGTATATTCATCCTTGATCATATGCAGGACTTATTGATCGTGAAAGTGTATATCATCTATAACGCCATAGACTGAGTCTCATAAGATCCGGGCTATTATATACGAGTCACTAAAACAACGAATATGCATTATGGGGTGCAAAATGGTAAAGCCGTTTAAAAGCAACTCGACGCTTGGTTCACGAAAATGCTTTCTAAAATGATTTAAGAGAACTTGAGCAGTTCATCCGTTTAAAAAAAAAAAAACAAAAACAAACAACAACAACAAGAAAAGAACCTTGTCATTATAAAGGTTTTGAGTTCGATTTTACAATCTCTGGACAGATTATATTGTTGCCTAATATTTGTGTATTTTTATAAGCAACTTAATTAAGTCACGTATAGATTGTGGTTGTGGTGGGAGTGAAACCGAACTAACTATATACAATTTGAGTAATGAAAGAGACACAACAAAGCTTCTACAACGGATGTCACAACGTGATTTCTCACCCTCGATTTTAATGAGTGTTAATTGTGTTGGAGAAAATGAGGAATTGAATTAAAAGTGAATTAAAAATGATTTTATAATCATTTTATTCAATGACTTTGTAAAACGTAATTCGGATATATTCTTGCATAGAATATATGTAATGTTTTGTTAATTCAAAACTACGTGAGTCGTAGATGAATTCGAGATTTAGAATCATTCAATTCGGATAACGAGTGAATGAGAAATTAACGCTTTAAGTCTATTTGGTTGAAAGAATAATGTTGGAAGTGGAAGTTGAAAAGTTTCAACTTGTAAACTGTTAACGGTGATTTTTACGGTTTATACGACTTTATTTCGTAGCAATTTCCTTTGTGTTTTATTACTTTTTCTAGAAAATTCCAAACTCCCCCTTGCTCTCTTGCCCTGGAACAACAAACCCCTCAGGTTGTTTCATGTAAATTTCTTCTTCCAACTCACCATTCAAAAGGCGTCTTCACATCCATTTGATGGATTTCCAAGTTATTGATCATAATTATAGCAATGAGAACCCTTATAAGTGATTCTCGCCATTTGGTGAGTAGGTATCAAAAAGTCAAGGCCTTCCTTCCTGCCGGGAACCTTGGGCCACCAACCTAGCCTTGTACTTATCGATAGAACCATCAACCTTTAACTTCTTCTTGAAGATCCACTTGCATCCGAGTGGTTTATTTCTGGTGGAAGATCAACCAACTCCCAAGTGTGGTTTTGCATGATGGAATCTATTTCACTATTTATAGCTTCTTTCCGAAAGGAGCTTAGAGTGATATAGCCTCTGCATACGTCCGGGGTTTGTTTTCTACCATATAGGTCGAAAATCGGGACCATAGGACTTTGAAGTCCTCGCCTCTTACTACGACGAGGTTCCTCGTGTTCTTGAGGATCACCTCTTCTTCGCACTCATAAGTCCGCTTTGCTCGTGCTTGCTTCTTGTTTTTCTTTCTCCTACAGGAAAAATATCCTCAAAGAACACAAAGATTCTGGACTCGATGATGACATTTTCATGTACATCGTGGATGTCCGATTTATATACCGAAACCGATATGCACTACTATTGAGAGCATATCCAATGAATATACAATCAATGGTTTTGGGCCTATCTTCACTTGTTTTGGTTTAGGTATTTCAACCTTAGCCAAACACCCCCACACTTTCATGATTTTGTAGTTAGGCTTGTGACCTTTCCATAATTCATACGGGGATTCATCCTTCTTCTTAGAAGGAATTTTATTAAGAATGGAGTTCGCTGAGAGGATAGCTTCCTGATCGGCCTTTTCTAAGTGTCCAATCTCACCGGCAGTGTACCGGGTCAACTGTAGCCTAGAATTGGTGAGTCAAGGTCGTATCCCACAGGGAATCTGGTCGAGTACCAAAGTCGGTCTCGTCCCTAGTTCAGGCCAACACAACTATTGAACGTGGTGATTTGTCAGATCACCGGTTCTACAAACTAAATATACACAAAATAAAAGAGTTTAAAACTATATAAAAGAGATAGTCGAGCTATGATCCAATCTACTACTATCTAACCCTAACTCGTAACCAAAAGTGATTTCGATATACTCTAATGTTCTTGACATTGTTAAAGGATGTCGTCTCCTATTTCCGAAACTAAGCGCCAATTTCAACAACCTAGTTTCCTATGTCGAATTCAACGAATCCGACCGGATTTAATCGACTCAACACGGTTCTACGCCAGATGAGACGCTTCGACAAGTCGATACAAACCTCACAACGAAACCGAGTCTGAACAACTCAGTCGGTTTTACACAGTGATCCTAGAACCCCTTTTCCCGTATCCTCTCGCAAAATACATATGTAAAGAAGACGCGTGAAATACGATTATCGAGTCGCGAGTTCAATAAAAGTCATTTACGAATAAGTTCTAGAACGATAACAACACCGAGAATCTAACAATCATAACATCAAAACACTTTAATCAACGAGCTAAGGATTCGATTTCATAGACTATCACATAACTCGACTATTGGAAAAACTAGCTACTCATCTTATCAACAAAAACAACAAGAAATCAACAATAAATATAACAAAAACAAAGATTGAAAGCAAGAACAAGAAAGGAAAACAAAATACCAAATATATTATGCCGTAGAAAATCGATCCACCGAACGAAATCCCGTCAATAACGCGTCAAGCTATCTTCGAGAATCAACGGATTACAACAATCTACAACTAAACTAAGCTAATATACCTATAAATCTAATCTAAGCTAAAAAAAAACGCAGAAAAATGATGAAAAACGAGTTGGGGAAGAGGAAGTTTGGATCTAGATCCAAAATGGGGGTATTTATAGTGTTTTATGTGTTCTGGACGCTAGGCGTGCGCCTAGGAAAGTGTAGGCGCACGCCTATGATGATAAAAACACGTACTGAAACTTCTGGCCAAAATTCACTGCTAGGCGTGCGCCTAGCATTTCTCAGGCGCGCGCCTAGCCGACACACCTTCAGAAAAACAGTCATAACTTTGTCTGTAGACCTCCGATTTGAGTGATTCAAGATGCGTTGGAAAGCTCATTCAATTGTCTACAACTTGCATGAAGACGTCCAGCCCAGAAAATGCCTTTAAGGTGGATAAAAATGCGGATCAATGGAAGGTATGGTTGTAGTACCACCGCGTTTTGATCCGTTTGAACGTTTAAGCTTCGGGCATATGTTCCAATCCTCGTAACTCACCTTCCGGACATCTCAAACACCTAAGTCCTGTACAAAATCACAACAAATACCACACATAATCCCTACAGGACACTAGGGTGACCGAGAATGTATTAAAACACCGAAAAATAATGAGATTTCCGGACTTTTCGTCCTAGGTCTCGAAATGATAACCAAGGTGTAAAATACATCAAAATACAATCAAATGTCTCCGGAAACATATAAAACGAGGTATAAACGGGGTATAATTACATAGTAAATGATAGCCAATTTGACTCTCATCACTTCCCCCCACAAGTTCTGAGGTAAACCCGAACTAATAAACATAGCATTCATCATCTCTTTCAGAGTTCGGTTCTTGCGCTCAGCAATACTGTTTGATTGAGGTGTATATGGTGTTTGTCGTTTGATGAATGATGCCGGCCAGAGCAAAATTCATTAAACGGTGCATCATATTCGCCACCACGATCACTACGGACATTCTTTATCCATTTGCTAAGTTGATTCTCAACATCATTCTTATAATCCTTAAAAGCTTCAAGAGCTTCGCCTTTGCTTCTCGTGAGATAAACATAACAAATATCTGGTACAATCATCAATAAAAGTAATAAAGTACTTTTTACCACCTCTAGTTTGCACAAATTTTAAGTCACATATATCAAGTGTGAATTAAATCTGTGAGGTTCTGTGTTCCTTTCAACCGTTGGAAACGATTAGCTTTAGCTAACTTAGCTTCAACACATATTTGGCATTTGTGATTAGGATCAATTTTTACGTTGGGAATTAAATCTAGATTCATCATCTTTCGAATCGATTTATAATTAGCATGTCCTAATCTACAATGCCATAAACAAGAAGACTCAAGCAAGTAAACGGAAGCAGTAGTCATCTGACTCATCTTATTAGCCTTTTTTGGCACAACAGTTTTGGGTACAACGGTCATTACATTCATTTTGAACATACCATCTACCAAGTACCCCCTCCCAACATACATATCAAATTTGGATAAAACTACTTTATCCCCACCAAAGACCATCTTGAATCCATTTTTCACCAGAAGAGCACCAGAAACAAGGTTCTTGCGCATGTCAGGAACATGCAGCACGTTGTTGAGTGTGAATTCTTTGCCAGAAGTCATCTTCAGTATGACCTTTCCCACACCGCCTTCACCTTTGCGAAGCGAGTTTCCATAAAGAGTCAATTACGCCTCGATGTACCTTATAATCAGAGAACATCTCTTTCAGAGCGCAAACATGGCGAGTAGCCCCTGTGTCAATCCACCAATCACGGGTATTCCCGACTGTGTTGCATTCAGAAACCACATCCGACAGGTTCATCTCCTGCATGCCTTCAGCCACCACTTCAGCAAGATGGGCATATGACTTGACCTTTTTCTGTGACCTGCATTCACTTTGGCGATGCCTGGCTTTCCACGAGCTTATAATACTTCCAAAGTGAATCTGTTGCTTGACCTTCTTATTGTCTTTTGGACCTTGATTAGGCTGCTTACGCTTTTTGCCTTTGTTGCTCACTTCGACCAAGTTCGCCTTGGACTGGCCCATCAGAAAGCTTCTTTCTGACCTCTTGTTCTGCTCCTCAATCCGCAGACGCGTTGCTAGCTCTTCCATAGTCATCTCTTTCTGCTTGTGCATCAAGTAATTCTTGAAATCCTTCCAAGAGTGGGGAAGTTTTCCAATCACAGCAGCAACCTGGAATTGTTCACAAATCATCATTTTTTCCTCCAGGATCTCAGAGATGATCACCTGTAGCTCCTCAATCTGACTGACAACAGTCTTGGAGTCTACCATCTTGTAGTCCATGAATTTGACCACAACAAATTTCTTCGAGCCAGCATCCTCGATTTTGTACTTTTTCTCCAAAGCACACCACAGGATTTAGCGGACTTACGTGAGCAATACACCCCATAGATCGAGTTCTCCAAAAACTCGGGATGTAGTTCTTGCACAGAAGTCGAGTGCTTCCAAGCATCCAAAGCCGTGTGAGGCATGATCTCCTTCCTTCAAGCGGGAGGGATCCTCGGTCACAGATCCGAGCCAAGCCAAGAGTGGTCGGATAGAACGGCATCTTCTATTGCCACCTCTTGTAGTTCAAGCCACCAAACTTTTCCGGTTTTTCCCTCGAGGTCCGAATTGTTCTGCTGCAGTGCGTGCAAAGATGAGCTGCAACAGTACTCCGCGCTCAATTGTTGCCATTTCCGTAAACACATAAGATCGACAAATCAAGTTCTGTTCGTCCTCAAACGAACGTATATGTGAAGAAAGAGTAGAAACAGAGTTATCAGTTTGGCCTCAACCAAACTGAAGCAGGATATAAATAAATTAAACAATCTAGCAGATCAGTAATTTAACACGTAAAAAATATCCTCTAACACACGAATCAATTTGTCTTAAGCTTGTTGGTGGTAGTGTCGTGTGTGGAGTGATTTACGGAACAGATCCGTAATTCAAGGATATAATTACAGAAATTAATTGCAGAAAATAACAACTCGGAAATAAAATCTAATTTTATTATTCAGATCTAGCAAATAAAAGTGATTATGGTGCCGATCTAACAAATTAACAGAAGTATATGATAGATCTAACGAAAAACGACTCTTTTGTGATATGATCTAACAAAATATGCAATTAACGTACAGATCTGACTTAAACGATTGAAAAAAAACTGAAATACAACGCATAAATAAAGACAAACCGAGGCGAGTTATGTAACTCTTTCCTTAAGACAAATTGCTCCGGTATGGTGCTCACGGTAGTAGCAACTGCCTCCCAAGATACAACGGCTTACGTCCTGGATTGAGAGGCACTTCAACAATCCAAGCTCCGGCGAACTTACAACGTGCTCCGACTTCTCTTCGACTCAAAAAACTAACTATATGCTCGACCCTTTTAGTAGTGGAAGACACAAGATAAAACTGAATGCTTCAACCTTCATCATTGGGGTTCTTTATATAGTGGAGAGGAGGAGCCAATGCTTGAATGTGATTGGCCAGAACACATCATCAGTCTTTTCCCCTTGGAAAAGAAATAGGGGCCGAAAATAATTAATTAAAATTGGCCAACTATTTCCACAATTCTGATTGGTCGGATGACATGTTTTCTGAATTCTGATTGGTCCAATGATTTAACCACTCGACTTTCCCTCAAGAAAAGTCATTTCTAGCCGAAAATAATCATGCAATTTCGAAATTAATTTAATTAAATTAATTCCGAACCGACTTAATTAATCAGAATTCGTTTTATTCTGGAACCTTCCAACCGTCTCACGATTAACTAATTAATTTCTCGTAATTTCAAAGGAAATTTTGTCCAAAAATTAATAGTAACAACCGAACCGAACCGAACCGAAGTGATTGGGCGGCGGCGCGCTGCAGTGTGGAAATATCTAAGTCCTCCTCCCTGCACAAAGTGCCTTGCCCTTAAGGGCACATTTATAAGAGCACACACTAGCCCTTATATATGGAGCTCAAGTCTCCCATCTTTCTAATGTGGGATATTGAGTTGAGGTACTCCTTCAACTCTTATCTCCAACACATTTTCAACCAACTTTGGCGTTAATTTCTCATTCACCCGATATCCGAATCGAGTGATTCCAAAGCCAAACATTATCTACTCCGTGAGTAGAATATTTAGACGTGATCCGAAATTCGCGCTAAAGTTGACCATTTTAACCCCATTTCATGGGATATCTCCAACATATTGAATGTCATAAGTGTAGCAGAACTGGAAGGTCTCAAAGATTCAAAGATAATCACGTTGGAACTGGAGTTGGATTTGGAACAGTCTCACAGCAGCATTCAAGAGCAATTCAGTATTGGAAAAATAAAATAAAGATTTTATTTGCAAAACCACAGCAGCATCCAAGAGCAATTCAGTATTGGAAAAATAAAATAAAGATTTTATTTGCAAAACCGACTCGGACTGTGAACCTTTGAATCGAGCTGCATTCGTGTACGCAGGCATGCACAAGCCCAAGGGTAAACCAAGGTGCGCGCACGAGATCGTCTATAATGTTGGTTTCTTATTCCGACTACACTAAAACAACATCATATAAATATTGACTCTTTTCCCTTCTTCCAACCAATGTGGGAGAAATAGTTTCTTCCCATTTTTCCTTTCCATAACACTTTCCATTCACACACTTAAGCCCAATAGGCCCAATATGACATATCATTTAAAATATTCCATTTTAACCATCAATTTTCCAACAAGAACTTCCCTCAGTGCTCTTGCATCAGACTCTTTTAATGCATTTCTTTTGAATATCCAGGGTCCTCCCTTTCAGCATCGTCCTTGTCCCTCACCAGTTGCAGTCCTACGGAAAAATGCAGAAATCGCTTATCCACAAAAGAAAAAATTGGGTTCTAATTTCGCTCCGATATCCAAGAAAGGTGATGGAAGCGATTTAGGCGACGCATATTGGATATCTTAAAGTTGATTTATTGTATAGAAAAGAATTAAAATGCAGAATCAGAAGAGGGATACAAGACGAGTTCGAATAGCAAAATTAGAGCTTTATATGATTATATTTATTGAGTTCAATCGAATGGAGTAAATAATTAAGGTAGTTAGTGTCTAGTTGTCTTGTAATGCTAGTGTGTTTCATATTGGAGGTTTAAGTAAAAACTATATAGGGATGGCCGGATGGGACGTGATTGATGAGTATTTGCCGGCAGAATTCTATGTTATATTTTTTTATGTTGTCCCAAAAGATGTTTCTTTTTAACTAATCAATGAGTAAATTTAGAGGGAAAAAAACTAGTGTAATATCAGTATATGTCACATGGTTGTATAATATGGACATGCTGGAAATGGTATGGGCGTCTTTAGTGAAATTATACAATAACAATCATGGCACCACACCGGAGTCTTAGGCACCACACCGGAGTCTTAGGTTCGACTTTCTAGACATTGAATCTGGAAAGTTGAATACATACCTTAGAATTGACTTTTCAAAGGTCATATGTCATTGTGTTGTTTCGAAAGTAGATTCGATGTGGTGCCATTAAACTCGACCAAATTGTGTTCATGGAGACAATTAACATAAACCAGAACAATTCGACTTTCTAGACACTGAATCTGGAAATTTGAATACAAACCTTAGAATTAACTTTTCAACGATCATATGTCATTATGTTGTTTCGAAAGTAGATTTGATGTAGTGTCGTTAAACAAGACCAAATTGTGTTCATGGAGACAATTGACATAAAGAAAAACAAGTGAGCCAGCTAGTGCACAAGTAAACATATAGGCGTTTGTTAAAGACACTACAATTAATCTATCATGACATCATTTTTAGGATAGATTTGACTTTACCGATGTCGAAAATGGATATTTGAAAATAATACATGTTGGCCACAAAAGTGTACCAACATTTGCAGGAAAGGGGTGCATCAGCATTACACCTTTCCTTTCCATGTGCACTTGCTTTGTCTCTGCCTTCATATAATTAACACCACTTACTTGAGCAAATCATTTTGAGCTAATGCAGACAATTAGCCTAAGTATTTAATTACTCGAGTTAATCATTTTAAGGAAGATGAGCACAATTAGCCTAATATTTTAATTAACAGATTCATTATGTACGTCTTTAATAACGCTGTTAGATTCGAGTTGCGTTAGAACTTTCTTTGGTTTTTGTTTCACGAGAAAGAAGAAAGAAAACTTTCATTAGGGGATTGATGAAAAAACAATAGCCCTTACCACTGTATTCGAATCAAAATCACACAAACACACAAGTATATATGTAAATTTACTTTTTGGAGAAATATATCAAACAGTATGCATTAATTAGCTTTTACCTCAAGAACCGAGAAAGCTTATCTGCTATACCAAACCGACACTAATGACAAGTAGAGGCATGCTATATCTCTATGATGATATGTGCTTGTGTGCAGAGTTGCTGGTCCTTAGACTAAGAGAAACAAGAGGTGGTGGTGACCAGTTATTCTTACACAAAGCTTTTTTATGTATTGGTCTCTCTTTTGTATATACGTGATAAGTGTTTTGAGCATATATTCTTTCATTCTCGACTCTGTTGATGTTCTATGTTAAGGTATTTGTCTTTTTTACCCTATACATGTACATGTATATATTTGTATATATACTTTTTCTTATCCATTATATCCATCATCTTGTTGAAAGTGCTTATCTCAAAAAAAAAAAAAAACCCTTTGAAAACACAGAAAAGATGAAAAATGAGAAATTTTTCTTGTTTCGTTCCGTATGAAATCTATTACAATGTTAACTTGAACAAATAAAAACAGAAACGAGAAGAAAACCGAATACAATAATAAAAGTAAAAGTAAAGTTGTGTTGTCTCAATAAAAGACGTGGTAGTGGTTGAATAAAACTATGTTTATAAAAAATTACAAAGATCTTTATAATAGAATGATAAAACTCTGTCATCATATCTTCAATACATCTAGACTACATGGAAACCAACGAATCGAAACAACATAGAGACTATTAGAAAACCCTTTCAAAACTTTAACAAATCTAAAACATCCACGCGACGTGGAATGAAATCCTTTCGCCTCAGAATCAGCGCAAGACGTTGTGCCTCCCTCATTAGTATAAAATCTAGCTTAACAGTCGTAAAATCCATAATGATTTTTTTCAGCACATCACATCTTGCAGCAACATAACAAATCATTTCAAGCGAACAACAAACATATTCGAAACGATTCTCACTTAACTTAGTTTCTGTCTATAATAAAATAGAAGGCGAAAATGTTAACTTTCATTAAATCTGAAAGTTTTCTAAAAACAGAACTGGAAAAACTTAAAGATGAAGAAGAAGATGCTTAAGCTTTCATTGATCGAAAATAATATTCTGTACAAGTTGTTAACTGTGTTATCAGCTGGTATATATAATGATGCTAACCACAACAAATATCTTCACCGATTTAACTAACTTTCTAACTGACTAAAATATCTAATAACCGACTAACTAATTTACAGCTTTGAAGAATATTCGATGTACAACTTGTCGTTCTGAATCTCTTCAACACCCCCTCTCAAGTTGTACTTCCAGGCCTGTAGATGTTGGTGATAGGATAGTTGGATAGCAGATCATAGAATCTGTTCTTGTCTAGAGGTTTAGTGAACAAGTCTGCCAACTGTAAACTGGTTGATATTGGTAAAGGTTTTAAGAGTCCAGAAATGTATCTATCCCTTATTACATGACAATCTATTTCAATGTGTTTTGTCCTTTCATGAAACACAGGATTCTCTACTATGTAGAGAGCACTTTTATTGTCACAGAATAGAGGAATAGGCTTAAGCTGTTTGATGTTAAATTCACTCAATAGATAGGACATCCATTGTAGTTCACAAGAAGCCATAGCCATTGCTCTGTATTCAGCTTCAGATGAACTTCTTGAAGCTGTAGTTTGCTTTTTTGATCTCCAACTGATTAAGGATTCACCCAGGAAAACAGAAAAACCTGTCACTGATCTTCTAGTATCTTCACATCCTGCCCAATCTGAGTCTACATATGCTTCCAGTTCCATGTTTCCAGTGGCTGGAAAGAAAATCCCTTGTCCTGGTGAGTTCTTCATGTATCTAAGTAATTTGTGTGCAGCCTTAAGTTGCATTTCTGTTGGTGAATCCAGAAATTGACTCAGTTGCTGTGTGGCTAGGGTAATATCAGGTCTAGTGATTCCTAGATAAAGCAGCTTGCCTACTAAAGATCTGTAATAGCTATTTGACTGTAAAGGACTTGAATCCTTGCTGTGTAACTTTATTGTTGCATCCATAGGAGTTTTTGCTGCTTTACAATCTGAATATCCATACTCTTTTAACAATTCAAGACAGTATTTTCTTTGAGACAACATAATTCCCTTATTTGATCTTGCTACTTCTAACCCCAAGAAGTATTTGAGTTCTCCCAAATCTTTAATGCCAAATCTCTTGTTTAGAAAGTCTTTCAGTTCCTGGATCTGTTTGATATCTGGAATGGTCACCAAAACATCATCTACATAAACTAAAACTGCAGTGAAGTCTTCATCTGATCCTCTGACAAAAAGATTGTAATCTTGCTTTGATTGCCTATACCCCCTCTCAAGCAAGGCTTGGGTTAGTTTTATATTCCACTGCCTACTAGCCTGTTTTAAGCCATACAAAGATTTTTTGAGCTTACAAACAGTGCCTGGTGCAGATTGAAATCCTTGTGGTATAGCCATGTACACTTCTTCATTCAAATCTCCATGAAGAAAAGCATTGTTTACATCTAGTTGATGTAGATTCCAGTTTCTTGCTGAAGCAATTGCCAGTAGAGTTCTGACAGTAGTTAACTTTGCCACAGGGGAAAAAGTATCTAGATAGTCCAGACCTAGTTGTTGAGTGTATCCCTTTGCAACAAGTCTTGCTTTGAATCTTTCTATAGTGCCATCTGCATGTCTTTTAACTCTATATACCCACTTGCTGCCTATTGGAACCTTGTCCTTTGGTAGAGGAACAATTTCCCAGGTTCCTGTATTTTGTAGGGCATCAAGTTCTGCTTGCATTGCTTTCCTCCATTCCTCATGTTTGACTGCTTCATTGAATGACTTTGGTTCAGTAATAATCTGTGAACTCAACACATAGTTTTTGTAAGATAAAGATAAATGTGATAGTGTGTCTACTTTGTTTAGATCATGAGGTGTAGTTTTGACTGTGGTATTTCCACAAACATACTCATGAAGATAAGATGGAGTTGTTCTAGACCTAGTGGATCTCCTAACTTCATTAGGAGGGACCACTGGAATTACAACTGGATCCTGGTTTTGATGCTGATCATATTCATCATCAAACACAGGTGCATCTTGATCTTGCTGTGTTTGATCATGTGTTTGATCATGATCATGTGCTTCATTTTGAGTTGTAGGGGTTAGTGTTTGTGGATCGAGGATCGGTTTCTCAAAAATTGAAACAGTAGAGAAATTGCAGATACCATCCTGATCAACCTTACCATGTTGTCTGTATGGAAAAGTTAATTCATGAAATTGTACATCCCTGCTAAGAAAAATCTGTCTAGTCTGTAGGTTTAGCATACAATAACCTTTCACATTTGTAGCATTCCCTAAATAAACAGATTTAATGCTTCTTTCTGCAAATTTATCACCATTAGTATTGAGATTGTAAGCATAAGATAGACAACCAAATACTTTCAGGTTACTATATAAAGGCTTTGCACCAAACAACAGTTCATATGGAGATTTATTCTTTATAAGTGGTGATGGAATTATGTTGATTAAATTTACAGCATGAAGAACACAGTATGTCCAATATGCCACAGGAATATTAGACTGAAATAATAAACTTCTAGCTACATTAAGAATATGTTGGTGTTTTCTTTCCACCACACCATTTTGCTGTGGTGTTTTTACTATGCTTTTCTGATGTATGATGCCTTTTTCAGAATAAAACACAGGTAACTGGAATTCAAGACCATTGTCACTTCTTAGAACTTTGACTCTTTTATTATATTGAGTAAACACCATATTACAAAACATTTGTATAATAGGTCTAACTTCCCCTTTATGTTTTAACAAATATACCCAACAAAAACGACTGAAATCATCTACTATGGTAAGGAAAAATGCATGACCATGTACTCCTCTGAACTCTATAAGGTCCCCATATATCCATGTGAACTAATTCAAACAAGTCATGAGTTACAGAAGAGCTCAAAGGAAATGATAAACGTTTCTGTCTAGCTAATGGACAAACTTCACATATAGAGTCTTTAGGTACTCCAATTTCTTGATCATGTTTGTGTAACACTTGTAACCTTTGATTAGAAGCATGCCCTAATGTAATGCCACGAGAAGATCAAGGCCATCTTCATTAATGTGTTCTTTATTCAGATTCACATCAGGTACAGCAAAAGAATAACAAGACTTGTCAGCTTCAAGTATGTAAAGTCCATTGATCAAATTAGCTATACCAGTCTTCTGCATAGTCACTAGATCCTGGATCACACAACAGTCTAGATGAAACTTAATAGAAAAACCAGAAGACTGAATTAGCTTGACAGAAGGTTAAAAGTAAAATCTGGAACACACAAGACATGATTTAAAACCAGATTTTTATTAACTCTAACTTGCCCTATATGTGATATTCTTGCATTTTTCCATTTGGCAAACTTACTGAAGAGTTTGAAATTGAATTATAAGAACAGAAAAGTGAAGGATTGAAGATTATATGATCCATTTGCACCGTAATCAACTATCCAATCATATAATCTTGTTCCTTCCAAAATACCTCCATTGTCTCGCAAAGTTGGAAGCCATCACTACTGAAATTGACATGAGAAGTTTTATGATCTGAGGCAGCTCCAAGTACATTCAAAATTTGCTGATACTGCTCTTGAGTAATAGGAGCCTTAGGGTCAGGTTTGACTTCATCCTGAGATTCTTGATTCCAATACTCAGCAACTACATTGTTTGCAGATGAGTTGTATCCTGTTCTACCACCTGCTGAAGAATGAAACCCTGTTCTACCACCCCTTCCTCTGCCTCCACCTTGAAGATTAGGTGGAAATCCATGTTTCTGATAACATCTGTCCACTGTATGACCAATCTTTCCACAAAGGCGAGCATTGTGGCTTGTTGTCGCCATTATTGAAATTCTTCTTGTAAGCATTGTTGCGTTGTCTCTTGTACACGCTAATGCAACTGATCTCAAGAATCTTGATTCATACCAAAAACAGAAGCTGCAGAATCAACTACTTTACCCCCATTGTTACCATAGTGCAACTGTTTTTCTTGCTTAATAGCCATAGAGAAAACAGCCTTAACAGTAGGTAAAGGTTCTAACATCAAAACTTGTGATTGAATCGTAGCAAAGTTTTCATTTAATCCTTTCAGAAATCTAATGACATACTGTCTTTCACTATAATTCTTGAACCAAACTTTACCACAATCACAATCTGGGGGAGGTGTCAACACAAGTTCTTGATCCCAAAGAGTTTTCAATTTTGCAAAATATTGAGAAACAGATAAACTTCCTTGTTTAGTATTCCGAATCTGTTCTACAATATCAGATAGTGTATATGTATCTCCACCCCCATATCTTTCTGCTAAATCATCCCAAATATCCTTTGCATTTCGATAGTACAAAATACTTTGTGCAAGAGATCTAGAAACACAATTGACTAACCAGGATTTGACCATGCTATTGCACTGCCTCCAGGCTTAATAGTTTGGATGTGTGGGAAGTAAAGGCTCGATTGAACCATCAATAATTCCAAGTTTGTTCTTGGAAGACAAAGCTGTAAGCATAGATTCCTTCCAGCTATGATAATTGTGCTCATCAAGAGGCGGTTGAACCAAGATTAAAGCCGGATTCTCATTCGGATGCAAAACTAAATCTGCAGGAATTATTTCTTGATTTGCAGCCATGGCAGAATCAAATAGGAAAACTAAGTAGAATATCAACTCTGGAAAAAGAATGCGGAATGAAAAGAAGAATCCGTGTTGCTCTGATACCATGTTAACTTTCATTAAATCTGAAAGTTTTCTAAAAACAGAACTGGAAAAACTTAAAGATGAAGAAGAAGATGCTTAAGCTTTCATTGATCGAAAATAATATTCTGTACAAGTTGTTAACTGTGTTATCAGCTGGTATATATAACAGTGCTAACCACAAATATCTTCACTGATTTAACTAACTTTCTAACTGACTAAAATATCTAATAACTGCCTAACTAATTTACAGTTTGAAGAATATTCTGATGTACAACTTGCTGTTCCTGAATCTCTTCAACAGAAAAAGTATTTACAAGGTCTTTTAACGCTCTCACTGCCCGGGGGTGGCCAACCCTCGACAGTTCCAGCATAAGAGATTCATGGCTCCGGGCGAGCCTGCACCGTAGACTCCGCCATAAATGATAAACTGCATACCTTCTTAACTTGAACCTCACCATCAACAAAATCAGCAGGCTTCCGCTTTGCACCCGCCCCAGAAACCGATAAGCTAGCAATCGAGACTCCACCACCTTGCCGTGCAAGCCGCTCACCCGCTTAAAATATCACATCTAGTCTATCTAGAATAAAAGTTTAATGGAAGCACAAACGGGTCGGATCATACTTATTTAATATGGGTGCCGTGTGCCGTGTCCGACACATTTCTGACACGACACGCTCCGACACGTGTCGGCTGATTAAAATAATATTATTTAAAATTTTAATATCCGACACGTCTCCGACACGTTGTCGACACTCCCCGACAAGACATCGACACTCCTAAACCCAATTTTTTTTTTAAAAAAAATTATTTATTTAAGTTTTCTTCAATGGAAACGTTAAAATACACGATTTCGATTTCTATAATAATTTAATAAACAGTACGCCGTATTAAGTTTATATGTTTTTTTGTTGATAAACAATCATTTTTTTTGTAGTACTTTGAAGGTCAATCACAATTTCTTTTAGCGCCGTATAAAGGTCGAATATCAATTTTAGATATTTATAGATATGTATTACCTATCTTATTTTCTCTAGAATTTTAGATTTTTCAAAATATTTTTTTTGTTGATAAATTGAATCTTATTTACATATTATATATATATATATATATATATATATATATATATATATATATATATATATCCGTATCCGTATCGCTGTAAGTGCAAATGCGCGTAATGCAAATAGTATCGAATAAGCATGTCAGTTTTTATATCTACAAAATCATCAACGTTCACAGGTCATTCTTCTCGATTGATGAACTCTATCCGTTAAACACGCTACACAACACAAGACATATATATATATATATATATATATATATATATATATATATATATATATATAAAGGAAAGTTACTAATGTTTTTTTATCGGCGCCGTTAATAGTAGCACTATATCAAACCTAACAGTGTAGCACCACAGTGAGAGGTGAGATCCTCTGTTGTGTACAAATATCACATCAAATGCTGTGATGGGTTGAGGAATGGCAAAAGGGATATTTCACCTCGCTGAAAATTTCAACAAAAAAAGGAAAAAACCACAAGAAATACCTTCTTACGTGTTAACAGCAGGCACAACATCCACATATAACAGGCGAGGATCTCAATTCCCATAGTGACACTGAACTGTCGCACAATCGACACCTTTGATGATGGTAAGGATTGTGAGAGTCAAGTCAACTTGTTCGATAGAGTGAAGTGAAGTCGGGAAATTGGGAAATCGCGCCATCAGAATTTCTCGACATTTTTTTCGCGCCAAACAGCTTTAGCGTTTTTTTTGGTCGTCCAAATTTGGACGATTTCGTCCAAATACAGTCAAATCCGTCCAAATTTGGATTTTTTCCCGTCCCAATCCATTCACTGACCAAATTTGGACGGAATCCGTCCAAAATTCGGACGAAACGTCCAAATTATGACAATTCCGTCCAAATTTGGACGGAATTTGGACGGATCGCCCAAATACATCCATATCTCCCAAATTCCCCTCCTCTTGTCCCCACACATTTTTTTTATCTCTTCCTGCAAATTGGCGGCCATAGAAAATGGCAGGGAGCTTTTGGCATAGATGTTCCTCATTTTCATTCCTTCTTCTTCTTCTCCTCTGCACTTGCAGAAAAATGAGATATGAAAGAAAGACAAAGATGGCAGCCTGAAGAAGACGCACTCCTGTGCCTACATAAAACAATACGGTGCTAAAGAATGGAATCTCATCTCTCAACGTATGGTAAAGCCTTTGACAGAGACCCAAAATCTTGCTTAGAAAGATGGAAAAACTACCTGAAACCTAGAATCAAGAAAGGTTCTTTAACCCCTGAAGAAAAGAGTTTAGTTATTTCCTTATTCCCTCTCCATTAGAAAGGTCAAAATTCCGTCCAAATTTGGGCGATCCGTCCAAATTTGGACGGAATTGTCACAATTTGGACGGTCAGTGAATGGATTGGGACGAAAAGAAATCCAAATTTGGACGGATGTGACTGTATTTGGACGAAATCGTCCAAATTTGGACGAGGACTCAAAAAAATGTCGAAACTGCTTTGACGCAAAAAAATGTCGGAAATTCAATGACGCGATTTCCTAATTTCTCAAGTGAAGTCAATGACAGACACTTCTACTTTGATAATTACTATTCAATTTTTTTCGTAATACTGCTGTTATGATCATTATGGTATAATAAATATTACAACGTGGTGTGACAAAAGAAAATTTTATTTCTTAATATAATATGTGAGAACAACAAGTTATCGATGTAAGGCAAATAATAACTTAAACAAAAGCCCACTCTTTCTTGAATGAACTATGCAAGAATGGGCTTATAGTTTCGATACCATATCAAAATATAGGTCCTAATGTATAGGAGGCGAGGAGGGTCAATGATGCATAGCCTATTAGTTAGAGTTAAGGCCTTGAGAACAAAAGTGTCAATTATTTGATTGTCTTTCGTATCCGTAAAGAAAACCTACAAGATGAGGTGTTTAAACCTCAAAAGCTATAAAGTTTGAGAAGAGAAAAATATTTCTCTGAATATGACGGTTAAAGAATAGCCTGTTCTCATTGTGTGACGAACAACAGCTTTATAATGTCAGTTCAAGCTAATGGAATGGATGATAATTAAAAATGAATCAGAATAGAATGTAATGTGTTCAAATATCTCTCTCAACATTGATTATCCTTTTTATATTGTTTCGTGTTGAAACTTTATTAATCTAATAGTGTCCCGTATATATCTCTTATGATGCTATTGATCGCGAGTTAACCGAGTTATATTAAATAGCCGTTTAATAATTATATTTACATCATTTATTATTAAATATTATTTTCTAACCAACAATGTATTGGTTTAGTGGTTAACATTAAGATATCGTTAATGGCCAGGGTTTGAGTCTCATTTGGGGTGAAAAAGGGTGTGTGTATATATTTCATTTCCGTAAAAAAATATCTTTTATGACATTAATTTTTATTGAGTCAAGTATTGAACGAATTAAATTCGATCTTGCCATATTTTATAAAACTTTAATAAATTTTAAGAAAATAACCGATCTTACAAACCGAGTCAAGTTATATCGAATACATAACGAATTGAGTTTGATTTGCCTATTTATGAATTGATCGAACAAAAATCGAGTTTTGAGCCTATGTTTTTTAATTGAGAGCCTGAAAGAGAACCGATTCGACTCAGCTCGGTTACAACTCAAATCCACATGAATTTAGCACAGTAAAGTAAATAGAGGGGTAGTCCTAAAAAAAAAAAAAAAGTAAATAGAGGGGTAGAATCGGAGCCAAACAAATTTTTTTCTTTCTAGGGTTCTGCCTCCACCTAAACCCTAAATTGATTGTTTCCGGTATATAAACCCATCTAAAAGCCTTATCCTCAAGGCCACGGATTCGATCGTGTAGCTGAAAATGAAAATGGGGCTCTGTGTAGCCGGAGCAGTCACCGTTTCTCCGTCTAAAACCATTCTCTTTCCTTTCTCTCAGTCATCTCCATGGCCTCCTTCTTCTTCTTTACAGAGTACTGGTACTGGTTTCTTTTTATTTTACTTTATTTTGTCCTCATTTAGTGTTGTTTTAAGAAAAGAAAGTGTTTTTTTTTTCTCCTCAGTGTGTTGTTTTAGAAACTTTGAGCATTTGTGAACTTTTTTTTGTTCATCTGTTATCCATGACATTTAATCGCTTTGAAAACCTTGAGCGTTCTTAGGCGATAGAAGGTAGGCGTTTGGAGAGGAAAATTTTCCTACTATTTGGTCCAGTGATCTTATTTTCTACCGACAATACATCATATTTAGCAATGCAATCGAAACAATTAATTAATTAATCAAATTGCTCGACTTGAGGCCATTTTCATGTTCTCGGCCATGGATTAAATGTTCCTGAAATGCTTAGCCTATTGATTGACTTTGTATTTTACTTTAGAGCGTCATTCAATTTGTATTAATAGGGTTCAGCTATTGTTTGCTTGACGTGGAACAAGATCATTGAATCCATAAACCGGTTTGCAATTCAGAAAATTGTTGCTACTTGTACTTGGGATAATTCACAGGAGAGAAAAGGGTTCATGTCAAAATTCAATCTTTTCCTTTTCTGATTAAATTTTAATAAATATTAATCAGACACACGATCATGGCTGTTTATTAAATTGTCAGTCCTCCATCAAAATAGTTTGTAATACCATTTTCTCTTCAGGTTTACGTTACCATAACAAATTATCTCTTAGATCATCTACTTCTGATGATACTTCAAGTGGGGCTAGTGCATATGTCAAAGACGAACCTGATGGTGTGATAACCTTGGATGACACACGGCCAAATGAAAAGATAAACTATGGAGAAAGCGCCCAAGAAAAAGAGCCGGTAGATGATACTCCAAGAGAGATTCAGTTTCAACAATTCGAGATTTTGGATAAGCTAGACTTAAAGGTTTGCTCTGCTAATTCTGCGCTGGCTTGTCCTAATAATTGAAGTACTGATTATTTTCTCTTTTATATTCTTTGCAATGCTGAAACTTGTGTTAGCTACATTACATATTATGATTGTACTTTGGCTGCAGTGAGGATAACTTGAATTCGAAAGTTTCTTGATGAGACACCAACTGTGAATCAGTTGTTTATTCTGAGCGGTTAACTGAGCAGCCTCTTGAAAATATTCTTTGACCACACTTTGGAAGTCACACCATTGCTATAACTCGAGCCTCTGCTTTTATATGTATAATATAGCAGATGCTCTTGATGCTCTGGTCAATGACTTTTTTTTACAATTTTTAAGCTTTTTTTTTCATATATATATTTGACTATTTTGGAATTGGATTGTGTTTTTCGCCTAACAGTTTTTGTTTTCACTCAGAAAGTTCCTCCTTTTTCTACATAGGTTGCTATGATGAATTTTACTACCGATTGAAAGTTGTTTACAACTACTTAATGAAATGTCGACCATTAAGTCGATACTGAGCGATTACCTGAGCAACCTTTCTATACCTCTTTTACTTGCAATTCTTCTGGTATATGTAGTTCACATCTGTCATATGCTCACAATGTGTGTATCTTCGGTCTTGGATAGTCAGATGTATATGTATAGAATTAGACATTGCTAAAAAGTCTATGCCATTTGTTAACAGCTTGACTCGGATGATGCATATTCAGTCCTGCTGCTGGGCGGTGGTGCTTTAGTTACTCTCTATCTGGCAACTTCTATTGTCGGTGCCATCGATTCTGTTCCACTGGTCAGTATCTAGTATTTCTTCTAATCATTCTACACATTTGACACGTCTTTATTGTATATGTTGTACTTGAGCTTTTGCTTCTTTCGTTGCATATATTCAGGTTCCAAAACTACTGGAAGTCGTCGGTCTTTCCTACACGGTCTGGTTCGTCACTCGGTATCTCCTGTTTAAGGTAGTATTCATCAAATCGCTTGTTTTTTTTTCTTCGTTGTGTTAGCTCGTCGATTGACCGAGTTTTGAGACGAATAGCCTTGGTGTGATTGCAGAAAAATAGGGAAGAGCTTGCTGCGAAGATCGAAGAGCTAAAGGAACAAGTCCTAGGTTGAGAATCACAAGTTTGGAGGGTTTCACAATTCCTTCCTGTTGGCACCACAAAGAAGATCTCTACGGTGGCACCACACTTCGGGCTTGGCTCGACTTTATAGAGGTCGTAAATGGACATTCGACCTCTGCAAAGTCGAATGTTGACCTATAGATTCGACTGTCTAGAGGTCAAGCCTCACTACGGTGTGTCCAAAAAGTAGATTCGTTGGTGTCAATAACAACTGCCTTCCGCTGAATGTGGGGGCAGTTGTGGATTTTCTTGTAGGTTTAGTAGAGCCATGGAAATGCAGTCTGAAATACAGAGCAATTATGGATGGAATTTGCATTGTAGATATTTTTATGCAATGCGAATAAAATATTAGACCTTTTTTTATCCGCATAATATAATTTATTTTAGAATCACAATATATCATATATTATATTTTTCCCATTTTTATCGCATAATACAAATGTTTGAAAGCTTGGAAACCCTTCTACAGGCTTGTTAGACTTTTTTTGAAACACAGGTTTGTTAGACTAATGCTCCGGATATATTACATAGGGAGCTGTTATTTGCACCCCACCAATTCCATTTGTGCAACACAATAGAACATACATTATGGAAGTTGATTATGAAGCCAATAACAGACTTTCTATAGGTGTATTGTGAGAACTGATTTTGAGTAAGTCGGTTCTTTGCTTCAGACCCTACGAGAAGCTGGTTTTTGGCTCTAGAAATTATTTTCATAAGGTTGGTTTTACTGCCGTGTATATGTAGGGTGTGTACGAATTGCTCCAGATTTACAAGAAGTCAGTTTTTGGCTCTAGAACCGACTTTCACAAGGTTGGTTCTACTGCGGTGCATATGTAGGGTGGTGTACGAGTTGCTCCAGACCCTACAAGAAGTCGGTTCTTGGCTCACAATGTCGGGTTCAATCATGCAAGCATATTTAGAGTGGTATACTGAGTAAAATGGATGCACAGAAATAAAGACCCTCGTTACATAAGGATACTATATAACCAAAGTGTATTTATATATATATATATATATATAGGATAGAAAAATGCTATATTGATTGTATTAGTTGTTGCATCTGAGTAATTGTGTCCGGTTGCATTACTGGAAAAAAAAGAAAATTAAATTTTAATTCAATACATTTCAACAAACAAAATCATAGTTTCTCAATTTCCAATTGCCTTATGGATAATGATAGAACCATAACCACTCTCAGACACACAAGTGAAATTACCTGTTCCTCTATCTTTGATGCACGGTTGTTTTCGAGTTATACCAAGTGGATGATCATGATTAATCCAAATCACACGTACACACTCATAGTATAGTCCTTCACTTGGTATAACTCAAAAATACCCGTTACACCATAACTTTTCTCGTAAAAACATGGTATGTCATTCGATTATATTATAATTAACGATGTAAAATCATTTTATGTCACTCGTTGTGTCTTAATAATTGTGACCGAAAGCTTTTTATCTTCGCATTATGACATGATCCAGCACCCCACATGCATGTCCTCCAAGATAGACGGACTTTATGCGACAAAACAACATAAATTAAGCAGTGCGAGAGAAATAGTTCAAATCAATTGTTCTTTTTTATATTTCGATCTTCTATATTTTAAACTTATTACAATAATTAATATTTTCTGTATAACTCTAAGAACATCTTTTCAAATACTAGCCTCAAGCGATCTTTCAAATACAAATAATATAGCTGAAGATTATATATATTTTTTTTTCCTTTTTCAAAACTATATTGTTTTGTTGATAAATTTATACAAATGCTTGTATTTGAGAGATTACTTAAGACCAGTATTAAAGCCAGCCAAGTTATTTGTTGCAGTAAGTAAAGAGAAATAAATACAAAATACAGTTAACAAGTGAAAAAGGTAGACATTCTTGCTTAAAACAACAAGCTTAATTAGCTAATGTTACATTTATTTGGCCACTAAACACAATCTTATTACTAATGAAGAGCTAGCTAGCAGAAACTCACTATCTTTACAGCATATTCATCAGCATATCAGTTTTATATCTACAAAATCTTTAACATTTGCTCGTCCTCTTATTGCTCGATTGATGAACACTATCCATCAGACAGATATGTCAAAATGACACTAGCGTTGTTACTGTCATTACACCAAACCTAGCACTATGGCACCACACCGACAATCAACCTCTTGAAAAGTCGATCCTAACTTTTAAAATCGACTTTCTAAAAGCTGGTTGTTAATTGTCGGTGTGATACCATAGTAAAAACTGAATGGAGGGCCCTCTTAATGGCCCTATGGATTCCCACCTATGGAAGAAAGCTTGCCTTGAGCATCAATGGCAGTAGAAGAAGTATCAACAATGAAATTCGACCCCTTAGAAGGAGCTGAATATGGAGTATGAGGCAGCTTCTTTGGTAGCATCTGTTCCCAATTCGGAAATCTTGAAGCTTCTGTAATTACTATCATGAAAGCAACCAATGTAAAGAGAATAAAGAGTTTCTTTTGGCAAAATGGCATGATGAAGGTAACACTTGAAGAAGAAAAAAAAAAGTAAATCAGTTTAGCACATATTTTTGAACTTGTGAACATGCATGCAAAGTGGGGGGTTTTTGATGGTATTTGGAAAGCAGACACCTTTTGAGGAACAAGCCAACTTGTTTGTTGGAGTAAAGTTGAGTCAATGGCAGACACTTCTACTTTGAAAAATTAGTTGTAAAAGTCTTTAGCAGTTTATGTGCTCAAGCCCTTTTGATTAGTTATTAAAAAATACGGGAAATTATTGCTATCACAATGATAGATACAATGTACTTTTTTCTTTATCATTGATCAAGATGTGTAGGATTCTTTATAATCAGAAGGATAAGAGTGTGTTGTATCAGTTGTTATACCACAACCCTTGTGATGATAATATATAGTCTAGCTAGCTTGAAATGAATGAAGGTTAAGGGACTCTGGTAAAGTTTTGTTAGATTGGACCGATTCGATATGATGATCTCGTACTAAATCCGTAACGAGAGATTTCAATTGAATCATAAGATGACTATTTATGGATCGAATCTTAATCCTCATGTGATTTAGACTCATGCATGTTCAGGGATGGTTTTTGATTTGAAGGTATGGAGAGCCAAACAGTGATTTTCTTAATCTCTAACATTTTGACATCGTTCATGGATAGGTAACCTTGAATGTAAGTCACAAAGAGCGAGTCCAATCTTTTCTATAGAAAGGAAACATAAAGGCGGTTCTTCCGGTTGTTGATCATGGAATTGATACGATCATATGATATCGGTCACTAATCGATTAATGATAGTTCAAAATTTTGTAAGGATGTCTTACGGAAAGTGCTTGGCTCCATATACGATCCGATTGTAGAGGTTATGCGTAAGTAACAACTATATCAATGGGCGCCAATAAATGTTGTGAGTGGTGAAGTATGTTATATATTGCGTAAGAGTGCAATTTCAAATTTCTATAATGATGTGACATCAAGATTAATGAGATTTAACGATTTGACTTAAAAGTTTGGTCGGTTGTCTCTGAATAATTGGAGTTTCTGGATATAAGCACATAAAATAATAAGTCATGATTTATTATTGAAATATATGGTATTTAAGGAAATACCATTTTCTTAATTAAATGATTTTTTTTTTTGAGGGAAAGAACTATTATTAAAGAATATCCGCCAAACAGTGCCCGGAACGCACCACCCGCTTAAGTGCCCCAAGATGTCCGAGTTAAAACTAATAAAGCATGTCGAGCTAAAAGGTGCGCAGGAACATTCCCCATACGCCGAATAAAGGTAAAGGAAACAGAAGTGAAACTAGATAACATGGTCAAACAGTCTTGTACTAGACATCCATGTGCCGTAAGATCTTCGACAGGTCTGCGGAGCCTCGAGATACACGCCACACAATCGCTCTCTACATGTAGTCATAGAGATTTTAATAAGTAGTAAATTGTTTCATAAGTGGCTAGGTACTTAATAAGATTAAGTAGATTTTTTTATTAGTGTCATGATTAAGAAATGAATCTACTTAAGGCCTTATTTCCCTTCATAAATTAAAAAAAAAAAAAAAAGGCCTTGTTTCCCTACTAAGATCAAGATGAGAGCCCAAATAATAAGCCTAGGGTTACTCATACCCTATTTTTCTCTATATAAAATGAGTTGTCTTACAACTTTGAGACACATTCCTAATGGACCTCGATCCTCTGCTGTAAATCGACCACAACAGCTGCTGCTGTGACACAAAACGGCTTCGTTTTGTGTCGAATCGACGCCGTTTTGTTCCGACCTTAAAAAAAAAAAAAAAAACACACTCGAAACGGCGTCGCTGTGGCTCGAAACGACGCCGGTTCGAGCTCACAGCACGGCACGGCAGAGGATCCCAACTCCATTCCTAATCCCTCCCCAGGCTAGGGGCACCACTTCCAAGTTCCAAGTTCCAAGCTTTTAGTTTCTTCATTGGATGCTTAGAGTATTCAAGTCCTAAAAGAAGATTGGATAAATTCTTGGATGCTTGGAGCTAGCTTTTAGAGGGATTCAGCACCTAGGGTAGCCTGGGTAGTAGAGATCTTGTTGGAAGACTTTGTTGTTCACTTCTTCATCATCTCTGTCTTCAAAGTAAAGGTATAATCTCTTGGTAGCCCTTACTTTGTTGTTAACAATTATGTTTAGGAAAAATGACTTCTCAAATTCTCATAATGTTGTTTAATCTTTTTTGCTTGGTGTTTTGATGAAACAAATGATGTAGCAGACTATTTTCTATGAGATACTCGACTGCGACCAAGTCGAAGGTGGATTTGAAATGTTCGGTTCAATTTCAAATTTCTGTGGTAGTGAACTAAGTATTTCATCTACAACATATGGATGACTCATAACTCTTCTTCACACCTTTATTATGCAACTTTTGTTACGTCTAGAATAATATTCATTATTATTATAAAAAAAATAAGAAACAAACCAGCAACTGGACGATTATAAGATGAAATAGATAATACATCAAATTTGTATACGAAAAATGCCTAGAAGTATCTATAATTCTTCCATATATACGTCTTTCGACTCTTTTTTTTTTGTATTTTTTTGTTTGTTATATATATATACTCCGATTTTTGAATGCTATGAATTATATTAAACTATATATGCTCCCAAGGACGGAAATGGGATTTGAACTTTAAAGCGCTAAATAGACTATATCGAGTTAAATCGGGTGAAATTTGGATTAAGAATATTTTATGGATCCGACTGTATCACACATATTTTCTAGTGTAATATTTTTTTTTTTTTCGGCTGAAAACAGCCCCCTACCTTTCTATACTACCTCCGCTCCCATTATTGCTATGAATTATATTAAACTATATATACTCCCATTATTGCTAGCTAGCATCCAGAGTCATGACGTGTAATCACATGGTTGAAAACTATGGGGATGACCACGGGGGAGGAAAGAATTTTTATGGTGAAACAATAGAAATATCGATGCAGTCCGAAATACATATATAGGTATGTATGAGTTTTTTTTTATTTTGACATCTATCAATATGCATAATTATTTAAGAGCATCACATTAATTACCGAGCCACACTAACAATCAAATCAAATTGTTAATCTTATATATTCAAGTTTCTTTAACATGAAGTTGTCTTATTTTCTTAATCTTTTCTGTTGACCATTTGCACCTTAAATTTTTTACAGGATTAATGGTGGGGAGGTTTTAACCTCCTGCAAGACCTTTTAGTATTGGTACGGGTACGAGTGCTTGGAGGGGTGTATGGAGACACAACTGGAGGCTTGATATGACCAATTCTCTGTCTTTAAAGCATATGAATAATTTGGAGCAATCTAGATATATTACTTGGGTAAACTCTGTTTTGAATAGATGTCAGTTCCTTGAAAACTTGCATTATTTTAGGGTTGTTTGTGAATTAGACAATGGCGATGCTCTTGATATCAACCATTGGTTGGACTTTGTAATGGCGAGAAATGTCAAACAATTAGAACTAAATTTTTTTGATAGAGGAATGATGTCTTCCATCCAACGATACAAATATATATACCACTATCCAAGAATTTGGAAAGTTCTTGAAATCTTTGGTTCTGAAAGATGTGGTAGTCAATACTGACATAATGTGGTTTCTATTTGATCAATGCCAATGTCTTAAAAATCTCGTGGTGGATAGCAATGCTGGGATAAACGAGCTGACTTGTAACTGTCAAGTTATCAAGGTTTGATCTTGTTAGTTTGGACAACATTCAGGTAGTTGATCACATGGATCTTAGAGATTTTACAAAACTGGTTAATCTGAAACTTATCGAATTTTCCTCAACAACTTTTCTATTCAATGTTTTATCCTCCTTGCCCCAATTAGAATGTCTCTGCAGGACTTCATTATCGTATTGTCTATAGTACCTTTTCGAGAAGATGAATTACTTTATGTGAGACAATTACGCGTCGAGAGACAAGCTGAATTGCTGAAAAGACAAGGTTTGATTTCAAGTACTATAGATGTGTCCATCAGTTCAGGAAGTGTCCATGAGTTCAGTTGAAACATATGTAGTTCCACTACTTTTATTGGGACAACACATCACTTACTTTTATAGTATTGTATTTGTCTTTTTTATTTTTGCCGTGCATGTAAACTTAGGCTTCTCTTTTATTGTTTTTTTTTAAACAAAGTGTTGAGTGGATATATACAAGCTCTCAACCTTGACAACACATCACTTACTTTTATAGTATTTTTTTTTCTTATTTCCTGTTTTTCTCTTTTTATTTATGTTTCTCTTTTACTGCTTTTTTATTTTAAACTTGTTCTTTTGGTGCAAACAAACTTTTGATTGGATATATACAAGCTCGTAACCGTGCATATTGTTAGTAGCATCACATCAAATCTGATGCTGTAGCACCACAGTGACAATTAACCGTTTAAAAGTCGATTGTTAAATATTGAACGACGATTTTAACGGCACAACACAAAATCTACTATTGTGGCAGTACACCGACCGAGCATTAACGTTTAACCTCATACCTTAGAACTGACTTTCAAGAGTTTGATCAAATTTGATCCCTTAGAAGGGGCTGAGTACATAGTATGAGTTAGCATCTGCTCCCAATTTGGAAATCTTGAAACTTCTGTTAATATTATTTCCATGAAAGCAACCATTGTAAAGAGGAGAACAAGTTTCTTTTGGTAAATTGACATTATGAATGTAATGTAACACTAGAAGACGAAAAAGATCACTTAGCAATGAAAAAACATGCATTCAAATGGGGTTTTTGATAGTATTTGGAAAGGAGATACCTTTTGAGGATTGTGAGAAACAAGCCAACTTGTTTGTTGGAGTAAAGTTGAGTCAATGGCATACACTTCTACTTTGATAATTACATGTAAAAGTTTTACATTTATTTGGCCACTAAACTCGATCTTATTACTAATGAAGAGCTAGCGGAAACTCCATATCTTTACAGAAGATCCACATCCACTACTCAACATCTTTATTCATCAGCATAGCAGAAAACTTCCATTCATGCGTCCTCTTCTTGCTCGATTGATGAACACCATCCATCAGATAGACATTTCAAAATGGCACTAGCGTTCTTCATACCATACCAGGCAAGATTGTTATCGTCATTACACCAAACCTAGCACTGTGGCACCACACTGACAATCAACCTCTTGAAAAATCGATCCTAAAGTTTAAGACCGACTTTCTAAAAGCTGGTTGTTTTCGGTGTGATACCACAGTAAAAACTCAATGGAAGACCCTCTTAATGGCCCTATGGATTCCCACCTATGGAAGAAAGCATGCCTTAAGCATCAATGGCAGCAGAAGAAGTATCAACAATGAAATTCGACCCCTTAGAAGGAGCTGAATATGGAGTATGAGGCAGCTTCTTTGGTAGAATCTGTTCCCAATTCGGAAATCTTGAAGCTTCTGTAATTACTATCATGAAAGCCACCAATGTAAAGAGAGGACAGAGTTTCTTTTGGCAAAATGGCATGATGAATGCAACACTTGAAGAAGAAAGAAAAAAAAGGATATCAGTAAATAGTATATTTTTGAAGCTGTGAAGATGCAGGCAAAGTGGGGGGTTTTGATAGTATTTGGAAAGCAGACACCTTTTGAGGAACAAGCCAACTTGTTTGTTGGAGTAAAGTTGAGTCAATGGCAGACACTTCTACTTTGAAAAATTAGTTGTAAAAGTCTTTAGCAGTTTATGTGCTCAAGCCCTTTTGATTAGTTATTAAAAAATACGGGAAATTATTGCTATCATAACGATAGATAAAGTGTACTTTTTTTCTTTATCATTGATCAAGATGTGTAGGATTCTTTATAATCAGAAGGGTAAGAGCGTGTTGTATCAGTTGTTATACCACAACCCTTGTGATGATAATATATAGTCTAGACACCTTTTAAGGAACAAGCCAACTTTCATGGAAGGAAGCAGTGAATCTTTCATGGAATCACCACTTGTCCAACAAAATAATCAAGATTAAATGGAATAAAAATCAAAACAAAAGCGAAATATATATGTATAAAAATTGGTGTATAGTGTGTATACCACAATCCACATATTGTACTGCTTAAACCGAGAATGCACTGAATTACAATATTCGAAGAATGTTACTCATCTATATAGAGAAGGACGGTGTTTTACTTATAATGTACCTGCGGATCATAGGTGCCTGTATCCTTATGAAGTTAATCATGATTCCGAATCCAATCTCCAAAACAGCTATAAAACTCTCCCTCAGACATAGAAACTCCTGCCAATACAAAAACACGCAAAACCAATGCACATACCGGATTAGTTTACATAGATTTTCTTGAAGCACAATTAAACTGTACCTCTTTTGAAGAGTAAACAGCGTGCAGACGAGGAATCCAAGTAAATAGCTAGTTTAATGATCCACCAAAGACAGAGTACTCGGTTGCAGTGAATTGCAGACTGGTAGTTATACTTTGAAACAAGTAATACAGTGACCTAAAAATTTGCATCAGAAAGAAAATAATGAAAAGCAAGAAGTATTTAAAAAAAGGCATAAGTTGCTTAACGCGAAAATATATCTTACCCATACAACAAAGAGGGAACTGTAAAACATCCATTGATGAAGTAGATCTGTATATCCATCTTTTCAAGTTCTGTATAACTCTAAGAACATCTTTTCAAGCACTAGCCTCAAGCGATCTTTCAAATACAAATAATATAGCCGAAGTTTTTTTTTTTTTTCCTTCTTCAAAACTATATTGTTTCGTTGATAAATGTATACAAATACTTGTATTTGAGAGATTACTTAAGACCAGTGCTTGAAAGAATCCTTGCTCACTCTAGCTTACCCGACTTGAGGAGTTGAGGGTAGCAAATTAAAGCCAGCCAAGTTATTTGTTGCAGTAAGTAAAGTGAAATAAATACAGAGAAACAATTGGTGAAAAGCTAAAATACAGTTAACAAGTGAAAAAGGTAGACATTCTTGCTTAATATAACAAGCTTAATTAGCTAATGTTACATTTATTTGGCCACTAAACTCAATCTTATTACTAATGAAGAGCTAGCTAGCAGAAACTCACTATCTTTACAGAAGATCCACATCCACTGCTCAACATCATTATTCATCAGCATATATATATATATATATATATATATATATATATATATAAGTTTTATATCTACAAAAATCTTCAACATTCGCTTGTCCACTTGCTCGATTGATGAACACTATCCATCAGATAGACATGTCAAAATGACACTAGCGTTGTTACTGTCATTACACCAAACCTAGCACTATGGCACCACACCGACAATCAACCTCTTGAAAAGTCGATCTTAAGTTTTAAAATCGACTTTCTAAAAGCTGGTTGTTAATTGTTGGTGTGATACCACAGTAAAAACTGAATGGAGGGCCCTCTTTATGGCCCTATGGATTCCCACCTACGGAAGAAAGCTTGCCTTGAGCATCAATGGCAGTAGAAGATGTATCAACAACATAATTCGATCCTTTAGAAGGAGCTGAATATGGAGTGTGTGGCAGCTTCTTAGGTAGCATCTGTTCCCAATTCGGAAATCTTGAAGCTTCTGTAATTACTATCATGAAAGCAACCAATGTAAAGAGAAGAAAGAGTTTCTTTTGGCAAAATGGCATGATGAAGGTAACACTTGAAGAAGAAAGAAGAAAAAAAATAATATCAGTTAAGCATATATTTTTGAACTTGTGAACGTGCATGCAAAGTGGGGGGTTTTGTTAAGTATTTGGAAAGGAGACACCTTTTGAGGAATGTAAGGAGCAAGCCAACTTGTTTGTTGGAGTAAAGTTGAGTCAATGGCAGACACTACTACTTTGAAAATTAGTTGTAAAAGTTATACAATCCCTTTTTCATTAGAGGATTGACTAGCTCAACTTGAAATGTTTGAAAGGTAAGGAAATGTAAGGTATTGGTAAAGTTTAGTTGGACAAATTAATTGCATGCTTTGGGCTATAGTGATAAATAATGGTAAGATATGGTGGGACAAAAATATTGGTGTCAGAGTTGTCAAAGTTTAAGAATCTGTATTGTCTCCGTTATGGGATTAGTGAAATATGGAAAATCTTGCATGAAAACATGAGGAAAAATTGCAATGTGTAACGTGTTGCTTAATTACCATCTCTCTAAATGCTCTTAGATGTTGAGAGTTGGCTCCGGGGGCATAACTCAGTGGTAATAAGCACCTAAGCAAGGGTGCTGCATGTAGTAGCATCCATGGTTTTGAGAATTGAGATGGATGTGGGTTCTATGTTCGATATCCTGTATCGTCTACTCACAGCAAAAGCATTAAAAGATGTACAAGCAACATTTGCAAACTGGACCGCTGAGGCATAACCTTCGATTTACATATTCCACGAAACTATAATTAAAAGCAAGGCAATGGAGGCCTTTTAGGTTGGGGCTCGACGTTTTTTTTAAAGATGTTGAGAGGTGATTAATTTACATACTAGTTGTATATTAAACAAAATTTACATGCTCATTTGTGTGTGTGTGATTTTGAATTGAATACAATTGTAAAAGTCATTGTTTTCTTTTTATTAACAAGGGATAGAATTTCCCTCACCCTTACAGCCCTAATGAAAGTTTTATTTCTTCTTTCTCCCAAATAAACAAAAAAAAGTTCTTAACGTCTCAGAAATTGAATCTAGCAATTTATTTGAGAGATAATAGATCCAGTAAGTACGTAGATTCATCGTCCTCCTTAGCTTAAAATAATTAACTCTTAAGAAAAGTGGCGTCCTAGTTGAGATTCTATTGACGGGTTCTAGAGGTGTCATCCACCGGCACCCGCAGTTGTAAGTTAAGTGTAGGGACATGCAAATATTATCCCAAAATGAATAATAAATGAGTATAAAGAAAAGAAGAATGAACTGTGAGGTTTGAACTTGAGTCATTATAGTGAGGAGGCTGCTGGTAATCACTAGACCAAATGACTTACGTGTGAATTTGAATATTATGATTTGGTGTTTATAATAGAGAAAATTACACTTTTAATCCCTCTATTTATCTTTTATAATAGCATAGTGACTAACAAAATGTTGTGCAGTAACTTTATAAAAGATTTATGTGTCGTAGATAAATAGTTTCATAGCGAAAAGATTTATACATATGTCATGTGGCATAGTTATAAAAATAAAAAAAAAAAATATTTTAAAAGATTTATGATTGAAGATTCTACTACATCCGTCCCAAAATGTAAATCCATTTGAAGGTTTTCACACATGTTAAGATGTTAAAATTGATTATGTGTCATTAATTTTGATGAAATGATTTAAAATAACTTTTGACTGGTATTAATGCAGGGTGATGAAAAATGGGTGAGTAGATAATAAATGAGGGGTAAAATGAGAAAAATATAATAAATGCTTCATTGATTATTTAAATAGATTTACATTATAGGATAAAACAAAAAAGCTAAACGGAATTATATTTTAAGACAGGATAGTATGAGGGGAGCAGTTTGTGATGTTATATAAAGGCAGACAAAATACAGATGGAAAGGTGAAATACACTTTTTCATGCAAATGTCTGTACACTTTGTTGCCAACATTTAGAATTTTCAAATGATTTATTTGTTCCCCATAAATTATTTGTTCCACTGAGTAGGTTGTAGTGTTGCTTTGCTTATTATCTCGCCAGTGATTCAACCACTACTCCTTTTTTTCGGCGCTTAGTTGTTCTGTACGTCTTCTATTTTTTTTTTCCCTTTCTGTTTTTGTCTTTTTTATCCTGTTGTGCATGCAAACATGTTGCAGATTTGGATGGATACAGGTTCTCAAATCTCAAACTAAACGAACCAAACTTAAACAACATATACCTCCCCGGTTCGTTAACATGTCTACTTCTAAAGCAGCTGAAAATGTGACACATAATCAAAATACAATAGTTTTTTTTCCCTGAAAATTTACTCATTGATTAATTAGAAGGAAACAATCATTTGAGACACGATAAAATATATATATATATATATATATATATATATATATATATAAAGAAGAGCACTTTTAATCCAATTACCCGTAATTTTGACCCATGACCCGGCTTATATCCAAACAAAACAGCCGATCTTTTTAAGATGCAGAGACCAGCCGATCTTTTTAACAGCCGATCTTTTTAAAATACAATAGTCTCCTCTACTGTGTTTTTTTAGTGGATGGGTTCGGGAAATTGTTGTGTGGTGAGGGAATTTGGAGGTGAAGTGACGGGTGAAACGATCAGAACCACACAGTTTAAATACATAATTAAAGTGTGTGGTTGTGGTGTCTCCACAACGGTATCTCCACATGTGTGGAGACACCATACAAATATCTCCCGATAGGTTCTCTATTTTAATGATTAGTTTTATTTGTTAAGAAAAGCAGTGCTGAGTCACATTTGTATATTCTTGTGTTTGTCGTAATTGTTTTTTTCTTTTTTCTTTTTTCTTTTTTTTCCTACATTAATGGGATATCACACTATATTTTTTTTTAAGGAAATATTTCACACTTATGAAAACAGTTAATCATATGTTACATGGGTATATCACGTACCACACTATATTAAAATATATCAGCATAATATATTCAACCGTAACCTATTGATGTCTCATAAAAAGTAACATAGACTTTGTTTGTTGATATAAGTCATTAAGATTTAATGACATTAGTTATCAAAAACTGTAATACGACAGCGCCTATGTTGCTGTATATACTTCAAAGTATGATACTGATGATTTTTTTTTTTTACACAGACTTTGCTTGTTGATATAAGTCATTAAGATTCAATGACATTAGTTATCAAAAACTTACTGTAATATGACAGCGCGTATGTTGCTGTATTTTGAGTTGTGTTTTTTTTTTCCCTAGCGGAGTTCAAACACTGGTCTCCATGCCAGATTATAGTCTAACTCACTACTAGACCGATGCACCTTGTGATTTTGAGTTGTATTTAGTTATTAATATTCTTCTTGCATTTTTTCCAATTTTTTTAAAACATTATATATCAGAAAAAACCAGTTTTCTCAAAACCATACCGATCTGCTGACGATCCATGCGACTCAAGTCTTGAGTCGATTATCATGACCGCGACTTTGAACCTTGGTTGAGGACCAAGCAGAGGAGACTGCAGGCGTTCTGAAAATATTGGTTCTTTGAATCAATAATATATATATATATATATATATATATCCATCTATATTAATAAGAAGACTATTTTTTCTCCTTAGTGACACTTGTATTTTTTTTATTGGTCCTTTTTTCTACTGTTCATGGCCCAGTCCAAACTATTTTTTTTTTAATAATTTCTTTTTTACTGTTCATGGCCCAGTCCAGATCTTTTTTTTTGAGAAGAATGGTTTGAGTTAATTTGTTCCATTTTGGATGACTCAATTGTATCACTTTTTAATGTGCGAATATATGTAACAAAGGTATCTATTTTCAAAATATAAGGCCACGACTTTGTCATTTACACACGATCTTCAGATCATACCAAAAAATTGTGTTGACGTTATATGAAAATCTTATAAATTTCTTAAAATAAATTCATTTCATAAAAAAATATCGTTTGTACAGCACCGCGATATTTAATTATTTTCAAGATATAAGCCACTTATACGTCATTTACTACACGATCTTTATATCATTCTTAAAAATATTTGGTTTGACGATTACATGAAATATTAAAATTCTTGAAGTGAATTTTTTTTTGTAAAAAAACATATCGATTATATAAAATATTAAATATCCTGAAAAAAAATTATTTCGGCCACTAATATTGTTAAACTGGCTATAGTGTATTGTTGATTTAATTTCTATGAAAATTCGAATTATGTATTTTACCATTGCCGTTAAAATTAGCCTAGATCTGAGAATACAAAAGAGGGTTCAATAGTGTCGAAATGTGTCGATTTTGTGTCGTGGAGTATTGACAGTGTGTTAGATTTTAATTAATTTTTAATTAATATTCATTTCATCAACCGACACTTATTGGATATGGCGTCGGGGTGTATCGGAGCGTGTCGTGTCGTGTTTTTGGTAGAACACGTGTTGTTGCAGATAATGTCGAAGATATCTTCATTTTTTCGGTTAAAATAGATTTAAGTAGAAATTGAAAAAAAAATTCAGTAGTGTCGAAAAGTATCCATACGATGATGTCGGGAGGTGTCGAAGATGTGTCGGATATTCATTTCATCAATCGACACGCGCGGACATGCCATCGTAATGTATCGTAGTTAATTAAATACAAATCAGGCGAATGCTTTAAATGCGAAGACGATTGTTTATTTTCCTAGTATATATATATATATATATATATATATATATATATATATATATATATATATCCCTCTATCCCTCTATCCTCTACTCTATATAAGAAAGGAAAAAGTGTCCTTGAGTGACACTTGTTTTTTTTTTGATTGGTTCCCCGTTTTTTTACTGTTCATGGCCCAGAAATCCGGTCCATCTTTTTTTTTTTTTTTTTTTTTTTTTCATGGCAGGCCTAGCCCAGAAATTTTTTTTTTTAGAAGAAGGGTTTGAGTTAAACTGTTCCATTTTGGAGGACTCAATTGTATCACCTTTTAATGTGTGAATATATGTAGCAAATGTATGACTATTTTCAAAATATAAGGCCACAACTTGTTGCCGACACGATCTTTGTATCATGCCAAAACAATTTTGTTGACGTTTACATGAAATATTATAATTTTTTTAAATAAATTCATTTCATAAAAAAACATATCGTTTACACTGCGGCGATATGACTATTTTCAATATATAAATCAACGATACGTATTTTTCTCACGATCTTTATGCTTAAAAATATTTGGTTTGACGATTACATGAAATATTAAAATTCTTGAAATGATTTTTTTTTTTTTGTAAAAAACATATCTTTTTTTTTTCTTTCCTATCTAAATAAGAAAGGAAAGGGTATGCCACGTGGCACCCTCCCTTTTTTTTTTCTCCCGGCTCCTCACCTGTATAAACCACCAAAAAATCATCTCTTCTACTCCCATTTGTTGCTTTTTGTGTTTCGGCCCTTTTTGTTATTTTGGACCATCTGGTTTGTAAGGCCTGACATTGTAGAATTACTTTTTTTTTTTCATAAAATGAAAATTGACCAGGATGAAATCGGATGGAAAGAAATGAAAATCGATAAAACACGTGGTGCTGTGTAAGAGGAAAGTGATGTTAGGTAGGTGGTGGGTGAGGTGGGTTGGGTTGGGGTAGTGGGAAGGGTAGGGTATAGTAAGATGGGTGGTGGGCACGGTGGGGTAGGGAGTTGTAGGGTAGAGTAGGATGGGGTGGTGGGTAGGGTGGGATGAGATAAAATATGGTGTAATAGGCTTAGCTAGGATAGTGAATTAATATGTAGGTTGAGAGGTAGGTTAAGGTTTGTAGGTATGTAGAGAGGTAGGGTGCGGTACGGTGTGCTAATGTAGGTGAGGCGAGGTATGAGATGTAATGCGGTGATGTATGGTAGGGTTGGATGGTAGGGTTGGATGATGTGGCGTAAGTTAAGTAAAGTTTGGTAGGTTGAATAAAGTATGTAATATAGGGTAGTGTGGTAAGATAATATGTGGTAAGATAATGTGGTGTAGGGCATGGTGAGGTAGGATTGGATAGGTGAGTGTTAAAAAATGTTGGGATATGGTGCGGTTGGGTGATTGATAATGTGTGTAGTAGATAAGAAAGAGTGTGTTGACTAGGGTAGAGTTGTGTGGTAGGTTGTGGTATCCGAAAGGAGATCGACGTAAAATGTTTTATTTTTCATTGTTGAGCTTAAAAATTGCGTTCTTAACGGTTCGTTACATGCTACATTTCTTCGTATTTAATATCGTCAAATAAGTTAAAACTTATAGCATGGGCACTCCGTGCGTTGCACGGAGTCGCGATTTCACTATTTGAGTGCCCATGCTAAATGTTTTAACTTATCAAGCGCCGAAAGAATTATTAAGTAAAATAATGTGTAACTAAAATATCATTCCGTTAATGATGCAATTTAGCCCCTCATACATATTATATATAACATTACGATGTCAATCATTTCACATGGTGACAAATGAGGCAATTGTTTTAGCCCCTAACATACCATCCTTTTTCACATGATACAAAATGCAAAAAAAAATCTCAGCCATGCATCGCTCTCGAGATAGACAACCACATCATTTCATTGCTGCGAAGAAAAGACGTGTCTGAACCACCCCCCCCCCCCCCCGAGAACTTCTTTTCTTCATCAAGCTTCTCGAGGACAACAAAAGACATTAAATTGTTTTTTTTTTTGCCTATAAACCGGTGCCTTTTAACACTAACCTACATTAGCACACCCTACCGCACCCTACCTCTCTACATACCTACAAACCTTAACCTACCTCCCAACCTACATATTAATTCACTATCCTAGCTAAGCCTATTACACCCTATTTTATCTCATCCCACCCTACCTTACCCTACCCACCACCCCATCTTACTCTATCCTATAACTCCCTACCCTACCGTGCCCACCACCCATCTTACTATACCCTACCCTTCCCACCACCCCAACCCAACCCACCTCACCCACCACCTACCTAACATCACTTTCCTCTTACACACCACCACGTGTTTTATCGATTTTCATTTCTTTCCATCTGATTTCATCCTGGTCAATGAACTTACGCCACATCATCCAACCATACCATCCTACCCTACCATACATCACCGCATTACATCTCATACCTCGCCTCACCTACATTAGCACACCCTACCGCACCCTACCTCTCTACATACCTACAAACCTAACTCAGTTAAACATATATTTCATTTGCTTGTTTTTTTAGAGTTCCTTTTTTGACCCTTCTTTTACTCTCTCTGGTTAAATTGTACTCTATGTTTATTGTTTTAACTATGCAAGATCATCTTTTCGGTTCAGAATATTTAGCCTATTTGTCAGGTAGAGTAAATATTGATCAATCAATTACATGCTCTTTCATACAGTGAAGCAGTATGGCGATTGTACCAAGAAGAAAAATGTTTGATGTCTTGCAAATCAACCGAAAGTAAGGATCTGATCATTAGAGTACAAGTAGTTGAACGCCATCGTGAACAAACTGAGAAAGGCAATTATGGCAGACCAGGGAAAAGATATAGGCGTTACGTATTGGTTGATGAAAAGGTATTTATAGTTTTCGTGTGACGTTCCTCTCCATCTTTTACACTAAATTATATTTTATTCCTATAATAAATGTGTTTTTCTTCTTTATATAAATAAACAGGGAACCAAAGTTTCAGGGATCGTGTATGAAAATGATATTCGCTGAGCGCACTCTACTGCCATTTAAACGCTACGACGTTTCCAATGCTGCTTACTTGATGTTGTATCTTTATTCAAACTGGGGCCTTATGCATTCACATAGGTTTTTTACTACAACAAATTGATCGAACCTGTCGACGAACAAATTGCCCCAACGCTGCCAGTGACATACCCTACTAAAGATTTTACAGACTTTTTTTAGGCATGCAGATGTCGAAAGCTATTTCAGTAAGAAATCTTCGTGTTTAATAAATCTTCATATTCCTTCATTGTATGATCTTATATAATGTGCGCCACATTGTTCTTAGATGTCAAGGCTCTTGTGATTCATGCAATGCCATGTAGGCAAGTAAATAAGAATTCATCTCAGCGCGAGATAGTTATTATCGACCAAAGGTAATTCACGTTAACATATTTTAAACGTTGTTCATCTTTTTTAAATATGTTATTCATACAGTGAATAAGTTTAATTTCACACAATCTACTGAACCATGCATACATACCTGTTTAAATGCATATTTTCTATAGATTATCATATAATATACACTTATCACTATACAGATAAACATTTCTGTGGAAATACTATGGTTAATATTACATTATTATTACACTCATAACATGTTACAATGTAACGTGTTACTTTTTATCAAGGGTCATATTAATTGCATTGAATAAACAATTAATATGTCCTAATAGTCATAAAGTAACTATCCTTTGTCCTATTATGTAATAGCATAGACATAGCCGACTCTAGCATTTATTGTAGCCGGCTCTAGTTACTTTTACTTTACTAGCTAGGATCCTCTCTTGTAAGGATCCTCTCTTGTATCTATTTATACTCATTCTTTCAACATGAATAAATAAGTTGGAGTTTACTCAAGTATTATTACTTTCTCAAACTCTCTTCATGGTATCGGAGCCTTAAACTCCTGAAATCCGCTGCAAACTCTCAGCACCCTGCTGAATCAAGAATGTCTTCACTATCTGAAGCTTCCTCACCTTCAGTTGAGTCCCACCGCCTCAAAGCAGACCTGGTCACTGAATCTTCATCTTATACTAATCATAGACTTGATGGCAACAACTATTTGCTATGGTCAAGATCTATGAAAATGTACATCTCTGGACAAGGTAAGATGGGATACCTGTCCGGCTCTAAACTGCCCCTGCTGAAGATGACCCCGGATTTGAAGCATTGGGATACTGCTAATAATCAAGTCATGACCATTCTCACAAGATCAATGACAAAAGAGATTAGTGAGAACTTTATGATGTATGATACTGCAAAGGAAATCTGGGATAATGCCAGGGATCTTTACTCCAAGAAAGACAATACCTCAGAAGTGTATGAACTTGAAGCTCAGATTCAAAACTGCAGGCAAGGAGATATGTCTATAACTCAATACTTCAACCAACTGTCCTAGGGCATGGCAACACCTAGATATGCTTTGAAACTCACCCTGGAATGATGTCAAGGATCTTTGCCTTTTATAAGGACATTATTGAGAAAGAGAGTATTCAAGTTTCTTCTTGACTGAATCCTGCTTCTTGATGATGTTAGAGGAAGAATCCTTGCCACAAAACCTCTCCCCCAATCTCAAATCCATGTTTGTTGAAGTCAAACATGAGGAAAGCAGAGAGGAAAGTGATGTCACTTGAACTCCCCTCACGACACCCCCTCGCCGAGTGCTGCTACCTGCCACCATCGTGAAGCTCGCCGAGGTTACTTGAGACCGCCGGGAGCCTCACCGATAGAATCGGAAAGTTGTTCTGTGAGCACCGCAAACGCACAAATCACACCAAGGACACTTGTTTGGAAGCTACATGGCATGCCTAAATCCTCAAACCTACCAGGAAAGTCGTAAGGTGCATGTCCATGAAGAGAGAATGACAACAAGTTGAATGCTCGCTTTCTCGCATTCAAAGCTTTCCTCACTCAACAAAAAAGAAGGTAGTACCTCTACCGACACGGCTACTCAAAGCTAGTGCGGTAAATTCTACTCTTCTATTAGTAATGAAACATGGATTGCTTGATTCTGGCCTCCTCCCATATGATCGTAATAAAACCTCATAACTCACCTTATGCCATGTCAACAAATTCACAATGTTAAGACTGCTGATGGATCTATCTCTCGTGCAAAAGGTTTTGGAAATGTTAAACTCACTAATAAGATATGTCTAAAGGATGTCCTATTTGTTCCAAAATTAGACCGCAATCTCATATCTCACATGAGACTTGCAAAAGATTTAAATTGACTTTGTTGTTTTTAATAAGAATCGCACACTTTCCAGACCCTTCTTCACAGAAGTGATTGGGAGGGCTAAACCACGCTTAGGATTGTATGTGGTCGACCTCGCTGAAAACAAGAAGATCAAGATCAATCGCGCCAGCACTGCACTCAAACCTTAGATAATATCATGTTATGGCATTATAGACTAGGACATCCAAGTTTTGGTTATTTGAAGTCTGTAATTCCTGAATTATTTAAAGGATGTAATGTCAATGATCTTCAATGTGATATTTGTCAATTTGCCAAACTTACCAAATCTGTGTATGCCAAACTACCTTATTTGCCTTCCACACCTTTCACTTTAATTCATAGTGATGTATGGGGACCTTCAAGGGTAAAAAGTATAACAGGAAAAAGGTGGTTTGTCACCTTCATTGATGATCATACCAGAACACATGGTCGTTTTTAATGAAGGATAAATCAAGTTGGACCAGCTTTTTCAGAATTCTACAACATGATCTCTACTCAATTTGACACTAAGATCAAGATCTTAAAGACTGATAATGCTCTTGAATACTATGAGTCTAACCTCAGTAATTTCTTGATGAATAAGGGGATTGTCCATATCAGCAGTTGTGTGGAAACACCTCAACAAAATGGGGTTGCTGAGAGAAAGAACAGCACCTACACTGAGATGGCTCGATCAATCATGTTCACTACCCATGTCCCAAAGTATATGTGGGGTGAAGCTATATTAATCGCCACATACTTAATCAACAGACTTCCCAAAGCAGAGTGTTAGGCTTCAAAACTCCTATCCAAACCCTCCGACACACACTCCTCGCCTCATCTTATTTCCCAATTACCACCAAAAATCTTTGGTTGTACTGTATTTGTTTATATCCATGCCCAACATGTAAGCAAACTTGATCCCAAAGCTCACAAGTGCATTTTCCTAGGATATGCAAAGGATGAAAAAGGTTACAAGTGTTACTCTCCTTCGAAAAGAGATTTTACAATTCTATGGATGTAAAATTCTTTGAAAGGACTCCTACTATAGCAAGTCCACTCGAGGCAACATCGATGGAAACTCGATTGAACTTGACCTAAATCCTTTCCTCAAGAAACTCTTGAACCTCAAAGACTTAATCGACTCTCAAAGATCCTGCGATCCCCAAAGAACCTCCTCGAACCGAGTCTCATCGACCCAGAGCCTCGCTGAACCAGAGACTCATCGACACTCAAAGAACCCATCGAGTCACAAGCAGATCGAACCTCAAGACTTAATCGACTCTCTCCGCACCGACGTTGATAATGCACTCTATTGCTATCGTGAAGGGAAAGAGATCTTGCACTATCGATCACTCTATTCATAATTATCTATCATATGATCGCTTATCACCTGGTTTTGCCATGTTTACACAGACTTGGATTCTCACTCTATTCCTAAGAATATACAGAAAGCTCTCCAACATGATAAGTGGAAGGCAAATATCAAAACCGAAATGATCGCTTCCTTGACAACCATACTTGGGATCTCACCACTCTCCCACATGGAAAGAAGACAAATACCGCAAATGGTCGCTTCACTATCAAGTACAATGTCGATGGTACTATTGACAAATACAAAGCTAGGCTCAAGGTTGCAAGGGATTCACTCAAACATATGGCCTTGACTACAAGGAAACCTTTGCACTGTGGCAAAACTAAACACCGCCAGGTACTCGATCTCAATTGTCATCCAACTTGATCGCCTCTACACCAATTGGATATCAAGAATGCTTTCCTAAATGGTGACCTTCTTGAGGAAGTCTATATGAATGTGCCTCCTGGTTTTTCCAACACTCACACTCAAGGAAAGTTTGCAAATTGAGGAAATCTCTATATGGCCTAAAGCAAATCCCTCAGAGCCTGGTTTGGCAAACTCACTCTTGTGGTTAAAGCTGCTGGATACCATCAATGCAACTCGAGATCACACAATGTTTATCAAAACAACAAACCGGAAAGGTCCATTCTTATTGTCTATATGGATGATATCATCCTTACTTGGTGATGACCTGCCGAGAGATCCAACACTTGAAGACCTCGCCGGCAAAAGTATTTCAAGTTAAAGATTTGGGCTACCTCAAGTACTTTCTTGGTATGGAAATAGCTAGAACAACCAGGGGTATATCTGTTTCACGAGGAAGTATGTCTTGGACTCTCGCCAAGAAATCGGCATCTTTGGGATGCAAACTCGTCATCCCCCCGCAGACCCAGTAATACCTCGCCGCATGGTGACATTGTTTGTCGAAAGGATCAATATCAAAGACTTGTAGGAAACTCATTTATCTCGTCCCATACAAGACCTGATATTGCATATGGCGTCGATCCTGTTAGCTTGCTTCATGCATTGCCCTCTCGAGCAACATTGGGATGTCGTGAATGGAGATACCGAGGTACACAAAGTCCACTCGCCAGGGCTTACATTTCACCAAGTCTCCGCGATAGGTCAATCAAGGTCTACACCGATGCTTGATTGGGCCGGATGTCACATTGACAGAAGATCTACCACAGGCTATTGCTCATATGTATGGGGGAAACCTAGTTACTTGGAGAAGCAAGAAATGACCCATCATGGTCAAGAAGCGATCTTGAAGTTTCGAACTCGAGGCACTCGGGTACTTGGCATTTGTGAAGCAATCTGTGGGCTAAAAAAGGGTACTCACCGAACTTCAAAGAACCTCTTCAAAGAACCTATCACACTCATTGTGACAATAATTTAGCCTTATGCATGGCAGAGGATCCACCCATCATGATAAAACCAAACATGTGGACATTGACAGACACTTCCTAAAAAAGGAGAAGATTGATGCCAAGATTATTCAACTCCAAAGATGTTCCTCAAAGCAGATCGAATCGCCGATATTCTCACCAAGGCCATACCACCACTTATGTTCAGCAGACTGAGTAGCAAACTTGGCTGTATAAACATATACAACCCAGTTTGAGGGGGGGTGTGGAAATACTATGGTTAATATTACATTATTATTACACTCATAACATGTTACAATGTAACGTGTTACTTTTTATCAAGGGTCATATTAATTGCATTGAATAAACAATTAATATGTCCTAATAGTCATAAAGTAACTATCCTTTGTCCTATTATGTAATAGCATAGACATAGCCGACTCTAGCATTTATTGTAGCCGGCTCTAGTTACTTTTACTTTACTAGCTAGGATCCTCTCTTGTAAGGATCCTCTCTTGTATCTATTTATACTCATTCTTTCAACATGAATAAATAAGTTGGAGTTTACTCAAGTATTATTACTTTCTCAAACTCTCTTCAATTTCTTTTGGTTTTTTTATCCCCCTTTTTCGCAAACTGTTTCATGCCAATAACAGGAAGGTTCCGATGATAATGACATTGTGGGATGATTTTGGAGATGTTGAGGGCCTTGAATTGGCACATGCATTACCTGGTATCTCCATCATTATTGCAACGAATGTAAAAGCAACAACATTTCATGGTAATTATACACAATTGCAAATTAGTAATCTTCAGTTAGTCTATTATTTCTTATGTACCACTGACTTTAAACCTGCACTTTCGTAGGGCTGTCTCTATCAACCCGCAAGTACTCGTACTTCTTGATAAATCCTCCAGTGGTTGATAAGGCTGCTATGTTAGAATGGTAACTATGATCATATGCAATAAGTATGTCGTTATAGTTTTCAATTATAAAAAAGAAGCTACATGACATTGTTTATGTCAGGTATCTTGAAAACATGGATGAAATCAACACAATGCTGAAAAATGAAACTTACAGAGACGCCTCTGTGTTGTACCCACCACCTGTTGAATCGGATACGATCACTGTGATTGAGGCTAAATCTGCTCTTCCATTGGTAAGTAATATATTATATAGGTTCTTTGTATCGTGTCTTCTTTTATCTCCCAGTAAAAATTTAATTGATGCAAGAAAACATTGTATTTATTTATTTACATATATAGAGAAAGACAGCTTGGGTTATTGGAAAACCAAGGTTCATACCTACCGGCCAAAAGTACTGGATGAATGCTTGTCAATCGTGCAAGAAAGGACTCGTTATTCCTATGGAATGGGTTATACAGTGTTCTAAATGCGGTCAGGCAAGCGGTGTAGAAGTCAGGTTTGTTGATATTATCGCTTATCTAAATTTTTGCTTTATATATTCGTAGACTGCTTTAATGTATTCTAATCAAATTGATTGAGGAGTCGAATACCAATACTCTTGACTGAAGGTGAAGATGTGCTAGCTGTGACCTTAAAGTCACCAGATGTGGAAATACTTACACGTATCACTCCACAACAGCTGAAAGATTCTCAAGAATTTGTGAGTTTCTTTACATATCGTAAACAGCTGAAAGATTCTCAAGAATTTGTGAGTTTCTTTACATATCGTAATGTACGAATACACAAAACATTAATCGTTCTTATAGCTGCGCTAATATTTTAGGAGCTTCAAGTTGAAGAAGAACTAAAGATAGAGTTAGAGAAACTGACAATTGCGTGTTTCCCGAGGACAAGAAATAAAGGAGCGAGCAAAGCGCATCTGCTCGTGACTCGCTCGATATGCGTAAAATCAAAACATACAATGCTCTTCATGTCGAAAAAAATGTTGATCCTCATGCTCTACTAACCAAGATTGATGTGAAGGGTAATGACCCAAATGAGAAACAGTGTTTTACCCCAACTGCAGCTAAAGTGCTGAAAGAAATAGAAGCTGAACATGCTCTTGGACAGGCTTCTAAGTCCAAATTTATCCGCCAAAAGGAACCTTGACATTGTTTCTCCAACTATGAAGCCTGACAAAGCAGGAAAAAATGCAGCAGGTGAGTCACAGCAATCCAATGTTCTTCATGAAACACATTCAGGTGGTGAGGATGAACAAGGTCCAGTGAAGAAGAACAAGGAGCAGCTGGAGCATAAGTAATTAACTCATGATCAAAATAACCTAAAAAAAGTTGTGTTTTGCTTGTAGGAAAACAAAATCATTTGCCCTCTTTTGTAACATGTTTTGTAAGGTATTACAGAGCATTACACATTCTCTTATGTGCAATGCTTGGTAATATGAATAATATATTAGCTACATAACAATTTATTTGCTTCTACTTATCATGTTGTAATGATACCTAAATTCCTACTTTTTGCTTTTGTTTCTACTGTTGTAATGCAGACCAATATGTATCAATTTCATGAATCAAGGTATTTATGCTAGGTTTCATAATTATCTGCATCTGAACTAATTGGTTCTTCCCTCTACATAATGTTATCGTTTTTATAACTTTACAGGGCATCTTGCTGCCGTGCCTTGCACGGCCGGACCTCACTAGTATATATATATATTGGCTCTGATTAGAAGGGTTTTTTTTTTAAATTTCAAAAGATACTTGTTAGAAGCTTTTTACGAAGGCATTATTATTGCTTATAAAGCTTTAACATTTTTTTTTAACTTTGTTTTGTAATTTGTTTCTTCTCTTTAGAATGTGTCATCAACTTGCTTTCTTCCCCATAGGAATGTTTGGGTCATCCATAGAAATATGTTCTTATGTTATGTCTTTCTTTTGTTATTACCACCGTTTTTATTTGAGCAAATTAAAAGACACTTCAACGCTTAACCACTTTCTTTGTTTTGTGACGGAGGTAGTAATATTTTGGTTTTGTCTCGTAATAGAAAGTGTGCAAGATGTGTCATTCGAGAGATATAAGCAAATTTGGCTACTCATGAGTAGCTCGTGATTGGCTCTATTTACCGCTTGATTTTGCTGTATATACTATACATATGTTGGGTGAAGGATGAGGATATTTCCTTCTAAATATAAAAGGCACGAGATTGGTGAAAGAAGCGCTATACAGTTTTTACCATAAATAATGTAAAGGTGAAAGGACATTTAAATAAATTTGTCGGACACTTATACAATACACATAACGGATCTATACTCATACACGACATCTCGTTTTTGGGGAGCACTCTTCACTTAGATGAAAATTGCAAATCATGCTGTATCTTTCAAATTCTCATTGTCCTTCCAAATATTCTCCGCAACACTTACATATATACTCTTTGATCTTGTATGGATATAACCGCAAAATTATTCACAGATAAAAAGGTGGACCGACTATAATAAACCCGGGACTATTAGTGGATTAAACATCATTGACTCAAGGATGACAAACTACACTTACCACTTCTATTACATTGACATTGCTTTGGCTGCTACCATTTGGAGTTTTGTTGTATTCTTCTTTTTTACAGAGGATATATATATATTGTAAAACACAGGGTGTTGTATTCTTTCATATTGTAAGATTTTACCACACTGGGTTTGCCAAGCATATGTTTTAAGAGTTCAAGGATACGCTTCGTATACATGTTTTTGTATAAGAGGAGGGCCAGAATATGGGGTTACACGAACCTTTTCTGATGATTTAATAAAGGCTGAGAAGAGTTATGGTGCAACGATTATTTTTGAGTTATACCAAGTAGAGGGCATTGATTAATCCAACTCACACCTACACATTCCTAGTGTGTGTGAGAGAGGAAATAAGAAATAATCATGACCCTCCATTTGATATAACTCGAAAATACCCATTACACTATAATTTTTCTCATAAAGGCTTCGTTTGCGTCTTTTTACAATTAATAAAAAGACAAATAGTATATTTTGTTTATCCTAGCATTCTTCTTTTACCAGAAGACGTAGACGAAATGTAGCCCTGTCTCCTTAAATCTATGATTTTGGAATTGATTTTCTATATATAGAGATGAGAATGAGATGCATTTGTTTTGTTGCATTTGAGAACTGTGCTTGTGGATGATGAAGTTGTTTTTCAGCATGTTTTTGGATTTAATTTTCTTTATATACATATGAAAGCATTTGTTTAGTTGCATTTGAGATTTGTGCTCGAGGATGATGAACGGAGAATGTAATTTTTGACATATTGTAATTTCATTAATTCAAAAGTACGTATAGATGTGTGTGCTCTATATAAATGGGAATTTTTTAAACGGTACATCTGCACGATGCGAATATGTTACATCACTGTAAAACACATACGTTTTAGACCGTAAATGATGAATATTTAAAACACCCGCATTTTATATAGTTTTTAAATATAGTAGTATATGTATATCCATCCCGTGCGGATGTAGCATCCAAAAATTTCCTATATACAATTGGAGGGTGACTAATATTTTATTTTTCTTCTAAAATACTGTAGTATCTATCCATGACTAACCGCCCAGACTAATTTGTAAGATGTCTTACTCAAAGTAAGAGTTGGAGCTTGTTAACATAATAACATGTCTGAGTGAAAAATCGAACTTATGACCTTTGTACGTTGACGATACCGTATCGAACACCTCCACATGGCATCACGAGATGAGACTCTTAGATTAGAGCGAGTGGTGGCTAAAGGATCGACTCGATAACTTACGACATCGACATGGTCAGGAAGCCTAGGCAGCAATCCCATACTGACATCGACGATCCACATCGACATGAGTAATGTCCGCAGAAGCGTACAAGCTCGACTTCTCGAGTCGAATATATGCAACACGGCTATAAAGCGAAGCAGTCGTAAAAGCCCATTATCTCGCAGCTAGTTTAACTTGGGGAAGAAGCAAGGCCCAGTAAGGGCAAATGTGACAATAACCTCAGCCGACCCATAATTAGGGTTAGGGCACAAATAGCCCCTATAAATACTAGTTAAGATGAACTACGAAAGGGGCTTGATTCCTGAATAATCAACAGGATACGTAGGCAACTTGAGAGAGACTCTCAAGCTCACCCAAAGTATACAACAAACACACACCTCTTCTTTGAAGATTTTAGGTTCTTATCATTATCACATAGAAGAACAAACCCGATATTATCGAAGAGAAGCGAAACCCAAAGATCGCTATTTGGCGCTAGAAGGAGGGCCTTCTACTGATAATCGATTGAATCCGTCAAGAACACCCTAAAAAGAATTATGGCACCACCCAAGAATACTGGGAAAAGGGCCGCAGATCCCAAGGATGCGTCCCAAAGAAGTCAAGCGACAACGTCAACCATCCAAAGGGATGTTCAAAGAAACGCAGCCGTAGCGGAGGAAGAACCTAATCTTGTCCTTCAAGACCCAACCAATCAAGCACTGGTGGAATCCTTGAAAAATCTGGATAACGCCACGATTAAAGCGATCTTGGATGAAACTCTCAAGGGGAGAAACCCCCCAGAAAATCCCGATACAAATATCCAACCAGAAGCTCCAAAACAGGCGGAATTGGTAGAATCAAGTGTCCATACAGAACATGTACCGCACCAGGACACGGCCAAAGCTGAACTTGATATCATTCTCGGAAAGCGATCAGACGAGTCGATCTGCGCGATCACCCTTCATCTGCTGCGTATCGACAACTACCCTCGACCCGCGGGATTTAAGATTCCTAAGGTTAGTGCCTATGACGGGTCCAAGGATCCTTACGATCATATGCACCAATACATCTCGCATATGAACTTGTACAATGCTTCGGACGAAATGAAGTGCAAGGCTTTCCCCGCACTTCTCACAGGAAGAGCTAGGGAGTGGTTAAGCAAAATCCCTCCCAGGTCGATCTCCGATTTTGGGACCTTGACTAGGAAGTTCGCTCATGCTTTTATCATCGCTCGACCATTTCAAAGAAACCAGACTCATCTTTTGACTTTGAAGCGTGTCGGATGAGACGGTGCTACAATTTATAAGACGCTTCAATGAAGAGTCCAGACAAGTCTGCCGACACGCACGATCGGTTCTTTGGTTGCATCCTTCGTGTCGTCTGCGAGAAGGAGGCTACATGCCAAACTTAATGAGAAGCTCCCTCATACGATGGAGGAGTGTTTAGATGTCGCCTACAAGCACCGCCAGCCGAGAGGGAAGAAGCCAATAGGATCAAGAGAGAGATGGAAAAGGGCGAGAACAAGAGGAACAAGCCTGAAGACGGTTCAGATAAGAAAAGAAAGTCGAGTTGGGATCGGGTTACGGGATCCGTCTCGGATCGATTCGGGGAGAAGAGACCCCACGGAGAGAAGGACTTCATCCCATTAAACAGCCTCGTGAATGTGTCTTAACAATCATGCAAAAGAAGGGATTGGCGAAATCCCCACCAACGAGGGACCTGGAGAGTAGAAACCCCAACAAGTACTGCAAGTACCACCAAGATATTGGGCACGAATCGAATATTGCCGAGATCCGACACGAGACATAGATACAAACGGATGGAAGGAAGCTTGACGAGGTCGTAGATCAATCACAGCAGGTCGAGCCGAGGGGAAGGCATGGATTTAAACGCTACAATAGTGGCAATAGAGAGCAGCGGGATGATTACCGCAGAAGAGACCGTTCCCCAGAGACGGCGGATTACCTAGATAACCGCCCTGTGAATACGATCCCATGACTTCCGGGGGGGGTCGATCGACTCAAATGAAAAGCCTCTAGCTCGAGGAATTTTATTTTCAGGGCAAATCCTGTGCCCTCTAATGTTTTGTTCAACTTTGATACTGCTGTGGAATCTTTACTATTAGATAAATGTTTTAACTATATTATTTATTATGATCACTCACAAGTGACTTGCAGATCGAATTAACAAAGTTTACAAAAGACGAACTCAAATAGTCTATGAAATCGCACTCTAACGACTTGATCTGAAAGTCGGATTCACACGCCAACAAAGTCCGGAAGTCGATACGATCGGCGCACTTCGCAAAAATATATGCGGAAGTCGATACGGTCGGGCGCACTCGCTCAACAAAGTCCGGGAAGTCGATACGATCGGCGCACTTCGCAAAAATATATGGGAAGTCGATACGGTCGGGCGCAGCTCGCTTCAACAAAGTCCGGGAAGTCGATACGATCGGCGCACCGCAAAAAATATATGCGGGAAGTCGATACGGTCGGCGCAGCTCGCTTCAACAAAGTCCGGGAAGTCGATACGATCGGCGCAGCTCGCAAAAATATATGCGGAAGTCGATACGGTCGGGCGCAGCTCGCTCAACAAAGTCCGGGAAGTCGATACGGTCGGCGCAGCTTCGCAAAAATATATATGGGAAGTCGATACGGTCGGGCGCAAATTCGCCTCAACAAAGTCCGGAGGTCGATACGGTCGGCGCAGCCGGCAAAAATAAAATGTGGGAAGTCGATAAAATCGGCGCGAGCTTCTAATCATCAAAGGTTCGACATCGAACTCAATATTCGAGCTCCACGAGCTCAATCTAAAACTCGTATGTCGACTCCTTATTTTGAGGATCTGCGTGTCGACCGCTTTCAATGTCGACGGTTAACGATTATAAGTCTTAAAGGGACAAAACGATATTGACATCGAAGTCGGCATCAACTTAACCGCACATTATAAGGCCAAGGGTTGACAATAGCCGAGGTACACGTTTGGCAGATCAGACCCGACCTCAAGAGCTCAGATTGATCTGGGGGGCTTATGACGATACCGTATCGAACACCTCCACGTGGCATCACGAGATGAGACTCTTAGATTAGAGCGAGTGGTGGCTAAAGGATCGACTCGATAACTTACGACATCGACATGGTCGTGAAGCCTCAGCGAAGAATCCCATACCGACATCGACGATCCACATCGACATGAGTAATGTCCGCAGAGCGCATAAGCTCGACTTCTCGAGTCGAATATATGCAACACGGCTATAAAGCGAAGCAGTGTAAAAGCCCATTATCTCGCAGCCTAGTTTAACTTTGGGAAAGAAGCAAGGCCCGATGAGGGCAAATGTGACAATAACCTCACCGACCCATAATTAGGGTTAGGGCACAAATAGCCCCTATAAATACTAGTTAAGATGAACTACGAAAGGGGCTTGATTCTGAATAATCAACAGATATCGTAGGCAACTTGAGAGAGACTCTCAAGCTCACCCAAAGTATACAACAAACACACACCTCTTCTTTGAAGATTTTAGGGTTCTTATCATTATCACATGTAAAGAAACGACCCGATATTATCGAGAGATTTAAACCCAAAGATCGCCATAATGCGTTGCTAATAATTTTATAACAATTACACTGAGTCGTAGGAAGTAGACTAATCTGTACATGATTCATCGGTATCGAATCTTCGTCGCCATCCGATGAATCATCGGTGTCGGAATCACGGGATCTGTATGCATATCTACCGCCTCTCTTGCCGTAATCGCTTAGCAATCCTCTTTTTTGGAAGTAATTGACTTCTTTTGTCTCCGAACACGAATAATCATTAAAAGTGGTATAAGGAAATATAAGAAGCGACTTTAATTAACACCAATTGATTTTAAGATAACCTGGTAGTCGCTGATCCTAATATGGTATCGTGAGCGGGAGGTCCTTGCGACCAACATTGTTTCCCCAATTATATCGCTGCAAGTGGCTGCTCTTTGTTGGCTTCCTGATTATATAGCCCACACTGGCGAGGCGTGTTAACATCCCTATAACATGAGACAAATGTGATCCCGATATTCATGTTCAAGTGTATAAATCATTATTAAGAATGCTACCAGCAACAATTTAACTTGCAACTGCTTACAAATTTACATTTGTTATTGTTTTATTTCCTGTCTGAATCTATACGTCCAAGAAACATGCTATCCGTCCCTTCAATATAAACATATTTTGATGTTTTGTTTGTGGGAAAATGACAGCATTCCATCAATGAATGCCATCTGTGACTCTCATACAAGTTTGTATTGATACAATACAAACACAAACATTTACCATAAAAAACAGAAGAGAAAAAATGATATGAAGTTTTATTTAGAATAAACCAAAAGAAAAAATGGTGTATAGATAGTTATTATATCCATTATAATATATTAATAAGAAAATAACGTTGTTAGATCCAAAATCAAAAGCATTCCGTGAGGTATGCGGGTCGACCACAGTGAGAGTCACATCTCGAACCCCCGCAGAATAATCAATAATGTGCTACATTGTTTTCGGGGCACATCTAGTGTCCCGTATGAGGGGTAAAACATACGTCTTCCGTTCCTATTTATTTGATGTATCTTTTTTTTTTAAAGGGTATATTTGATGTATTTGTATAGTAATGTATCATTTTTAATGCTACATTTGTTGTTTACTTGATTTCTTTTTCTTCTTGTTTTACTATTTTTTTTTACTACAATAAGTGAGATAAAAAATGAAGGTTAGGTTAATTATATACCCCTCCGTTTTTTTTATCTGTCATATTTCAGAATTTTGTTCTGTTTTTATTTATCTGTCATTTTATATTTCCAATACATCATTTATTATTTTTTTTCTCCTTTACCAATAAATTATTTACATCTCCATTAAAAAAAAATACATTTTCAATATTATATTTTAGACATATTAATTACTTTCTTAAAATGTGTGATTTTTCTTTCTGCGACATATAAAAGAAACGGAGGGAGTACAATTTTTTTATAGTAATTTCATTGTAAAAGCTAATGCAGTAATTCACATCCTTAATATCTGTGAATTTGATAACTGTATCAGATAAAATGAAACAAATGAAATGGTATCCTACATTTAAAAAATGAAAGAGTAGTGAGAAGTTAAGTTTATGGTGAAAAGTAAATGTGGTATCAATGCCGATTAAGAGATGAAACAAAGAATTACGTCATGAATGTCACCTATTGAACCCATGTTCTGCGGCGGAACTCGCAATGTACTCCCACATTAGTTAGGGAAAATTAATTTTATTTTATAGCGTTATAATTTTTACCGTTAGAAGTACATACAATGCATTTGATGTCTTCTTCAATATTCTTCATGTCGCATCAATTAGGGCCGGACACACCTATACCCAAACCGGATGCGTAGACAACGCTAAAATGATTTTAAATTTTACCTTAAAAAACATTTATTGACATCGTTGAAAAATAATCTTAAAAATTTTTATGGACCCCGTTGAAGAATAATCCTGAAGAAGTTCTAAAACCATCGAGTTATTAACTTCAAGAAAAGATGAAAAATTACAAAACTGAAAATGAAAAGAAACTGTAACTTGACCGAGAGGAAGAAGACATAATTCTCATTAATGATCTCAGCAATTGATTTTACAATGAGTTAGCTAGATATATATTCATCAAGAATCTCATTGATGCTACATTCATCGCCAGACAATATCGCAGAAGAAGATCGCGATCGCAGAAGATCAAGACACTTGAATCATTTCACCCCCTCGCCGAACTAGATTGGAAAATATGTTGGAAGTAGGTAACTTGGACACAATATGATTAATGATAGTCCATCTAGGGCCTTAGTTAGTATATCTGCCAGCTGATTTGAGTAGTTACATAGAGTAGCTTAACTAGGCCTGATTGGACTTTTTCTCTCACCACATGGCAATCAATCTATATATGTTTTGTTCTCTCATGGAATACTGGATTGTGTGCTATATGCATTGCACTTTGACTGTCACAGAACATAGGAATGTAAGTAGGGATAGAAACTTGCAGATCTTGTAAAACATAAAGGAGCCATTGTAGTTCACATACACCCAATGCCATGGCTCTATACTCAGCCTCTGCTGAGCTTCTACTAAAAGTGGGTTGCTTTTCAGATTTCCATGCGACCATTGTTGTGCCTAGAAACATACAGTAGCCTGTTATAGATCTCTTGTGTCATGACATCCTCCCTACCTCGAATCGTGAAGGTCAGTGAGCTCTGAGTCATTTGTTGTAGAAAAAAATGCCTTGTGCTGGAGCCAATTTGATATATCTGAGAAGTCAATTGGCAGCTTGTTGATGATTGATGGTAGGTGCAGCAAGAAATTGGCTTAATTGATGGACATCAAAAGAAAGATTTGGTCTAGAAATTGTCAAGTATAAGAGTTTACCAACCAGCACTTTCTATACATAAGTGTTACCAGGAAGGAGTTCTGAATCACCATTTTGCAGATGTAACTTACTTTGCATTGGTGTCTTGGCAGGTTTGCAACCTGAAAAACCATATTCTGCAAGTAGATTAAGTGCATACTTTCTTTGACAGACAGAGATGCCTTTGGAAGATCTAGCAACTTCTAGACCTAAAAAATATTTTAACTCTCCTAGGTCTTTGATTTGGAACAGATTATGTAAATAGGATTTCAACTCAGTAATAAGATCCATATTATCACTTGCTATCACTATGTCATCTACATAGACTAGGGCAGCAATGAAGGATGTGGTAGTCCTTTTTGTAAAGAGGCTATAGTCACGTTTACTTTGTTGGTACCCCAAATTGTGTAATGCTTCACGCTTTAAAGTTCCATTGCTTGTCGGCTTGTTTAAGTCCATATAGAGACTTGACATGTTTGCAAACCTTCCTTTTGAGCCTCAAAGCCCCCGTGGGCGCCTCATATATAATTCTTCCATTAAATCACCATGTAAGAAGGCATTGTTTACATCAAGTTGATGTAGATAATAACCTTTTGCAGCTGCCAATGCCGCTAGGACTCTGACTGTATTCATCTTGGCAACTGGAGAAAAGGTTTCCTCATAATCTATGTCATAGGTTTGAGTATAACCCTTGGCAACTAATCTGGCTTTATATCTCTCAATAGATCCATCGGCTTTATATTTGACCTTGTATACCCATTTGCAGCCAATGGGCTTCTTTCCTGGTGGGAGGCACTATTTGCCAAGTGTTGGTGCGGACTAAAGCATCAATTTTATTTTGCATAGCCTCCTGCCATTCCTTCTTTTGAACAGCTTGATTGTAAGTTGTAGATTCTGGTATTTTGTCCACTGCCATGACATATGATTTATACTTTTCAGAAATCTACTGAAAACTGACAGCAGATTCTAAAGGATAAGGTGTAGTTTGAGATGTCTGGTTATATATGTACTGATTGATGAATGATGGAGTCTTCTTTTCTCTAGAAAACCTTCTAACATTGACTGGATTGAATGGAACAATGGAAGCATTGGAACTAGAACTTTGAGTTGTAGAGTCTTCCTCAGAGTGATGACTATCATTTTCTGACCTTTCTTGATCATGAACAGGACTATGTGAGTGAATGAGACTACTGTTTGTTGCCAAGGGAGGATTAGGAGACTGAGGAAAGTCACAAACATTAGAAAAATTAGGTATATGAAAAGACCAATTGTTGTGTGAAGATGTGTTATGTAATAAAATATAGGAGAAATGTTGTTCATGGATAACAACATTTCTTGAAACAAAAACTTCTTGTGTGGAAACATCTATGAGTGTGTATCCTTTCTGGCGATCAGCTTGTCCCAGATATGCACAAGTCCTTGCTCTAGCATCAAATTTTGTCCTTGCAACATGTAAAGTGCATGAGAAAACAAGACAACCAAAAACTCTTAAAATATCATAGTTAGGTTGTTTTCTATGAAGCATAAAGAAATGGTTATTGTTATCAAGAACAGGAGTAGGCAGCATGTTTATCAATCTGACAGCATGTAACACACAATAGCCTCACAGATTTAATGGTAAATGGGACTGAAGTTTCAATGCTCTAGCAACATTCATTATGTGTTGATGTTTTCTTTCCATAACACCATTTTGTTGTGGAGTGTCCACACAACTTGTCTCATGATTTATTAAACTGATTCAAGGCATAAAAGTAAAAGGCAGAAATAACATTCCTTACTTATTCTTTAGATCTGAAGAGATACACCCAAGTATATCTACTAAAATCATCTACAATTGTAAGAAAGTATGACTGTCAATGGATGGTCTGATGCCTATAAGGGCCCCAGATATCCATGTGTACTAAGTCAAAAACAGAACTAACAGAAGTAGTGCTCAATGGAAATGGTAGCTTCTATGTTTGGCTACATGACACACATAACAAACAGAAGTTTTGGGTATTTGAATCTGATTAATTACAAGACTTATGTAACAAATTAGTTCTATTATTGGAAAGATGACCCAGTCTATAGTGCCATAGCATATCTTCTTCAATTTTGTCTGATAGAGGAACTTGTGTGCGTGCACTTAATACAGTGTGACTAGTACAGATTGATGTGAGTACATATAAACCCTTGTCCTTTTCAGCTGATCCAATCATCTTCCCATTGGACTTGTCATGCATCAAACACTTGTTAAAACAAAACAACATAAATATTCGAACCAGAGGTAAATGCTTGATAGAGATCAAAGTTGTATTTGAAACCAGCACACAAAGCACACGTGACAAAGTTAAATGCTCATTGAGTTTTATTTGCCCTATGTAAGTTATGGGAATATTGTGACCATTAGGCAATGTGACTGTGGCCCCGTTAACAGGTTTCTTAGTAAAGAATAAACTATCATCATATACAATATGTTATGTGGTACCTGAATCCACAATCCAATAATTATTAGACAGACCTTGAACCTCATTAGGGTCTGGTTTGAAATTTGTGGTGAATGCAGTCACTTGGTTCACAGTATGGTGACTAGTGTCAGCTTTCTGGGCCTCTATCAGCTTCATCAACTGAGACATCTGATCTTGTAACTTACTGATTTGATTTTGTTGAATTGAATTAGAGACTAAATCTGGAACACAGTCTTGACCATCTTCTTGACTAACCATATTAACTCTTGCTTTTGGTTTCCAACCTGGTGGGACTTTTTGTATCATTTGTCAACAAGATGACCATTATAACCACGTAAAGGACAATGTACTTTCTTGTTGTTTGTGTTGGACCTGTTGTTTCCTTGATTTCCAGACTGGTTTTGATGTCTTTGCTGAGTAAAAGACGGTTGATAACTTGTCTTATTCTCGCCTTGAACTTGATTAACAAAGGCTATGGCATCTCCGATCCTCAGTGGATGCCCTAAAGCATATTCTGCTTGCCTCTCAAATTTAATAGCCATGGCAAATGTGCTTCAAACTAGGCAAAGGAGTTAGCAAATAAACTCACATCTAACAGTGCAAAACTATCATTGAGTCATTTCATGAAGTTTATAACATGATCATCTTCTATGAAGTCAATCATCTTGGCACTGATATTACAGGCACATGGATGTCCACAATCACAATGAGGAACTTACTACAATATTTCTATTTCATCCCATTTTGCCTTCAATTTTGTAAAGTAAGAAGTAACAGGCATGGAACATTGTTTAATCAGATTAGCCTCTTCAACAAAATCTGACACCATGAAATAGTCTACATTTGAGAATCTATCTTTCAATTCTAACCACATATCCCTAGCAGATTTGATCCACATGACACTCTGTGCTATGTCAGGAATTACAGATTTGATTATCCAAGTAAGAACCGTGGTGTTACATTGACTCCAGATTCTATACAGCTCATCATTCATATCAGGTTTCTTGATCGTACCATCAATAAAACCTAACTTATTTTTAGTTTCAAGCATTATGGTCATTGAACGAGCCCAAGAATGATAGTTTCGAGAGTCGAGAGGAGGAGATACTAAAGGAACGGAGGGATTTTCACTAGGATGTAAGTAAAATTGACTAGAGGTACTAACCACAAGACCTGTGCCTTCAAGAGGAGCAGCATTATTTGCCTGATTTGCCATGGCTGAAAGCTCCAAGAAAACGAACCAGAACTCTACATAAACAGGTAACAACAAGAACTAGTAGCTGAACACTCTTAAGGCTCTGAATCAACAAGAAAACAGCAACAAGAACAATTGTGATACTCTCAAGATCACGCTTTAACGCAGCTTTTGATTATCTCTCTGATACCATGAAGAAGTTCTAAAATCATCGAGTTATGAACTTCAAGAAAAGATGAAAAATTACAAAACTGAAAATGAAAAGAAACTGGGCAAAATTGCAATTTTAATTCAGAATCTGACGAGCTTTTGATTTTGGCCCTATTTTTTTCCTCCATGATTTACTTTTAATTTATATAATGGTCAATTTTTACTTAAAATCATCCTAGCGCCGGAAAATCGCCGATCGCAAGACATTTTCCGCCCAAAATCTATGCCATCATCATTAATTGCCACATCGTAATTTTATTAAAAATAAAATTCCAACTCAGCATATACCATATTTATTACATACATAAATATATTATATATTACTATATCCAAATTCCAAAAATCCAAAAATCCAAAAGCCTTCTTCTTTAATCCTCCCCTTCTTGCCGACAAAACCATTTCTTCTCTTCCCCACAAAATCTTCATCTTCTTGCCCGGTTCATCTTCATCTCAATCGCAATTCAAGAAGGTAAATTCGCACCAAAAGCTTCATTCTTTGTCCATGGCAGGAGCAATTGTCGCACCAAAAGCTTCGTTCTTTTCTCCTTTCTTATTATTTCCAGTGCTTTCCCCAAATGTGAAGCCAAAACCTAAAAAATTCCCCTTTCGAAGCCTTTAAAATTTCGAATTAAGGGAGTTGGATATGCTATTAACACTGTTGTTGAGCTTGCATTTGTCGAAGGTAATTGTTGAATCTACTGCTGTGATTCTTCATCTTTTCTGGATTTACAAGTACGATTTTTATGTAATTCGAAACCAATGGCTTGTTAATCCTTCAAGTTTATTTATTCTTATCACAGATTGCTCGATTATTAGGTCACAGAGAAAATTTGGGGATGAAATTGATAGAAATGCAGCTGAAGTGTGGGGGGCATTGGGATTGCTTGTTTATTTAATTAACGAAAATAGGGGAGTAAAATGGTGTGAATTTGGGAAAGAAATGGGTTAGACATTGTGCCAATTTGTCTCATTACGAATTTGCATAAAGCTGCTTACGATTTGGATTTTGCTGCATTTTTTTTTAATAAGAACAGGGATGAAGATGAAGAAATGGTGCGGAGAAGGAGGACTTTTGATTTGGGGAAGAAATGGTGCGAAGAAGGAGGACTTTTGATTTATTTTGGTGCGAAGAAGAAATGGATTTGGGGAAGAAATGGTGAAGAAGAAAGGGGAAGAAATGGTGCGAAGAAATGGATTTGGGGAAGAAATGGATTTGGGCGGAGGATAGTAATATATAATATGTTTATGTATGTAAGAAATATGGTATATGCTGAGTTGGAATTTTATTTTTTTAATAAGAATACTGATGTGGCAATTAATGATGATGTGGCATAGATTTTGGCCGGAAAATGTGCACAGTCGGCATTTTCCGGCCTTTAGGATGATTTTCGTAAAAAATTGACCACTTATAGGACTAAAGTCGCCACCTATAAAAAAATAGTGACTAAAAATCGCAAAACCCGTCCAGTTACAGGACTAAAATTGCAATTTTGCCAAGAAACTGTAACTTGAACGAGAGGAAAAAGACATAATTCTCATTAATGATCTCAACAATTGATTTTACAATGAGTTAGCTAGATATATATATATATATATAGCCTAACGCTCTTCCTAGTTTCTACTTTCTACTAAAAACGGTTACAACAGAAAGGGGACGGTTATAACCGTCATTTGCTGCACTCATCAGCAGTCTGCTCATGCTACATTCATCAGCAGACAATATCAGCAGCCTAGCAACATCAGCAGCAGCATCAGCAGTGCTTGAATCATTTCAAATCCTGCATCCGCCACTGGTCTCAATGCCTTCAATTTCAGGATCTGCAGATGACAATCTGTGTCAAATTTATGATCAACCCAAGACTGATCTTTCACTCTGTTTTTCTTATAATTCTCCATATAATTAAATTCACTCTGCTTTTCGCTGTAAGTGGATCTTTATTTATAAACAATGTGTATAAAAATAGTTCAATAAAACATTAACAGGTATGCAAAAGATGATAGAACTAAGCTATTGATTCTGCTATTGTTTTGACCCGTATAAGTCCGTTTAATTCTAGTGTATCGATAACTCTTTACAGTTTCACTAAAAATTTACACACTTAAGACTATTGGTGCATTAATTACCAAACTGTGTAGACTAATCCATGAGCTCTCTCGGTGGGATTCAACATATTTCAAGTAGACTAATCTGTACATGATTCAGTATCAGAATCCTCGCCGTCGCTCGCCTGATGAATCATCGCTGTCGTAATCTCGGATCTGTAGCCGTATCTCGCGGTAATCTGATTAGAAATCCTCTTCTTTGGGGGTAAAGGGGCTTCTTCAGTCTCAGAACACGAGTCTTCGCTTTCTTCGTATTCATACTTCACCACCCACTCTGTTGCCATTTCTTTTGGGCTCTTCTTGAAAATCTGAATATGCTTTCACTTTTCTTTTTGTTCTGAATTTTGTAAGAATCATACAGAAACCATTTATAGCTTTTTAGTTGAAGGAAGCTTCTGATTTATGTCGCTGTTGATGTGAATGAACCATTTTGTTTCTATTAGATTATTGCCAGCCAGCTGATAAGTTAGCAAATTCCTAGATTTTCTGCTTTGCTCTGTTTCTTCTTCTTTATTTATTTTATTTTATTTTATTTTTAAATTTCATTTTCTTGATTTTATTTGTCACCTATGTATGCTCTTGTATGCAATGATACCCATTTGATGTTGATACTTAAATTTGTTTATTAATGCAGCATTTTGATTTGCAATTTTTGTTTTTGGTCTGAATCTATAGGTCCAAGAAACCGGTTTTATATCTCTTCGTCGTTAATTAAAATACAACATTTAGATGTTTATTCTTTTGGATAAAGTTACTTTTACTTTTTTCTTTAATTTGATTTTGTCACCTTGTATACAGTTCATCAATGAATTTCATCTGATTGTCCGATACAAGTCTGTATTATTATTAGGGGGTTATTATTCCAATTCAAAAACAAACATTTTTTTTTTTTTTAGGAAACAAGAACTTTATTAATCAACATCCGCCAAGAAATCTAAAACGCTTTCGTGAGGCGAGCGCCCCAAGATGTCCTAAAGAAGAATCGACAAAAAGGTGTTTAATTTAAAAGATGCTGTTTTATTATTCTCATACGTCGATTAAACGAAAAAGAAATAGAGACAAAATTAGATAAGAGGGCTAGGCAATTCTGCAACAAACAGCCATGAGCCGTCAGATCCTCTATTGGCCGACGAAGGCGCGACACATTAGAGATGGAGGCGCTTACTTTGGTAAAACTACCTTTACACGTGTTTGCTTTCCCGAAAAAACAATATTAAGATATAAGGTTTCGATAACTTAAAATTACATGAAGTATATGCACTACTAGTATTTACTTATCGAGTATATGTGTAAACGATCCGATCCGAATCGAGTATTTACTTATCGAGTCGAGCAACTCCCATAAAACAGTGATGCTCGAACTCGGTTCGAGATTGATCGAGCTTGAAAAAAAATGCTCGAGATCGGTTCGATAACACATTAATCATGCTTGAGTTCGACTCGATTATGCTCGATAAAATTCGAGCACTTTCGAACTCGAACTCGAACTCGAGCAGCTCGGAAAAATGATTCAATTTCAAAGATATGAACATACAATATTAAGTCTAGCAGTATAATAACAACAATCAAATTACATAGCTAATGCTTAAATATCAACATGCATAGCCTCATAACTTAAATAAATTAAGTGACACAATGTCAAAATGCATATGTGCACTTTAATTACATTCAACAGTAAAGTGCAAAATATAGTCATTAATCTTCATCATTGGCATTGCTCATGTTGACCTCAAAAGAAAACTCGGTTTCAAGGATCTAAAACTCAACGCCTGAAAACAAAGAATAATCAAAATATAGAAATATCAAACATTATTTCTATACTTATAGCACATGAGAAACAACACAACTGCATATGATGATACATTAAAAAAATCATCAGTCATTAAAACAACTACATTAGCATGGCATATGAGTCACACGATTCTAATCCTTCACACTAAAAACAAATAACAAATATATATCTATATCTATATCTATACTCATAATAAAAGTGTGATGAGTGCTTTCCAAAAATTGTTTCCTCGCCTCTCTGCTTTTCCCAAAAGTGTTTTCCTACCTCTTGGCTGCTTCCCCACCTTATTAATTTATTAATTTATTATATATATTATATTATTAATTTATTATATTTTTTCTTATCTTTTAATTTATTTTTACCGTACTACAGTATATACATAAACAATTATCCTTATCCTTACTAAATGACATTCATTGATTTGGTACGCAAGATAATTTCAATATAATAATCATTATTACAATTACCAATTCCAAATTCTATCCTATCAATCAATACAGTAGTAATACTCATCAACAATTAATACCTCCACATTATACCATTTTTTTAACATATACTTCCTCCGTTTTTTTAACTGTCGAAAAGAAAAAAATCACACAAATTAAAAATGCGATTAATGTGTCTCAAAAACGAGTGTAAAATAACATAATTACCCTTCATTCATTGTCTATAAAAATATATCAAAATTTGGATTGTTGAAATGAAGGGTAAAGGTGGAAAAAATAATAAATACTCGTGATCAAAAATTTAAAATGATGTATAAATAAAACAAAATAAATTCTAAAAAGTGATAGCTTTAAAAATAGAGGATTCTATGTTACCATTAAAAACACGGTAACAATATCCACGCACTTTCAAAGTTTCTCACATCATCGATATATCATGAATCATCATCAATCAACTTTAATAATAATAATCATCGCCATTATAATTATCGTGAGATTATTAAGCAATAACAATGCAAAGCGTAGACTTGCATGGATCTTAAAATAACCTACAAGTAAAGGCATGAAAAATATCATTTTAAGATAATTTTACCGCACTAAAATATAGAAGATTCGCCTTTTATCTTTTAATAGTGCGTTATTAACATTGTTTATTTTTTCAACCGATGTCGCTTAATAATATAATTAAAAATTTATAGCGTTAAACAATACAAAATAACACCGTATTTTTGTATAGACAACTATAAACACATTTATATTAACAACAATAAATATCAATATACCACTTGAAATACACAAATGATGGACCTTAACCGATTTTTATATTGATTCTCCAAATTCAAAACTTAATTTCTATATCATACTTCATCCACATAACTATTATTCTAATCATCAAAATGTAATGTAATAACTTTAAATTATCTGCATTCCAAATGCATTTCTCAAAAAAATGTACTACATCGATTAGATATAAGAGTTAACGATAAAAGTAATCATATACATGGAATACAAAATTGTCATAACTCATAAGAGGTGTTGACTCAAATTTGTTTCAATTAATTCCTTAAAAGATATACACTCCTCCGGCTCATTTTAATTAAGTGTTCATTATTCGCTTTTATGATGTCCAAAAATAAATATCTACTTTACAAGATTAATCGATAAATTTCTTTGAATGTCCTTCTAGCTTTACATTATTTACAATTAAAAAATTGAGTGTATAGCGCAAATCACGCTCATCTTTCGTCAAGTTTGAGACTTGTCATTCATCTTTAGATTTATCAATTTTACCACCTATGTTGTGTCATGCTTTGAGAAAATCACCGCTTTTCGAATTTCCCGTTAACTTGAAAGAAAATAGGCGTCCGGGTCTCACTTCCCCGCAAATCTAAAGCGCTTTCAATGAAACACAACATTGTTTATTATTATTATTTTTTTATTTTTTTATTTTTATAATCAACTTTTGATGTCTTTTTAATTCTATTAAATCCTCATTTCTTCTATTAAAAAAGTAGATTTGTCGCCAACACAATTTTCTTTCACGTTTTTTTCAACAGACTTCATCTCTACTAAAAGACAGGGTTTTTGTTTCTCATGATTTGGGAATGACAACAGGTTGAGAATGAAAATGCAATTTGGAAAAAATGAAATTGATAGTGAAAACGCGTTGTATAGAAATGAGAAATAAAAATAAAAAATGTTTTTTTTAATCCGAAATGAGTTTAAAATCTACAATAAATATTAACAAGGATGTGTTAAATGATGTGCCGTTAGATTTGCGGGAGAGTGAGACTCGGTCGCATATTTTCCATTCAAGTTAACGTGAAATTTGAAAATTGGTGATTTTTGCAAATCATGACACAACATAGGTGGCGAAATTGTTAAATCTGAATATGAGTGGCAAGTCTCAAACTTGATCGAAAGATAGAGGTAATTTTTGCAAAACATGGCACGACATATGTGGCAAAATTGTCTAATCTGAAGATGAGTGGCAAGTCTCAAACTTGGCCGAAAGATAGGGTGATTTGTGCTATTCACTCTTAAAAGATTGTAGTACTCCGTCCAATTTTATTTGTCTACGCTTTTTTTTGGTTTGTCCCAAAACAAGTGTCTACTTTGTGATTAATTGTAAAAATTTCTTCAAATTCCCTTTCCTTTTACATTATTTTCAATAAAAGTGTGTATTATTAAATGTTCTAACAACTACTTAAAGGGCATAAATGTAAAATATTGGGTCATTAAATAAAATTCAATGCGTTAACTACATTTTTCTTAATCTGTGTGAAAAGTCAAATGGGATGGAGAGTGTATTAAATTCTCCAACAACTTTTTAAAGGGTTTAGCTGTAAAATATTATATCATTTAATGATATTCAAAACATTAATACATTTTTTTAATCTATGTGAAAAGTCAAAAATGACAGAGGAAGTAATACATATTAAGTTTCATTACAATGAAACTTCGTTATGATTATAAAATTTCATTGTGTTTCCAATGTTTACAATCGAAAAATAATAACGAACTTACATATGTGATGATCACCGATAATGTGATGTCAGTCTGCGTTTGTGCAAGGTAGAACAATCACCGATAATGTGATGTCGCTCTTTGTGAATTTTCACAACATGAAGCTTGGTAAAAGGGTTGTAACTTCCTATATAGCGCTAAAGCTCGATATGTAAAAGGCTTTTGATAGAGTTGAATGAATTTTCTTAAAACATGTAATGCACAAAACGGGCGCCCTTAGCTAATTAAAAGCATTGTTTCTTGATGCATTAAGTCCACATTAATGGCCACATCAGCTAATTAATACACCCCAACAATGTGATTTGTCAAAGTGACCCTTTGTCGCCTTTCTTATTTATTATATGTGCATAGGGCTTCTTTTCTTTATTACGAAAAGGTGAATATGAGAATGCATTACGAGCAGTTCAATTCAATGAGTAGTTGGAGATTCACCACCTACTTTTTGCTGATGATATCGGAGGACACTCTTGAAGCTTGTCAATCGGTTATGGAGCTATTAGATACTTTTGAACGTCTATCACGACAAATAATAAATTTGAATAAGTCCGGTATCTTCTACGGATATAGTCGGCTCGCCCCTCCCCCGCCCGACCCGAACGTTGACTGAGTGGACCCACCGAGCACGGGCGAACGGGGGCCGGAAAAAGGGTATACAGCTAGGCCCCAACGCGAGATGTTGGGGAGATTTTGCATCATTAAAACATAAGAAAATTTATAAAACCTATACTACCATGCAAAACTACCTCCTAACCGGCCGAATACCGGGTAGTTGCTAGTAAAGTTGGATAAGTACGGGTATCGATCCTCAGGGAAAAGGGATGTTGAATCTAATTTTATCAATCCTCTCAAACAAATATCCTCTCAAATAATTTTAATGACTATCCTAGGTATAGCAAGAATCGCTCCACACAAAGTCTTCCCCACAAGACTCAAGAGGATAATCCCTACAGCATATCATTCGGTTTATACTGGGTATAAGTTAGACGATAACTTAGTCTTTAATTTTTTCACTTCCTTTTTTTCTTCTTTGACGCACATCAAGATGAGCTCTTACCCGTCATAGTAGAATAGGATGTTTCGAGATAACACCCTACCTTACTCAAATCATAGGGTAGCTTTTCCTGACTGTCGTGAGCTTTTGGTCATCATAGTGGAATAGGACATTTCGAGATAATGCCCTACCGCACTCCAATCATCGACCACCTTCGACACACCCATTTATTCATTATTAACTCAACTTTTCAAAACATTAGTTACGCTTTCACTTATCACATTCAAACCTTCGATATTCACAAAGGCACGATCGAACTTAGGTGTTACTTCACCATGCTATATTAAGAACAAATCTCTAAGACAAATCACTAAAATAGTGAAAGGATACAGTTCAAAATTTTTGCTTCAATATCAAAGGCTTTCGTGAGTGTGAAATGAATACTATCTCAAATCAGTAAAAACATGCTATAATTATCTCACAAAGTCACATAAACAATATAACAATATCTAATTGATGAAAAATCATAAATTAACTCACTAAAGATGTAGCTAAAAAAATCCTCTAGTTGGTGTGGTTGTTGATTGGTTTCCTCCGTTGTCCCACCGCGGATTGCTTAGCCAACAATCATCTTCGAACTCCCAAGCAAGATTGAAAGAAAGAAACTCATATTTTTGTGTGATGTGGTGCTTTTTCTGTGTGTAAAATTCTGTGTATCTTTTCTGCTCGAATGATGCTGCTTATATAGGAGTTTCGCCGACATAAGGAAGGATCTAGAAAAACGCGTCGATTATGCAGCTTCGGGGCTCGGTCAACCGACTTAAGACACTCGGTCGACCGAATTGCATGGCTCGGTCGACCGAGCCTACCTATTCACGCGTTTTCACACTGCTGCTTCGTATACCGTGTCCCCTACTTCACTCTTTCGATCTGATCTGATTTATCCTCTCTTCAATGCTCCGATTTTCTTCTTTATTTTGAAATCACTTGATTGAATGAGATAAATCTTCTCCATTAATGATATCCCCATGCATATCTTTTAATTTTCTGCAAAATTGTTGTTACACCAAGTCATCGAATAATAATAATAATAAAATGTGTATCAAAAATAACATTTAAACTCAATATTTCCTCATAATTAAATTATAACCCCTCAATAACCATTATAGGAATTTAACGGTTAAAAGACGCTTTTCTCATTTATTTCCCTTAAAAATAAGGTAAATTTTTTAGGGATTAAGCCCGAAAATATAGTAAAATATACCCTAAACACGAGACGTATTCTTGCTCTGGTAATAGGCTTTGACGACAAGCCCACGATGAGTAGAAGGGTGAGGGATCCGCCAGAGATCCTTTTCCCTAACATCTGGAGAGTTTGGACCGACGACACAACCAGCTGGCTAGGGACATATAACGATAACTCAAGGATCCGCGCCGCTATTGCTTTATTGTGGCCCAACCAAATTACCACAAATTTAGTTGTACTTAGTTGTAATTATGTTGAACTTAGTTTGTTCTCACCCTATAAATAGGGCTCCATGTACAAATCATAAACTAAGCTAAATATATGAAAAGAAAGGCAAAACTCTGCCCAATTTACTGTTCTCTTTTACTTAAGCATCACTACCACACTCACCTCCACACTACCATATAGATCCACCGTGAGCCACCATCATCACACCATTTTCATAGCTAGATAACCACCACAAATCCACCGCTGAACACCCGCATATGGTAAATGGGTGGGTAGTGAAACTAAGAAAGGACTTCTATTCTACAGAATTCCTTAGGAGACGAGTGTGGAAAGTATCTAGGTTTGCCCTATGCCATGGGCCGATTGAAAGCGGAAATCTTTAACTATGTTACTGAAAGGGTAAAAAGGAAGTCAAATGGGTGTAAATGAAAATATCTATCTTCATCCGGAAAGGAATTTCTTAACAAGGCAGCAATTCAATCTCTACCACAATATGTGATGCAATACTTTCGCTTTTTTTTCAAAAGATAGTCTCGTGAGCTAAAGAGCCTAATGAGGCGCTTTTTCCGAGGCAATGATAATGGGGATAGAAAAATTCACCGGAAATCATGACACCAATGTCGAAAATCAAAATTTGAGGAGGACTTGGATCCCGAGGCCTTGAGTGTTTCAACTCGCCTTTTTATCGCACTCAAGCTTGGTGCATACTCTCAAAGCCTCAAGTTCTATCGCCTAAGTTGTTCAAGGCGAAGTATTTTGCCTCAAAGGTGTTCGAAATGCCTCCATAACGGATAATCCACCTATGATTTGGAGGAGTATCCTCCACGGAAGGGGCCTTCTTTTTAAAGGGCTAAACGGAAATGGAAATAAGGTAAATATAATAACGGCCCATTGGTTTCCACTAACTCCTTGATTCAGATCCCACCCGCGAATAGAAGTTTTTCCTTCAACTTTGGGTAATTTCTTAATCGACCATTATACCCGTCGATGGACACACAGCCTCGTCGCAAAAGTTTTTTTTTCTCCTTATGAAGCAAACAACATTTTATCTCTCTCATTTTCCCCCGACGACAATGAAGACAAATTGATATGGAATTACACCAACAATGGCATTTACTCGGTAAAATCAGGGGTATTATCTAGCTCCTTATTTAAAGAATCAAGAAAGGGAAAAAGACGTCGCATCATCATCCCAAATGCATACCAAAAGATTTGAAATTCTCTATGGAGCTTAACAGTAATGCCTAGAACCATCAACTTTTGTTGGAAACTTCTTAGAGATGCTTTACCTATTGCCACGGGCTTCCGTATAAGAGGCATAGGGAACGAAATATGCAAAGTTTGTAATAAGGTATGAATCTATCCGACATAGTCTTTTACATGCACCAAAGTAAATCTGCTTGGAGACTTCTACCTCGTGGTCATTATTGGAGAAACCTCAAGTATAATTCAATAAAAGATTTCTTTGAGCATCCGTAAGTAAAGAGAACGAGGAAAGAGTTGCCAACATAATTTCGAACTATGGTGGATATGGAAAAGTCATTGTTCCTTGATATTTGAAAATAAAGCCGCCACTCATAATCAATTTTAGCCTTGGTCGAATAAGATTCCACAACATATTTACAAGCGTAAAACACCATTATAAATACAGAGAAATCGAGATGCCTAAGCAAAAACAGACTTCTCTCCCACGCCTCTTGTGAAGTTTAATGTGGACACCACAACAAATGAGAATTGTATGGCAAGTTGGAGGAATTCCACGCAACCATGAGGTGAAAATTAAAATAGTTTCTCAATGAAACTTGATTGTAAAAACAAAGTAGCAAATTAGCAATTGATGAAGCTCTGGCCATTTATCAAGTTATTTACCACGGAATAACTTGGTGTATCTTCAGTGTTGAGTTCAAAAGGGGACTCTCTGACAGTTTACAACAAGTAATTTCGGAAGAGATTGACTTATCCCACTTAGAGGGAATTGTTGGCAACTGTAATACGCTACTACCTATTTTTTTCTACTTACGAATTCTCATTTGTCAAAAGGGAAGGAAACACCCATGCACACTTCTTAGAAAGCAAAAGAAAGATTTTCTCTGGTAGGACTTAGACAATGAGGCACTACGCTGTCTTCTCATTTAATTATGGCAACCTCCATCGCTTTGATGAAATAAAAGTATATGTTTGCCTAAAAAATCACACAATTTTTTTGGACACGTATTATTTTTTGATGATGTTATTTTAGGTTGGAAAGAACTTAGAGAGTATTTGATATACTAGATACTTAAGACAAATCTTCTATGAATTCCAATAAAATGCATGATTTTATAACTAAAAATGCTTATCATATTTAAAAAAATGAAAATATAACATAACGAGTATGATTCAATGCCTATGAATAAGAGATATAAAATATTAGAAAAGATAAAATATTTCTACCAAACATAAAATCATTTTACAACAATTATCATTATTTAACATGTTTTCATTTTATAAATTAAACGAATAGTTAACTATATAGAGATAATATTAAAATATATTTTTAATTTTAAAAGTAATGATTTAGCTTAACACGCATGAGCACGCATTTTACTAAGTATATATATATATATATATATATATATATATATATATATATATATATATATATATATATATATATATATATATAATACTACTGATTAGGCTAGCGAGCAGATCGAGTCAAGCATTAAACTGCTCGAGTTCGGCTCGTTAACTATGACGAGCTGCTCGAGTTCGATTAAAACCATATTCGAGCAAGCATTTACCGAATCGAACGGCGAGCGGCTCGCGAGCTGGTTGGATCGCTTACACCCCTAGTTACTATGAGACATAACTTATGTTACGTCGTGAGAGTCACCTCTTGAATCACCAATTAAACATATTGGCACAGTTGATCTTCTATGATATGTGCCTTTGTTGATGCCTTGTGGGGTTGAATTATCTCAAAAATCGTCTTGAATAGAGAGAATGAGCATTCATGTGGGTTGATTACAAACTTGATACGTCTCTTAACTATCTTAAATTCAGACTCTCATTTTATGTCATGAATCTCATAAGAATGGCTCGAAAACGAGGACGACCAACAACCATTGGTTGACCTTTGGTCGGGCCCTTAGCATATCTAGGGTTTTGGTTACAACGATTTCAACACTATAACGTAGGGCTAAGCAAAAAACCCAATAAACCCAAACCAACCCGAAATAACCCAACCCAATTGAAACCAAAAATTTTGGGTTGGTTTTTGACCCAACCCGAATGCTATTGGATAGGTTTGGGTTTTAATTTCTTTCGTCAGTTCGACCCGACCCAACCCGACGGACATTACAATAGGTTATTCTATTAATAGCCAATGAAAAGGGTTATTGTTATTCATGGCCGGCCCTATGCTAAGGTCCGCGAGACCCGGGTCTTAAGCCCAACGGTGTCGGAGGGCCCAACGGTATATGTTTCGCTAAAAGAAAAAAAAAATTCGGGTAGATTTAATCCGATCCAACCTAATATAATATGTAAACTTTCTTTTTTGATAAAGGCCCAAATTTTTTTTACTCTAATTGATAAAGGCCCAATAAAAAAATTAACCCAAAAAAAATAGACATACAAACAAGTTTTATTAATTTTTTGTATTTACGGATGTTAAAAACGTTATAAGTGTTGGAAAAAATGTAGTACTTATGATTTGACAGAGAATTAGAAACTTCAAGGCACGTTAATAACGTTGCCTTTTGTAATGCTATATTTTATAATGTTTTCCACCACATTCGTATGAATTGCATGGAAATCACGTGTTTAAATGGAATTATTGAGCAAATGACATTTTTAATGAGTTAATCGCAAAGTTGGTGAATTTATATGTTTTAATTATGATTTTATGTTTATTGGAATTATGTTACGCTTTGCGGTGTTTTTGATGTCATGTAGGTACAATTATGTGGCTCAATTGATGATCAAATGTTGATGAATTTCGAGCTAATTCAAGTTAAAAGAGATAAAGATGAGAAAATTGCATTCTCGAATAAATTTAATCAAGCGCCTGTAATATTGGACGAAGCGCCCATGGTAGATTTAGCGTCTGGAAAATATGAACGGGCGCCCAGGAGGATATTTTACATTCGTGAAGTTTGGACGCAGGTGGTGGACGCCGACTGCACGGGCGCCTCGATCATGACTCGGCCCGATTCAAGTTTGTATGAAAATATGAACGAAAGGCCCATAAAGACCAGACGGGCGCCCAGAGACCGACTTGGGCAAAACCGACTTAAAACCCTAAATTAGCGGCCGCGCCTAACCCTAATTTTTCCTGCTTTCTATAAATAGTCTGATTGTAAAACCTAGCCGACACACAGAGATACATTCATACAAATAATTTCATCTAAAAGAAAACAAAGAGTAGCTTTGTTCTTTCTTCTTGGTTTTTATGCAATCAAAACATCTTGTTGATTTCGAGATTAATATGAGTAGCTAAACTCTTGGGTTGGACGAACGGGTGAAGCAATTCAAGAGGTGTTTGGTTTTTTTTTTTCTCTCGCGCTTGTAACTAACAAAAGGTCGATTTTTATTGCGCTTATTTTGTGCTTGATGTCGATAGATAAAGCCTGTGATATTCGCTTGATGATAGTTGAATGAACTCTAGATCACCGCAATAGTATTCGATTAATCAATTTGTCTAAAACGAAAGTTATCAAATTGTTAACCTAGATAATAAATTCGAAAGAATTTATGCCTATCGTGCTTGAAGAATCAATCTTTGATAAAGTTGATAAACAAATTATCTAAGAAATTAGTAATTTGCATTGGGTATAGGTTAATCTTGACCTTTAGTTGATTTGCATGCGTAGGAAGTTAGAAGCCTTTACCGCTATCTTGAATTGTGGATCCTTGTTCGCCCGCTTTTCTCCCCATTATTTGATAAACCTAAAATTGTTAGTTTTGTGACACTTTTAGCCTAAACTTAAAAACACATTCAACCTCACGCTCTCGTGGGATCGACCCGAAGAACCGCTTTACTACAAGCTTTGCACTTGGAGCGACTAACCGGATTTTTATTTCTTGTCTTTTTTGTTTCATTCACAAAAATCCACCACAAGTTTTTGGCGCCGTTGCCGGGGAACTTGGCACGGTTTTATGTGTTTTTAGCATAGGTTTAGGTAGATCATTCGCATCGAATCGAGTAGCTTCTTTCTCTCGAACTGCTTGCTTTTTTTTTTTACTTGTCGGACGAGCGCCCATCCACTCTAGACGTCCGTCCAGTTCTTCGACTAATCGGACGAGCGTTTGAACTTCTAGACGCCCGTCTAGCTCAATTTTCTTTGTGCGCGACGCCCGCCCGTGACCTTGGACGCCCGCCTGCCTTCCCCGACTCTTTCTTCTTTTTCTCTCCTTAGTTTTAGTTCGTCGATGCAAACACGGCAAACAAGGATGATTTAATTTTTGAGCCTGAGCTTGAACGAGACGTAGTTCGAGTAAACCGTAAACGAAAAGTTCCTTGAGCCCATTCCGATTCCCGAAGAGGAAATCAAGAGAGTTCGAGTGAAAACTCTTCAAGATAATTTCTTCTCCAACCTCTTCTTTGAGGAGGAAATTACTGCCTCAATGGCTCAAGCCAACCGCACTCGCGCACTATGCCACTCCCGGTGATGTGAACATTCGCTCGGGCCGTGGTTATCCCTACCGATACAAATTCTTTTGAGATAAGACCGCTCTCATCCGGATGGTGCAAGATGCATCAACTTTCTATGGGTATCAACTGAGAACCCCTACACGCATCTTTATGTATTTCTGGTATATGCGATACTACTCGCATTAAGGATGTCACCAAGACATCATTAAGCTGAAACTATTTCCATTTTCACTCCGTGGAGAAGCAATGGAATGGTTTAAATCTCTTCCTTCCGAATCTATCCAAACTTGGGCCCACTCGAAAGTCAATTTTTGGCCCAATATTTTCCTCCGTCTAAGACACTCAATGTCTTAACGAGATCTCAAATTTTCATCAACTGAGTGATGAATCTTTCTTTGAAGCATGGAAGCGCTTTCAAAATTTTGTTGAACAAGTGCCCCTATCATGGAATGGATTTGCAGAGAAGGGTCCATACTTTCTTCAAAGGGTCTAAATGAGTCCACTAAAGGGATGGTCAACTCCTCATCCTGGAGGAGTCTTCTTGAAGAAAACCCCACAAAGGGTGGGATTTATTTGAAGATATAGCTAGGTACAACTATGCACCTACGTATCAATCACCAACGGTCCCCGCCGCACCTAAAATCGAAGAAGTCAACAACCGTAATCATGGTCAAATGATTGCACCTCGCAGCTCAACTTTCTCGCTTTGACCATGACTAAAAATCAAAATCAGCCCTCTCTCCAACAGAATCGCGCAAGTATTCTCTTGTGATAATCGTTATCGATCGGTCACATCGCTGACCATTGTCGATACACTCCTATCCCCACCTTTCAAGCCAATGTCGCCCAACAAACGAGGCAAGATGATTCGTGAACCGCTATACCGTGGGCTTAGAGGTCACATTTCGCAACATGCCCCTTGAATGGTGGAAATGAGAGAAACAATTCTTCCGCCCGCAAAACCGAGATTTTCAAACCGAATAATTCTCAAGGTCGAACTACAACCGCATAGAAACTATGCTCGTAATCAAGGTTATGACCAAAACCGCACTCGTAATTCGGGCTACAATCAAAATTCGGGACGAGAATACCACTCGCAATGCCTACTACCGTAACCCCAACTCGAGTCAAAGTTCAAATTCTCAACCAAAAACAAATCCAACCTGCCCACTAATCAAAACTCACAAAGAAACCGCCTAATCAGATTCCTCAACTTACGGTACTACCCCTACAAGGCGGAGTATGAAGAGCAACAGAGGACGATGAAGAACTTAGAGAGATTAGGGATAAATTAGTTGAACAATTAGCCGCCGCACCTCAAGGTCACTACCTAGTTTTACGTAAAAACCCTAAAAGTGGGCATGCAGCCCAAGTCAAGCAAGAACAAACCATCGTGCCGAGCTCGCACTCCATTACCCCTTATGGACAAGAGGAGTCAAATGCTATGAATCTGAGGTCCGGTACACAATTGCAACAACACCTTGGTTACGCATGCAACTGGGAAACAAGTAAGCCCTCCTACCCCGATTCGGTAGGAGGGAAGAATCGCACCCACGACTGGATGAAGAGAGAGATGAAAATGAGATTGAAGCTGGAAAAAGATTTCGGGTGATTGAAAACCAAAATAATGAACCTGAGAAAGTCACTCAGGCGGATGATCCCCTGACGAGTAAAAAGACTGAAAAAGTGGTGAGGTGGAAAGATCTTGAGGACAAAGCTATAAGAGTTTCTTCCCCTGGGAGAGTCTTCTCCGAAGAAGAACTGAATAAGCTCCCATTTCCGCCAAGAAAGCAAAACATTTCATTATCTGAAGACAAGAAGTACGAGAAGGTACTCAACCTACTAAGAAACACCCAAGTAATTTGCCTTTATCTGAAGTGTTGGTTGAGATGCCTATACGCCAAGTTTGTGAAGGATGTTGTTTCTTCAAAGAAGAAGTTGGGCGAAATGGAGAAAAGATTGGGAGAGGAATGCTCCGCTATCGTTGACGGAGAAATTCTAAAAAGCGCAGTTGATCCGGGAAAATTTGTCTTAACTCAAAGATCAAGGATTTAAGCTTCCCAAATTCTCTCTGTGTGATTTAGAGCATCCATTAGTTTGATGTCTCTATCTGTTTGCAAGAGACTACACCTTGACCATCTATTGGAGCCTCCCCCATAAGTATCCAGCTTGCAGATAGATCTTTCAAGAGAGCCGACGGAGTACTTAGAGACCTTCTGGTCCAAGTAGACAAATTTACATTTCCTGTGGATTGGTACGTCTTGGACACTAAAGAAGAAGATAGCCCCCTCCTCCTGGGACGACCTTTCCTATCCACTGCCAGAGCCTCTATAGATTGCGATGCAGGATTTGTCACTTTACGTGTTAGGGATGAGGAAGTGCGCTACAAGCAGTAGTTAAAGCTCTCGAGCACCTTCCTAAAAACCCCTCAGTTTTGTGATTTGAGACGCCGACGATTTCACAGACTACTCTCTGGACGAGCTAGAGGTCGCCTATGGAGAAGAGCTTGTTGAAGAGGACACAAAGGTGCTCTGTGAAAGAACTCTTTCCCCTCGTAAGAAGTCGATTTGCTTGAGGCAAGAGTTTTTGACCCTATCAATGAGAAAGATCTAAAACGAGGAGAAGCCAAAACCGCTTTAGAGGAACCTCCCGAGGACCTTGTTCTAAAACCTCTACCTCAAAGATCTCAAGTATATCTTCTTGAGAGAAGGTAAGCACTTACCTCCGATTATCTCCTACACCGCCGCCAGAAGAAGAAGGCGAAGTTAATTGACGCTCTAAAGAAAAATGAAAGCCTTCAAGTTGGCGGTAGGTGATATAAGAGGAATATCTCCGTACGCCTCAGATGCATAAGATTAGAACCGAAGAAGGTGCAAAGAATATAAGACAACCACAGAGACGGTTAAACCCACACATGCAGGAAGTGGTGAAGAAAGAGATCATTAAGCTGTTGGATATGGGGATCATTTATGCGATAGCTGATAGCGATTGGGTGTCCCCCACTCAGGTAGTACCTAAAAAGGGAGGTATTACCATTGAAAAGAATGACAAAGGTGAAGAGGTAGTCATTAGATTAGTCACTGGGTACAGAGTCTCAGATAGACTATAGGAAGTCGAACGAGGTGACCCTGGCGGACCATTTCCTCTCCCTTCATGTACCAAAATGTTGGAACGCTTGGCGGGCATGCTTTCTACATGTTTTCGGACGGTTATTCAAAGCTATTTCCAAATCCCTATTGACCCAAAGAGATCAAGAGAAAACAACCTTCACCGCGCCCTATGGTACTTTCGCTTATAGGCGAATGCCCTTTGACTTTGCAATGCGCCACCACATTTCGTAGATGTATGTTGGCTATCTTTGATGGACTTATAGAGAAATGCATGGAGGTATTCATGGATGACTTCTCGGTGTTTGGCACATCGCTTACGGACTGCCTTGAAAATCTAGACAAAGTATCGCAGAGGTGTGTGGAGAAGAACTTGATTCTCAATCGGGAGAAGTGCCATCTTATGGTGACCGAAGGGATTGTTTTAGGTCACAAGGTTTCCGCTAAAGGCATAGAGGTTGATAAAGCTAAGATAGAAGCTATTGAAAAGATGAATTACCCTAAACACGAAAGAAGTAAGAAGTTTCCTTGGTCATGTGGGGGTTCTATAGAGATTTATAAAAGATTTTTCAAAAATATCTAAACCTTTATCAACCTTATTGAAAGATGACGCCACTTTCAATTTCGATAATGACCATCAAAGTGCCTTCAAAGAGCTAAAACAAATGCGCTTGACCTCTCGCCTTATCCTCGATCTCTCTCGGATTGGAACATACCATTTGAACTAATGCGCGATGCCTCCAATTACGCTGTTGGTGTTGTATTGGGGCAAAGGATTAATGGTAAATTCCAACCTATTTCCTACGCAAAGTCATACCTTGAATCCAAATTTCAAGCAAACTATACCACTACGGAAAAGGAACTGTTAGCGGTTGTGTTTTCCATGGATAAATTCCACACTATTTGCTTGGTGCCAAGGTGATTGTTTGACCGATCATGCAAATTTGCGTTACTTGATGAACAAGAAGGATGCTAAACCGAGATCGCGAGGTGGATTCTTACACTACAAGAATTCGATATTCACATCAAGGATATACGGGGTAGTGAGAACACCGTAGCGGACCATATTTCGAGAGTATTGCCGTGAGTCGAGGAAGATCCCCGTGACATTGATCTTTATTATCCCTTCGAGAGAGCGTTATGAATATGGATGTCCACACCCCCGACCCTCCTTGGTATGCTTCGATTGTCAATTACCTTCATTCTGGCTATCTGAATCCTGAATTCTCTTACCAGGAGAAGAAGAAGTTCTTCTCTGATCTAAAGTACTATGTCTGGGAAGAACCATATCTGTTCAAGATCTGCAAGGATGGGTTGCTTCGCCGGTGTGTCCCTGACTCCGAGCAACGGGATATTATTGAGCAATGTCATAGTGGCCCCACTGGTGGCCATTTCAATCCATGGAAAACCGTTGCCAAAATATTTCAATGTGGTTTTTACTCGCCCATAATCTTTAAAGATATCAAGCTTTCGCAAAGGTCGTGATAGGTGCCAGAGAACCGCACTTTGACCAGCGGTATGATATGCCGCTTAAACCCATTTTGGAGTGTGAAGTGTTTGACGATGGGGCATTGACTTTATGGGACCATTTCCATCTTCATGCGGAAATAAATACATTCTCGTCTGTAGACTACGTATCTAAATGGGTAGAAGCCGCCGCAACTCCACCGAATGATCATAAAACGGTAATGAAATTTCGAAGAGGAACATTTTCACGAGGTTTGGTCGCCCTAGGCGATCATCGATGAAGGGTCACACTTCATTAATAAACCCTGGATAGCCTCGTTAGCTAAGTATGGTGTTAAGCATAAGAGTGGCACACCATATCACCCTATGACCAATGGGCAAGTTGAGCGTAGTAATCGTGAGTATAAAGAAAATCCTCGAGAAAACGGTCAACTCCCATCGAAAAGATTGGAGTCCGAAGTCGGATGATGTACCGTGTGCTTACAGACCGCATACAAAAATCCTATGGGTACATCACCATACCAAATGGTTTATGGAAAGCCATGTCATTTGCCGTTAGAATTAGAGCATAGAGCTTATTGGGCAACTAAGTTCCTAAACTTCGACTCCCAAGCTTGTGGAGAACGTAGGCTCCAGCAGATACATGAATTAGACGAGTTCAGCTCCAAGCTTATGAGAGTTCACGGATAAGCAAGGAAAGGATGAAATTCCTTCATGATAAAAAAGATCAAGAAAAGGGAGTTTCATGCAAAGCGTAGCCGGCATCATTATACAATTCCAGTCGCATCTTTTCCCGGAAAGCTAAGGACGCGTTGGTCCGGTCCATTTGAGGTCCTGTCTGCCTTTCCTAGCGCGCTTTGGAACTTAAAGGGATTGGTGATCACTTTCAAGGTCAATGGTCAACGATGCAAACACTACATTGGCCAACCGGAGGAATCACCCGAGATAGTTAAATTCCTTGATTTGCTTGGTTGTATCACTTGAGAGTCGATGATTGCGATGAGTTCTCCTGCACCTATTTTCTCCGATGATAGTGCCAATCACCACCAAGTTTTTGCCGGAAGCTCGGACATGGAACAATATTGGAAGGAAGTGGATTTGAAGAAACATAAAGCACGGAAAGAGAGCCCTAGTCGAAAAGAAGATCAAACAGCCTGGGAAAAATGGGTGGGTCGGATCCCGAGTTTGCACCGCTTGCTTTAGTAGTCATAATTTTGTTAAGAATTCGCTGATAGGATGACCGCAAAAGCAAAAGTGGCCCGACCCGGTTAAACCTCGAATTGAATGTCGAGCTAACGACATTAACCAAAAGCGCCACTGGGGGCAAACTAGATATCCTTATTCGCTTTAGTTATTTTCGCTTTGTTCTTTTCTTTGATTTATTTGTTTCGCTTAGGTCTAATTAGGGTAATTGTTGACTCGCTTGTCGGTTGATTCGATTTCACTTTATCATCCTCTTTTTCTTCATTGTACCATGTTATGTCCCCTATGTTCCCCGAGATCTTGTCGTGTTTTTCAAGTGTGCGTGATAGTTGCGATAGTAATTGTGAGTTTCGAGGATATCGCTTTTCCGGTGGATGGTCCACGCCATCGATTTCGTCAGCAACTCGATTTGAGTTGCAACACTTCCGCACTTCCCATTCGAATTACAATCACCTAAGTCTTTTATCCTTTCCTTTTAATTCTGCACAACCTGAGGACATGTTGTGGTTTAAGTGTGGGGGAGTAGTAAGGGGATGTTTTGATATGTACTTATATCATTTGCTTATTTCGTTATGATTCTATGCTAAAATGAGCTAATTTTTCAAAAATTTTGTTTCGTCCCGAGTGAGCAATGCCTACTTTTGTTCGGTGTTAATAGTCATCTATGCTTTATATCATATGTTTGGTAAGTTAGTTGATTCACCCGAATTATATTTCACAAGCCATAGTGAATGATGAGCTATATTTATGAGTTATACCTTTTTGGATTAGTAATTTTTGATTTTCTTATAAGTCATGTGCTTAGTGCTACGTATATATCTTGAGATTTATGATAGTTTGTATTCGGTTCCATAGTATGTTATACTGTGAATATCTAAGGTTTGAATGTGATAAGTAACACGTAGCTTATTGTCAAATGGAAAAGTTGAAGAAAAAGTGAATTAATTGGGTGTGTCGAAAGCTAGTCGATGATTTGAGTGAGGTAGGGTATACCACGTATGTCCTATACCACCATGATGACTAAAAGCTCACGACAGTTAGGAAAAACTGCCTTATGATTGGAGTGAGGTAGGGTATTATCTCGAAATGTCCTAGTCTGCTATGAGGGCAATAGCTTCTTCTAATGTGTGTTTAAAGTGAATGAATTAAATCAACTTAAGATATGTTATGAAATGAATATAAGACTAAGTTATCGTATATCTTATCCCCAGTAGAAACTGACAGATATGCTGTAGGGATTATCCTCTGAGTATTTCAGAAAGGCCCTAGATATATTCGATCATTCTTTTTGGGATATTTCACGTTTGTAGGGTGCACCTTATGAGTGTCACTTATTTCTAGTCTAGAGGGGGTGTTAGCTAGTTTTACTTTGAATTATTCAAGTTTGGATTTAGTGGAAATTTTCTATGGCTTTGCACACACACTTGGGCGAACCTCTAATTTATTGACTATGTGGTATATGTGTTGAGATGTCTATATTCTTTCCGAGCCTTTATCTTGTTTTGTTTTGCTCGGGACGAGCAAAGTTTAAGTGTGGGGGAGTTGTTAAGGGTGAATTTACGTGTTTTATAACGCTATATTTTATAATGTTTTCCACCACATTCGTATGAATTGCATGGAAATCACGTGTTTAAATGGAATTATTGAGCAAATGACATTTTTAATGAGTTAATCGCAAAGTTGGTGAATTTATATGTTTTAATTATGATTTTATGTTTATTGGAATTATGTTACGCTTTGCGGTGTTTTTGATGTCATGTAGGTACAATTATGTGGCTCAATTGATGATCAAATGTTGATGAATTTCGAGCTAATTCAAGTTAAAAGAGATAAAGATGAGAAAATTGCATTCTGAACAGCTGAACTGGCGTCCAGAATATTGGACGAGCGTCCATGGTAGACGAGCGTCTGAAAATATGAACGGGCGTCCAGGAGGATATTTTACATTCAGGAAGTTTGGACGCAGGGTGGACGCTGACCAGACGGGCGTCTGATCATGACTCGGCCCGATTCGAAGTTTGTATGAAAATATGAACGAGCGTCCATAAAGACCAGACGGGCGTCCAGAGACCGACTTGGGCAAAACCGACTTAAAACCCTAGCTGTAGCGGCTGCGCCCCAACCCTAATTTTTCCTGTTTTCTATAAATAGTCTGATTGTAAAACCTAGCCGGGACACACAGAGATACATTCATACAGTCGAATTTCATCTAAAAGAAAACAGCAGCAGTTTGTTCTTTCTTCTTGGTTTTTATGCAATCAAAACATCTTGTTGATTTCGAGATTAATATGAGTAGCTAAACTCTTGGGTTGGACGAACGGGTGAAGCAATTCAAGAGGTGTTTGGTTTTTTTTCTTTTCTCTGCGTTTGTAACTAACAAAAGGTCAGATTTTTATTGCGTTTATTTTGTGCTTGATGTCGATAGATAAAGCCTGTGATATTCGTTTGATGATAGTTGAATGAACTCTAGATCACCGCAATAGTATTCAGATTAATCAATTTGTCTAAAAACGAAAGTTATCAAATTGTTAACCTAGATAATAGATTCGAAAGAATTTATGCCTATCGTGCTTGAAGAATCAATCTTTGATAAAAGTTGATAAACAAATTATCTAAGAAATTAGTAATTTGCATTGGGTATAGGTTAATCTTGACCTTTAGTTGATTTGCATGCGTAGGAAGTTAGAAGCCTTTACCGCTATCTTGAATTGTGGATCCTTGTTCGTCTGCCTTTCTCCCCATTATTTGATAAACCTAAAATTGTTAGTTTTGTGACACTTTTAGCCTAAACTTAAAAACACATTCAACCTCACGCCTCGTGGATCGACCCGGAAGAACCGCTTTACTACAAGCTTTGCACTTGGAGCGACTAACCGGATTTTTATTTCTTGTCTTTTTTGTTTCATTCACAAAAATCCACCACACCTTTTAAGAGATGTTTCGTCCCACACGATTTGTCACTAAGGGATCAAATGAAAATCTCTTTCAGGATACAATGGGAGTTTTTGATTCAAACAGTGACTTGTTTGAATCAAACCCGAGGACACTCAAAGTTTTTCTGATGATGTTGTCAAACTTATGAATTTTCGTCTGCATACTTATGTTTTTTATAGGTTGCAAGTACCCCATAAACGAATTGAGGTACTCATTGCATGAAATGGTAGGGTTGTCACTGTTCACCGGATGAAAGCATGCAACCCTTACACGAAATGGTAAATACATATCAGTTCGAAAATGCATGTATCTGAAAATCCGAAAATGGTTTAGGTTTCAGGTCGAACCCCGTTTCGTTGCGATAATATTAATTCGTACGACAACTCGTATGCAAACGATAACCAAAATATTTATTTATGAAAAAATATCTAACAATAAGTATGTTTTAAAAAAAAAAACAATTTCAACTAAAAGCACTAATTCGGGAACAGGCTTTGCCTGCCTCAATAAAAGCGAGGGCCGGCCTTGTTGTTATTCATTATTATTTTCTATCAACATTTATTCATGTGGTGTGATAATTGAAAATTGAAGAAACATCTGTTAGACAGTCTAAATCAAATCAAAATCAATCATCCTATTGAATGTAAATCAGAATCCAATTAAAATGACTAATAGATGAATATAATATTTTTTTGAATGAATCATGAATCATTTTTTAACATTTAAAATTCCATGCATGATCTTCTTAAAGTTTAACTATTGTTCTTTCTTACTATCTCTATATGTTGTTGGTTGTGTCATAGTTTATTGGACTCGCGATATGATGTACACAAAAGTTGTCCTTAATTATTGTTCTCTTTAATGATAATTACTATGGACACGTGGTTTAAAATTTAAATTTCGATTGAATACGTGTATGAATTTTATAACATGGAAATTTGAACATAAATACATTGTTAATGGTTTAAAATTCGAAACCCAACCAAATACAACCCGAAACCAACCCGAACCAAACCATTGGGTTTTCTGATAATTTGGTTTTGTTTGGGTTAGTATTTTTTTAAACCAACCCGACTAATACTAAGTAAAAACCCAACTCAAACGAACCCAACCCGACCCAAGCTCAGCCCAGTATTATGATTTCAACGATTTCTCTTTATCTGTATAAGCACACACATCGTACTGAGTATTGTCGGGTACTAGGGGTGTAATCGAGTCGAGTCGATTCGATACTCCCAGGGCTCGAACTCGACTCGACTAAAAAAGTTTGGTCTCAAAACTCGGCTCGAGCTCGATCGAGCCATAAAAATGCAAAATCGAACTCGACTCGTTAAATACTTGATATAGCTCGACTCGGCTTGTAAGCTCGACTATTTTCTTAGAATTCATTTAGTTTTTTAAACTCGTCTAATACTCGGCTCGAATAATATTTTTTAAATTATAATAAATAATAATTTTTAATATATTTTATAAACTTAATTAATTAAATAATTATTTAATCAAGGTCGATAAGCTCACGAACTACTCGATTACTATATTTTAAAACTCGAGATCGGCTCGATTAATTTTTCAAGTAGCTCTACTCGAGCTTGAACTCAAAAAAAACCGAATCGAGTCGAACTCTTTTGAAGTCGAATGACGAAAGAAATTTCACGAAGAGAAATTTCAACTCATTTACAAATTTATCGGATACACAATCTTACCGTTTATATAACAATTATATACACTCTTTACTCTCTTCATTTATAATGAGTTGAAGTGTTGAACGTTCGGTGAACTGCTTAGAGATGTTCTCTCGGTCTAAAATGATTAACCTATGTAACTAAATCGGTTTGGTCTCAAACTTATATCATCATACAATACCCTCCTCCATAGGAACTCTAGAGGCGCCCCACTATGTAGCACTTTATCACATGGACTCAAGAGTTGACTCTCACGGCATGATATTATTTCGTCTATCAGTGTGCTATCACATGAAATTTAGAGGCGGCCCCATTGTGATATTGTTTCGTCTATCAATCAATGTGATGTCATATGTAACTTCTAAGAACTCTTTTACCCTTCTATTGTGGGCACCACATTTTACCCCTCGGAAAAAAACTCTACAGGTGACCTCCAATCGTAAATAACAATTTAACGGTTAGATCTGGTTGATTAGAATTCTAAGACGGTTACTAATGATCGACAACAATTGATGGTAGTAGTTTTTGTTGTTACTCTCTGTGGGTTTGAGGGCTTACCAGTCTTAATGTCATCAAGGCAACATGAGTCTTCGCCCTCCTGATACAAAGCTCTACCCATTGATGCGGAGTTTATCTTTCTTTTTTTTTTTTTTTGTTGTTAAGTTAGATTTTTATTGGTTTTGATACATCAACTAGGATTTGCACCTGGAGCAACATAAATTTTGTGTTTATATTGACCTAAGATACTAACTAATTCATGTATTTAACTTTTTAGTTTTCCACTATAATTTTTTAGGTTAAAGGTTCTAAAAGACATGTTTTAGTCTAAAATTATTGAGAAGGACAAAATCATGTAGTAACACGTGTACAAAAATATAGTAACACGTGTAGTAACTGTCTTTCTCAATCATTTAAGTTTAAAACATGTCTTTATGGACTCTCAACCCTTTTTTTTTTTTTTTTTCCTCGTAATAAAAAATATAAATATAGAGATTAAAAATGGACTACGGAAAAGTCGCTGCACCTCCTGATATCAATCGAATTGTCGTCTCTTCTCCACCGATAAAAGAAAAATGTTTTCATATATGAGCAGCAAAAAGGAATGTCAGCTGATTCTGAGACAGGGGAAAAGTAATTTTATAAATTCAAAAGTAAGAAGAGAAGTATATATACAAATTGCAGGAGCGGACTAATCAATTCCATTTACATTAAGTTAGTATATGAAGTAGACTAATCTGTACATGATTCAGTATCGGAATCCTCGTCATCGTCGTCGTCCGATGAATCATCGCTGTCGTAATCACGGGACCTGTAGCCATATCTTGCCGTAATCTGATTAGCAATCCTCTTCTTTGGAGGCAAAGGGGCTTCTTCATTCTCAGAACAAGAGTCTTCACTTTCTTCATATTCATACTTCACCGCCCACTCTGTTGCCATTTTCTATTGGGTTCTTCTTGAAAATCTGGAATTTGCTTTTACTTCTTTTTTTGGGGTTCTGAATTTTGTAAGCAAGTTGTAGGATATGTTTAAGGGACAAGAATCAGAAGCTATTTATAGTTTTTAGGTGTTAGAAACCTTCCGGTTTATGTCGCTGTTGATGTGAATGAACCATTTTGTTTGTATTCCTTTATTGCACAGCTGATAAGTTAGCCAATTCCTAGATTATCTGCTTTGCTCTGTTTCTTCTTTTTTCTTTTTTTCTTTTATTTTAAATTACATTTTCTTGATTTTATTTGTCATTTTGCGTATGCTTTTAGGAGATGATTCCTATATGATGTTGATACTTACATTTGTGTTTATTATACGGGAAGTTATTGTGTGGTGATGTATTTTGAAATGAAATGACGTATGAAATGATCAGAACCACACAGTTTAAATATAAAATAAAATCGTGTAGTCAGATCAGATTCGTCATGGCAGTGTTTCACAAGCATGTGTGAAGACACCACACAATAACTTATTATATGTGGCACAAAACTCATTCTTCAGGATCCATGTGACAAATTTGATGTGACATCTTAGGTTTTTTTTTTATAAGGAGAAGTGTTATTATAAAAATTAAAAAAAAAACGAAATGAATCGTATTTTAAAGTATACTCCCCTCGTGCCTTATTAACTCTCGCATTTGAAGAAAAAAATAACTTTCATTTTTGGATGAACCTGTTTATTTTTTAGTTTAAGGTTAGTCATTTTGTAGATCTACATAGTCAATTATTTTTCTTCAAATACGACAGTTAATAAAGAACGGATGGAGTAGTAATAAGTGATACTGTAATGGTGGGAGAGATTTTATTATACAAGTGTTGTATCAAGTATAATATATTGTGATAGTATATTTCTAATTAATTTTTTTTTTGGGAGGGGAACGGGAAGAATATATTTACATAGACACACTGCGATGTGAGAAAAGTTGTAATGTATGGATATATTGTATGTCATTTGGTATCGTATGCTTACGACATATATATATGATAAACAATTCTTAATGGTGGTGAGCAGTGGGATAGGATGGGAGAGGCATAGAGGGTATGGTGGTAAGTGTGGTACATACAATGGGTGGGGTAAGGTGGGCTATGATAGAGGGGTAGAGTAAGGTAAGATAAGACATATGATAAGATGGGATGCATAGTTAGGTGAGAAGGTGGAATTGGGTGTGGTGAGGTGGGGGATACAGTGGAAAGGAGGCATACGTTGAGAAAGGTAAGGGTGGGGGTGGGCGGCTGCAATGGCGGATCCTAATAAGTACATCATTGGGGACAGAATCAACTGTTTTTTTTTGTAAATCTATAGTTAATATAGAATTAACTTCGTAAGAACAAAATTCACTAGGGAATAGCTCATTCATTTGTGTATTTTCCCATACCGAAACATATATAATACTTAACGTATATCTAGATAATAAAAACAAATATCGGAAGGGGATGCCCCCATTCCTCCGAAGGTAGCTCCACCTATGGGCGGTAAGGTAGCATAAGGGTGTGGTGGAGACATATGGTAAAGTGGTAACATAGAGTGTGACAGAAGATATAATATGGAGTTCATGCGGTATGAGCGGGTTAGAAGTGCATTGTAAGGTTGTGTGAGATAGGGCTTAGGGTGGTGGTGTTTGGTGTTAAGGCCTAAGGGGCATGCAACATATTTTATCAACTTTCTTTGCCTCTCATTCCGTATTTTGTAAATGGTTTTATTTTTTTATTTTGTGTGTGTGTGTAGGTAATGAATCATAGCCGTGAATCAAATAGAAACTTCAGAAATGATCGTGTAACATGAGTAAATTAAAGTAACACATAAAAACAAGACGAAGGTGATACCGATAAAAAAAAATTATCATTTCATGTCAGCATTCAATTTCAATTATAAATATACCTACTCAAAATACCACCAGCATGCCTTATCACTGAGTAAGAGTCAGACCCTGCAGGAACGACCTGGACCGAACTTCAGATTCGTCGGATCAGTGGGTTTTGGATACCGGGAACTTTAAAAGGAAAAAAAATGTTGTATTAAATTGATGTTAAGAATTTGACAGACACAGAAAATCTCCAAGGCACGCAAAGTGTTGTCTTTAAGAGATGTTTCGTCTCACTCAATTGTCACTTAGGGATCAATCGAAAATCTCTCTCATGATACAATGGAGGTGTTTGATTCAAATAATGATTTGTTTGAATCAAACCCGAGGACACTCCAGAAATTGGTTCTGATGATGCTGTAAGACTTCTGTAAAATTCGTATGCACACTATGCCTATATATAGGTTCAAGGAACCCCAATTCGAACTGAGGTGTTCCTACATGAAAGGGTAAGGGTTATCATCATTCGCATGCAGATGTGCATCAGTTCAAAATTCAGAATCTGAAAAGGAGCATGGATTCGAAAATGCACATACAACAACTCGTATGGAAAATTGCAAACGATAATCAAAATATTTATTTATAAAGAAATATCTAACCCAAAAAAAAAAAAAAAAAAAAAAAAGGAAAATGCCACGAGCAACATTTTGATTTGCAACTGCTTTACAAGTATATTATAGTTTTTTCTTGTTCTTTTTTTTTTTGTCTCAATCTATTAGTCCAAAAATCCGGTTATCTATCTCTGTAATAAATACGTTGTTAGTTAATATTTAACATTTTAATCTTTATTCTTTTGGATAAAGTTACATTTTTATTTGATGATTATATCTTAAAGATTTTGTCACCTTTGTATACAGTTCATCATGAATTCCATCTGATTGTCCAATACTAATCTGTATTATTCCAGTTTAAAAACAATTACTGAATTTTTGGCTTTTCGATTAACATATATAAACATATAACATAAAATCCAAAAGACAAAATGAACTTGTGAGGTATGAAGTAGCTTCCTGATTACAACATATCGAATCTCGATTCTCTCCTGTGACTAAAAAATGCAAAATTGACAATACCGTTGATTTTCTCATGTTCAATCATGGTGTTTCCGATATTTTTGAAAGGAAAATTTAAACATGTTGACGGAACCACAAAAAATTTTGACGTTAAATTAATATCACGTCTTGAACCCACGCGCAATGTCGGAGCCAGAAATTAGATCTCGGGAGGGCTATTGGGTTATATTAGGACAATCGTGTGGACTTAAATAAGATGTTTTGATAACTCAAGTTAGATTGTAGAGCTTGGGTTGAGTTGGGTTGACTTGAGTTGTGTTTTTACATAGTATAAGTCGGGTTGAGTTAAGAAAAAACTAACCCAAACCAAACCAAATGACTATCAACCCCAATGGATTGGTTCGGGTTGCTTTCGGGTTGATTTCGGGTTTCCATTCATAAAACATACATCTATAATAAAACTTTTATGTCATAAAATTCACACACATGTATATCAAAATTCAAGTTCATAACAATAATCGTTAAAGAAAACACCTTTTTAGGAAAGTAAACATTAAAATTTGATAATAGGAGTCTAGCGGCATATAACAACCAACAACATATATAGATAATAATTAAAGACCAATAGTCATACATAAAAAAACATACACAGATTCTCTTTTCCGTAAAAAGGTCAAAGAATCGTAAACGGGAACTGAAAATAAAGTGATAGCATCATTATGATAATACCCTTTTACTTTGGACGGAATACATATATATATATATATATATATATATATATATATATATATATATATATGTATATCGGGTTGGGTTGGGTCAACCCGAATAAAGAATAAAAAAAAACCAAACCAACCCAAAATATTTTTGGCCCAGGGTCAAAACCCAACCCAAAAATTTTGGGTTTCAATTGGTTTGGTTTTCGGGTTGGTTCAGTTTGGGTTTTGGGTTGGATTGAGTTTATTGAGTTTTCTACTCAGCCCTAGATTATATAGGTTTTTTAGTGTATATTTTTTTCCGCCGGGTGGGCTCAGCCCCCCTAAAAGCATCTCCAATCATGAAGCTTTTAAAGCTTTATGACTGTGCACGTCATCACCCTATAAACCTTTTATCTATAATATTTTATCTACAATACATAAACCTTTTAAAAAAAACTATAGCATGGACCCACTACATATAAATATTTTTTCTGCTACACACAAACCAGAAAAAACAAAAAAATCTACATGGTATTGGATAAACCGGTTGGTCTATTTAAAGCTTTTGCTCAAAGCTTTGGTGAGTTGAACACCCTTCAATGGTGGTAAAGCTTTTCTAAAGCTTTTTTTAAAAATATTTTTTATAAAGCTTTTCAAAGAAAGCATTGGAGATACTCTTAGCCCTATCTTTGGCTACGTCCACGCCCACGCGATAGAGTGCTACTTTATGGGAGCCACATCTAGAGTTCCATAGGAAGAGATAATGTAGTATCACACGTCAGAAAAGTTGAGTAAAATAAGCACAATTACATAAAACTGAAACATGATTGATTTAGTTACATGTGATAAACATTTTAGACCAAATGATGATGATGTATCTCAAATACTTACCGAATCCATCGTCACTTAAGCATCGTATCTACACCCACAACACGGGCGGTACGTGTAATGTAGTATACTGTACATTAGAAAAATGAGAAAAAGTATCTTTATACTGATGTAAATCGGATCTTTAATATAAACATAATAAGAGAAAGTATATACAACACACTATACGATTTAAACCCAACGCCTATATATACATCCACTCGAAACAAGCAAAACCAAAAACCCCATGAAAAGAACGACTAAGATATTTTCAATTCACGTGCTCGCCTAGCTTGCACAACGCTTGTGATAGAAACACCATCGTCGGAGGGCATTCATGAGCACTCGTGTGATGTACTTCCTGGTTACGTCAGTATCAAACTTTCCGAATAATCTCGCAAAACAAAATCCTTCACATAGTAATGTCTTTCCCATGCATATCCCGATTCAAGGAATCATCCACCCAACCACAAAGTATCTAGATATTTGCATGAAGGACAACATAACTTCTTTTAAACATTTTAGACTAAACCATGATGATGAATTCCGGCCGTCACTAAATCTCTTGTGCCTAATCATCGGTACAAGATTCATCATCAGTGTCGGTATCCTCGTCGTCCGATGAATCATCACTGTCGGAATCACGGGATCTGTATGCATATCTCGCCGCAATCTCCTTTGAAATCCTCTTCTTTGGAGGCAAAGGGGCTTCTTCTGTCTCAGAACACGAGTCTTCGCTTTCTTCGTACTCATACTTCACCCATTCACTTGCCATTTCTCTTGAAAAATCTGAAAAATCTTTCACTTTTTTTTTCCTCTCAGTTTTGTAAGCAAGTTTGTACTAGTATGTGTTTTTTTTTTTTTTGGAAATGTACTAGTATGTGCAATGTGTTTGTGGTACAAGAATCAGAAACTATATATAGTATATAGTTGAAGGTGATTCAAGATAATGATTTATGTCGCTGTTGGTCTGAATGAACCCTTTTTGTCCTATTCATTTACTGCCAACAGATATGTTAACAAACTCAATTTCTTAGTTTTTCATTATTATAAAGAGATGGATTTTATTTAAAGGGGTTTTCATTTGCACCATCACACCTAACTACCTTTGCATCATATCAAAACGGTTTTTAGAATGTCGATTTCTAAGTTTAGAATTGATTTTCTGAAAATCGCTTGTGAGTCGATTTTGAAGATTCTTGACTTGAAAATAAACTTTTTGAAGGTTATTCTGGTGTGATGTATCGGTAAGTAGGTTGTGATGTAAATAATAACCCTTTTATTGCTCTTCTATTTACTTTTAATAGAGTTTATTTCTGACCTATCTTTTATATATTGAGAATCATTATACTCATTTTATTTATTCAATAAGAAATATAGTTTAGAGTTCCACACAATATAGTTTAGAGTTCCACACATATAAACTAAGTATCTGAACCACAATTTAAATATTGAGTAATGATACCCGTATAACGGTTGTGTCACAACGAGTGACATAACGATGATCTGCACTGTTGATCATAATGAGTCTATATTGATCATAATATACATCTAACATAATCAACGGTATAGATCATCGTTGTGGCACAACTGTTGTGCATCTATCATTATTTTTAAATATTTTGTCTGTACCGAAAACAATTGAAAAAGATATAACTTATTATATCTGCTATTAAAAAAAAATTCTTTGATTATCCCACTTCAAAGGATGAGAATAGTTAGAGTGAGAGAAGTTATTTTAGAGGTATTCCAAGCGGAGGGTGTGATTAATCCATATCACACCTACACACATCTGTTATGTGTGATGGAATTAATCACACATCTCCACTTGGCATACCTATAAAATTACCCCCTCGGCATAATTCTTCTATCAAAGGATATCCCCATCCCTTCGAGCTCCGATTACCTCGGCTTCAAAACTGCATCAATGACGTAAAATCATAGTGTTTTGTCTCGGTGATTCAATGTATATAATATGTACACACTTTTCTACTCGAAAATGTTGTCTATTTATGAAATCTAACATTTGTTAAAATAGAAAATGTGAACTATCTAACTCATCATCTGCTTGAACTTTTAGAATAGATGATACTTCAAGAACATTTGAATTCTAATTCAAGACAAAGTTATACATCACTACACAAGATAAAAAGAATTTATATCTAGTACTACATCCGTTCCAAATTATAAGTCATTATACATTTTTAAATTTGTCTCATAATATAAGTCATTCCACATTACGAATACAACATTATTACTCCTTTCTCCATCTTACCCCTAATTTATTATCAGTCTAACAACTTTTCATTACTTAACAACTAATGCATTAATGATAGTCAATGGACATTTAACCTATAAATTTATGACATTCAACCACATTCTTAATGTGTGTAAGAACACCAAAATTATATTTTAGGGACGGAGGTAATATATTTTTTGTTTTTGTTTTTGTTTGAGAAAGATATCAACTTATTTTAGATAAATGACAATAAAATAAAATACTCCCGCCGTTTTTTTATATGTCGCAGAGAGAAGACTCACACAGATTAAGAAAATAATTAATATGTCAAAAAAATGTATTTTTCATTGGAAATGTAAATATTTTGTTGGTAAAGGAGTTTTTAGCATTGAAAATGTATTTTTTTTATTGAATATGTAAATACTTTATTAGTAAATGAGAGGGAAAAAAAAAGTAATAAATGATGTATTGAAAATATAGAATGACTGATAATAAAAACAAAACAAAATGACAAATAATAAAAACAAAACAAATTCTGAAATGTGACAGATAAAAAAAACCGTGGTTGTAAAAAACACTAAGACGTCACGTCGATCCTCAAGAAAGAGTTTCGTGGCCGCATAAATAAACAAGTGTAAGTATCAACATCATACGGGAATCATCCCCTAAAACAATAAAATCAAGAAAATGTTAAAAAAAAATTTAAAAAATATGAAGAAACAGAGCAAAGCAGAAAAATCTAGGAAGTAACGAATAGAAACAAAAAACATATCTTTCAGACAAACAGCGACATAAATCGGAAGTTTCCATCACTTACAAACTATAAATAGCCTTTGATTCTGGTAACTACAAAAAAACACATACTTGCTTTTAATAATCAGAGAAGAAAAAGAAAAAAAAAAAAAACAGAGAAAGGAAATTTAATATTTTCAAGAACAGCCCAAAAGAAATGGCAACAGAGTGGGTAGTGAAATATGAATATGAAGAAAGTGAAGACTCGTGTTCTGAGACTGAAGAAGTCCCTTTGCCCCCAAAGAAGAGGATTTCTATGCAGATTACGGCCAGAAACGGCGGCGGATATGGGCCATATGGCTACGGATCCCATTACTCCGACAGCACTGATTCATCGGACGACGACGACGAGGATTCTGATACTGAATCATGTACAGATTAGTTTACTTGAAAAATCCAGCTTAGAGGCTCCCCACTGCTCTGTTTATAGAGTTTAGAAGGCCTTCCACTATTCTGTCTCATAGTTTTAGTATATGGCAGGGGTGGGTGCACCTTAGTCGAAACAGCACTATCTTAGTCAGTGTCTTGCGGCGGTGTCTTGTAACGCGTCTTCACTGTTTGATCGCATGCGGGGATCATCTAATGATCGTCATAGATCATGCGCGCGATCAACAATCACCGCTCAGGCTCCGATCGAAATGGGTCAGGCCACCTGCTAAAAATATATTACATTAGTAATTTTTTATTACGTATACATAAATATGTTGAATTGTTTCGCTTATTTTTATATATTGATCCGTATTGAAATATAATATACTACCTAAGGTCAAAATATAAATTCATCCTAAAACTTTTTTCCTTTAAATTCTATAATATGTCATTCACAATATCGAGAGAAATTAATGAACATTTTCCTTATCTTACCCCCTAATTTTATATCAATCCAACCACTTTTATTTACTCCACAATGTTGTATTTATGATAGTCGAGGGTGTATTAGACATTTTATCCCTACATTAATTACATTTAACTACTCTTGTCAATGTGAAAATTCTAAGATGACTTATATAATTTAGGCCAGGAGTAGTATAATACTAAATTTAGTAATTACAAAATGTGACAAATTTTCGATCCGTATCTTCAAATTCCTGCAGCCGTTCTTGCCTATTAGTGAGAAAACCGACATTTTACCGGTCGAACACCCCACACTCTAGGCAAAACACTCTAACCCACATTGGATCAGATGAGACTTGAACTCAAGGCTCATAGGCTCCTTGTAACCCCTTAGGTAAAGCCTCATTGGCTACATATTAGTCTACTTCTTGTGCAATGTAATACGAATTGAATAGTCACATACAACTTTTAAATATAATTTTGAATTCATAAAATTACTTGACTTTAAAAATATATAGTAATTATAAAATATTTACGGATTGAGTGGGTAATTATGTCAAAATTTTCGGATCGGAATCGGGTTAGGAGAGTAATTAGATCAAAATTTGATTTTTTTTTTTATCAAAACGAAGTCGTTTCGCAATATATATATTTATATTTTTTAGTTTTGTGTGGGGTCACATGACTCCGCCACTGCTTGACATATACTACATAATTCTAGAAACTACAGTAATTTACTTACCAATTCCGCACTAATCAAACTCTAGAATATATTCTATCCTATTTCTTCCGCTTTTTTTAACGGTCACTTTTGAGAATTAGTATTTTTCATTTATATCAGTAATTTTAGATTACCAATAAATCATTTATTATTTTCTTCCATTTATATCCTCATATATTAATTATAAGATTTAAAAAAAGTCTTATACATAATAAAATACTATACATTTTCAATACATCAAAAACACCAAAAGTTATTTTGAAACTATAATAGTACTACTATCAATGTATATTTACATTTCCAATCTAGTGTATTTAATGATTGCAAATAAATTTAAAAGATAAAAAAGTACAATCTAGTCATTTGATACTCGCTCCGTTTTTTTAACTATCGGAAAGAGAAGAATCACATATATTATTAATGTGTCTGAAATATAATGTATTCCCTCCGTTTTTTTATCTGTCACATTTCATAATTTGCTCTTTTTTTATTTATCTGTCATTTTACATTTTCAATGTATCATTTATTATTTTTTCCTCCTTTACCAATAAAGTATTTAGATTTCCAATAAAAAAATATACATTTCCAATACTAAAAACCTTTTTACCAATAAAGTATTTATATTCATAATAAAAAAATACATTTCCAATACTATATTTTAGACATGTTAATTACTTTTTTAATCTGTGTGATTTTTTTCTCTCTGACATATAAATAAAAACGGAGGGAGTAAAATAACAAAATTATCCTTCATTTCTTATGAATGGAAAATTGTACTCCTTCCATTTTTTTATCTTTCGCATTTCAGAATTTTCTCTGTTTTTATTTATCTGTCATTTTACATTTCGGATTCATCATTTATTATTATTTTTCTCATTTATCAATAAATTATTTACATCTCCAATTAAAAAATACATTTACAATACTAAAAACTGCTTTACCAACAAAGTTTTTAAATCTCTAATAAAAAATACATTTTCAATACTATATTTTAGATATATTTATTACTTTCTTAATCTGTGTGATTTTTCTCTCTGCGACATATAAAAAACGGAAGGAGTACCAAAATTTGGGTTATTAAAATGAAAGATAAAGGTGGAAAAAATAATTCTGCATTGATATTGTAAAATGACAATAAATAAACCATAACAAATTTTGAAAAATGACAATTAATAAAAAAACAAATGGATCGGAGTACTATATTTCAGACACATTAATCACTTTATTAGTCTGTGTACCCACACCAAAGTTGACTGATAAAAAAAAAAAAGAAGGGAGAATTTACTAATCAATTTAGATTATTCCAACTCTAGAATTTTCTAGTTGGTGTGGCATTTTTTCCAGGATCCGGTTCACATGTCTCAATCTAATCGAAAAATCGCAGAGGAAATAAAATATGAAACTCAAATGTGAAATAGAGTCTTGTATAAACTTAAATAACTAGATCTAAATGCGTTAAAATGTTACAAATTCATCACACAACAATAATTTATTGAAGTATTTCGAACTGACACATACCGATCAAAAAAAATACGAGTGAGAAAACTCTGTTTTCAAGATCATTTGTTCGAGAATATTCCATTCGATGCTATCAATTGTCACATAAGATATAACAGTTTTACATGTTCAATGGAACTTTGAATATACATCATACTATACGAGATATTTGGATGCGAAACTTCTAAAAACTAGTATAAGACATGCACAAGTATGGACGGCAGAGGCGAGGCTATGTAGCTAGGGCCAAGGAGGGAGAATTGCCCCATTTGACTTTAAAAAAAAGGCTACTATTATACACATTATATATTTTATCTATACTTTTGAAATTTCATATTTGCCCCCACCCCCCACCCCCTCCTAATCTTTTTTTTTTTTTTCCAGAACGAAAGTTTTATTACAAAAGGGTTAAGATCTGGCTCGATTCGCTCCTCTTCACGCTTCAAAGAAACAATCCAAGAAGGAAATACGCCAATCCAACAGTGGAGTAACAAGTTTCAGAAATGTCCAAGAAGGTGACTTAAACTCTACATCTGGTGGAACCAGGTCTGAGAAAATGTATTCAATTACGTGCTTGATGGGGTGGAGTCTCGAGCTTCAGGCAGGTAACTATCGCCAGGTGATAGTCTGCCGAAAATCTTGGAATCTGCAGGTCCCACATCTTAATTACACTGTTATGTAATGACTATCTGATGTCATTAAAAGAGGACACATGTAAGGGTATTTATGGCGAGATCGAGACAAAGATTCCTGACGGCTAGGGTTTAGGGATTTGTGCCTATAAATACATTGTTGTCTCATTATCCGAGTGTGTTGAAATCAGAAAATTCAAAGGCATAATAAAATATCTCTTTTACGCCCGTGGTTTTACCTCTCCCACCGAGAGGTTTTCCACGTTAAATCTGTGTTCTTCTTGTTTACATTATCTCCTTTGATTATTTATGTTTGATTGCTTCTTTTTACTTTCTTGCATCCGAAGTTATCTCCATCGCTTTATAACAAGTGGTATCGAGAGAAAGGTTCTGGAGAAAACAATCAGATGCGATCAACTTCATCTTCACCAAGACCTTCACCAAGGTGCTAGGATCGTGATAAAGTTGTGATCTTTAGCAAGAAAAGATGTCGGCGATGAACGTAAAAATCGATAAATTTACGAGGAAGGAACAGATTTTGGTCTGCGGGCAAATCAAGATCGTGCAATTTGTTGAAACAAAGCGAGGTTTGTGGAATCCTTTATCGACAAACCAAATACAAAGTGCGGCATTATGCGGTCTGGAAGAGAAAGCACATTCAATCATCATGTTGTGCTTATCGATGATGTTATCACCGAGGTTGCTAAGGAAGACACATGACCAAGTTGTGGAAAAAGCTTGAAAGCTTTGTATATGACCAAGTCAACGACCAACAAGTTGTTGTTGAAACAGAGGTTGTTCACTTTGAAGATGCATGAAGGGAGTCCACTGAGGAAACATCTTGACCAAATGAACACAATATTACTTGATTTAAGGAATATTGATGTTAAAATTGAAGATGAAGATCACGCAAATTTCTAATCCTGTTGGGTGTCATTACGGCATCATATGAAAACTTTGTGCGATCTTTCATAGTTGAAAAGGATCTGATGAGCTTTGGAGGATGTAAGGTCCGCCTACATGCCAGGGAGCTTAGACACAAGGTTCTTTGAACAGACAGACAGTCATTTCTTGGGCTAGTAGCTAGCAAAACAATAGTGGAAAAGGATATGGACGAAAGAAGAAAAAAAGTCGTGGTCCAAAGGTCCTAAGTCTGCGATGTCTCAGAATTCTTGTCAGAGGGAGAGGGACATTGGAAGTCCAATTGTCCAAGGAAGAAGAAACAGCAGGAAGGCAGTGCAGCACAAAGCCGACCTTTGGCTCTTGAGCAATCGATGAGGATCCGGTTCTAGTTGCGGGGATTCTACACACCACAATGATGTGTGGATACTTGATTCTGGAGCATCCTACCATATTTGTCCAAACAGAGAGTGGTTTTCTACTTGGCTGAGCGGATAGATGGTGGTCAAATCTATATGGCCAACACAAAGGTTTGCAAAGTTGTGGGAATTGGCTCAAGAAAGTTAAGGATGAGAGGATGGTAAATTTTGTACACTCAAAAGATGTAAGACATGTTCCACAGATGACCAAGAACTTGGTATCTCTCGATCTACTTTGGACGACAAGAAGGTTTCAATATCAAGGGTGAAGGTGGACAGCTGAATGTCTTTAAAGATTCAGTTGTAGTCCTCAAAGGCATCAAGAGGGGAACCTTGTATATATTACAAGGATCTCATCAGATCTCACAACTTCTTCTTGCTTATTGCATCCTCAAATGAGCTTCACCGATCTCAATGAGACTCACCGTGGGCACATGAGACTTGGTCACATGGGTGAAAGGGGTATGCAGGTTCTTTCTTCAGCAGATGTTTTCTTGGGGGATATAAGGTCAAGAATCTGGACTTTTGTGAACATTGTGTGTTTGGGAAGTTGCATAGAAGTAAATTCTCAGCAGGGTTGCACAATACAAAGGCATCACTTGATTATATCCATTCAGATCTTTGGGGTCCATCAAGAGTTGAGTCATTGGGTGGTCACAGATATTTTGTGTCATTCATGAATGACTATTCAAGGATGACTTGGGTGGTGATGATGAAGAACAAAAGTGATGCATTCAATAACTTCAAGCAGTGGAAGGCCCACAGTGGAGAATCAGTTAGGCAAGAAAATCAAGAAGCTTCGTGATGAGATAATGGTGCGGAATTACCGGACGGATTTTGATTCATTTTGTGCACCGAGGTATTGCCGGACATCATCATCGTAAGGAATACACCTCGTGAGAATGGTGTAGCCGAAAGGATGAATCAAACTCTACCGGAGAGGCAAGATGTATGCTTTCTCAAGTTTGGTTTATCAAGGAGATTTTGGGTAGAAGGCTTGTTAAGACAACTTGCTACTTAATCAACAGAGAGCCCTCACACGAGAATCAATCTCAAGACACCATTTGAGATGTGGTTAGCAAGCCTGGTGACTACTCGATTCTAAGGGTTTTTGGGAGTCTGACTTACTATCATGTTAGTGAAGGGAAGTTGGAGCCAAGAGCCAAGAAGGGAGTGTTTGTGGGGTATGGTGATGGAGTGAAGGGATATAGAATTTGGTCATCGGCAGAGTCCGAGTAATCCTCGCAGGACGCTGTGTTTGATGAAAATCTATGTTAAACTCATCGATGGGGAGGTCTCACTGAGTCCGAAACCGATCTTTAATCGATAGTGTTGAGAAACAGGTGGAGCTTCAGGTGGAGTCTACCGATATGCAACAATCGGTGGATCCAAATCAACACTATAATCGATCCGGATAATGAACCGAGACCGATCCAAGCCACCCTCACCGAGACCTCGTGGGCGTCATACAAACATTGATCGCCAGAGTCTACCGCCAAAGCAGCTAGAAGATCTAATGTTGGGATACCTCAAGGAGATATGGATATGATGATTTGGTGGATATGCACTCCAAGTTCTTTGAAGAAGTAGAGGTTCTTTGAACCTACTACTTACAGGAAGCAGTGACATGTCTGAAGCATCTCGGTGGCATGCAAATGGGAGATGAAATGGAGTCATTATTGAAGAATCGACTTGGGAATTGGTCAAACAACCTCTACCGACAAGGGAGTTGTGACTTGTAAATGGATTTTCAAGAAAAAGGAAGGAATAACTAAAGCGTAAGAGGTCGTATAAGGCACGTTTGGTTGCAAGAGGATTGATCAAAAGAAGGGGTTGACTTTGATGAAATATTTTCACCAAAGTGGTCGAGACACACTTCAATCAGGTGTTACTAGCAATGGTGGCACAAGCGGATCTGGAACTTGAGCAATTAGATGTGAAAACCGCTTTTCTACATGGTGAGGTGGATAAGGAGATATACATGACACACCTGAGGGTTTTCAAGTTCTGGAAAGGAAAATTATGTTTGCAAGTTGAAGAAATCATTGTATGGTTTGAAGCAAGCTCCAAGGCAAAGTATAAAAGGTTTGATGATTTTATGCTTGGCGAGGTTACAACAGAAGTCCTTATGAACATTGTGTATACCATATCTACTGTTGAAGATGGATCATATATCTATCTTGTTCTCAGTATGTGGATGACATGTTGATAGTCGCAGCAGACAAGGAAGTCGATGTTCAAAATCAAGAACCTTCTTAGTCTTTGAATTTGAAATGAAGGATTTGGGTGCAACCAAGAAAATCTTGGGGATGGAGATCTGGAGAGATAGAAGTCGAAAGAAATTGTTCTTGTCTCGTGAGGGTTATGTCACGAAGATATTGGCCAAGTTTGGCATGTCTGCAAGAAAACCAATAGATACTCTATGGCATCAAATGTTCATTTGTCTGTTTATGCTTCACAATCAGCTGAAGAGAAGGAGTATATGTCAAAAGTTCCCTATGCTAGTGCAGTTGGCAGTCTGATGTATGCCATGGTGTGCACTAGGCCTGATCTGGCTCGAGCGATCGGTGTTGTCGCCAGGTTTATGGCTCAACTGGTAAGGAACACCGAAAAAGGCATTAAGAAGGATATTCGGTGCACGAGAGGTACACGGTGATGTTGGTCTCATTTATGGAGGTGATATCTTAGTGCAGTCACAGGAGTTCTTGTGATCTTGATTATCGCAGTGATGTTGAAAGTAGAAAATCAATGATCGTGGTTATGTTTACATTGGGAAAATGTAGTGGTCACCGAAAGCTACTCTTGAGGCTCTGATAGCTTTATCAACTCTTCAAGCGAGAATATATGGCACTTCTTGAAGCGATGGAGGGGTATCTGGTTGAAGGGCTAGTCAGGTGATTCTGGTGGGGGTTGCATCAGATCAGTGAGATATATTGTGACAGCTTTAAGTGCAATATGTTTGGCCAAGGATCAGTGTTCATCATGAGAACCAAGCATATTGATGTCGTATCATTTCTTGAGGAATGAGAAGAGAGTTGTGGTGAAAGAAGATTGGCACAAAGGAGAATCTGGCCGATATGTTCACTAAACCATTCGGCGAGTAAGTTCCACTTTTGCCTGGACTTACCGAATATTCAAAGCTTATAATCTGCTTCGAAACTCTACCGAGGCGGATCGGTGGAGTGGATCTTTGTGGAGATAGTCCGGTACAAGTACATCCGGCATTGACGAATGCATCCGTACAAGTACATCCGGTTATGCAATCTGCTTGACTCTGGTGAGTTGAAGTCAAGGTGGAGATTTGTCGTGGGTGACTTAAACTCTACATCCGTGGAACCAATCAAGACTCACCTGGTGATGTGATGGGCGGTGAGAAGTGTATTCAATCACGTGCTTGGTAGGGTGGAGTCTCTTGAGCTTCAGCGAGGTAACTATCGCCAGGGGTGATAGGGTCACTGAAATCTTGGAATCTGGCGGTCCCACATCTAGCAATTTGCATTATGTGATGCCAATATACATCAGTGTCATTAAAAGGAGGACACGTGTAAGGGTATTTATGGCGAGATCGCACAAAGATTCCTGGCGGCTAGGGTTTAGGGATTTGTGCCTATAAATACTGATTGTTGTCTCATTATCCGAGTGTGTTTGAAATCAGAAATTCAGATCATATAATAAAATATCTCTTTTACCATGGTTTTTTACCTTCCCAAAAAAGAGGTTTTCCACTATTTGTTTCACATCTCCTTATTGTTTATGTTTGATTGCTTTTTTACTGCTTTTTCAAATTATCTCCACGCTTTATAACAAGAGCAAACTTAGCAATAGCATGACTAATTAGGATATACTTCCTATATACCCCCTCCTAATCATCCAATCACTGAACAACCTCTTTTATTAGCATTTGCATCAATTTCAAGTGGAGTGGTTGTATAATCAATAATGTGGGTGGGGGGGGGAGGGGGAGCCACAGAGCTTCAAAAAGTAAATGATCAATTAATTCTCAGAAACAACGAATGAATTGTTCCTTTGATTAGTTTGTTTTAATTCATTTGAATGTTTTTCATCAACTGATAAAAAAAATTGATTTGAATTGCTCAAATATGTTAATGTGAATTTTCAAATGTTTGAACACTTACTGATCAACTTAATATTTTCATATACTATGACGTTAGACAAAACATGCAATGATTTTCTAAGATTGAGTGGAACTTGTTTTTTTTTTTTTTTTTTTTTTTTTTTTTCGAGAAATTTAATTTGTGTCAACTCGAAACATTATTGTCTATTTGAATTATCTACTTTTGAAATAGACATGAAATTAAACTTGTTCAAGAAATTGAATCAAATATGAAATCAAATCAATTGTTATCAACAACGTTGAAGATGAACCGATCTTAAAGGAGTCGAAATATGAAGACGATGCGACGCTTGTAAGGTACTTCTTTCTTCAATGTTAATTGAGTATTTTTTTTTTAAAGAGTTACTACGTTATTGTTAGTTTGTTATGGTAACTACGTATTTGTTGGTTTTTAATAAAAAAATTCATAATATCCTTGCCCCTTACCAAAAAACCTGGGTCCACCCCGGATGGAGGGCATATTGATAAATATAAAAATATATATAATGATCCAAATGTATGTATAAAAACTTAAAGAATTGAATAATAAATATTAAAATACATAAAATATTACATGTTTTAACAAGTTTACTTCTTTTTTTAGTAGTTTTTCATAATTTTGAACAATTTTTTCATTCTCTACTGAATATGAACAACACGTTACCAAGCTTAAGTATCTATGCATCATAGCTAGCTAATCAGTAGAAGATTCATCGGTATCTGTATCGGTATCCTTGTCGTCCGATGAATCATTGGTGTTGTAATCACGAGATCTGTATACATATCTGCCGCTATTTCTCGCAGTAATCTGCCTTAAAATCCTCTTCTTAGGGGGTAAAGGGACTTCTTCGGTCTCCGAACACGAGTCTTCACTTTCTTCGTATTCATACTTCACCCATTCACTTGCCATATCTTTTGGGCTCTTCTTGAAATCTTAAAGATTTTTTTTTTTTTGCTCTGGTTAATTTATGTATGCAATTAATACTATGTGTTTGAGTTACAAGAATATTGTACACCATTTATAGTACTTTGTAGGCGATTTCTGTCGCAGTTGGTCCGAATGAACCATTTTGTTTTATGAGAAATTCTGTTACGGATAGTACTTATTACGCTTTTATAAATTAACTGAAAAATGCTAAAATGTCTACATAAGTTGAAAATGAATTGATGGAGTATTCACCTTGGTGGTTTTAAGGTATACTGAGAAAAATTAATGATTAATTGTAACTAATTTTAGTTAAAAAAAGTCTAACATGCCCATTGAATACAATTAATATAATGAATGTAACGTTTAAAAGTTAGTTGAATAAATTATAAATTACTGATTGTAGAAAAGAAAAAGAAAAAAGTACTCCCTCCGTCCAAAATTGCTTGGAACCTTTTGGAACTCTTGAAATTTAAGAGAACATTATTTATTATATTGTCTAACCCAGTGGTTTTATGGTGGTCCAGGATCAGCATGTCACATTTGTCCACCAATGAAAATTCTTATAAGAAAGGTAAAAATGTAAATTAATGGCATTTATATTTTACTGGGTGGGCCTTGTGTGTTTTTGTTCTTTTCATATTGGTGCCGAATCACTGCTCATACTTTGGTCTGCGACCATAATAAAATTTCCGTGTCTAACCGTTAAAAACAAGACTAGTTTACAATTACAACCATTTTATATTATGATTACATTTTTTTAATAAATATTGATATGTGAGCATTTTAGACATTTAAGAAGCAATTTTTAGACTAAATATTACTTACAGGACTTATTTTAGGACATTTATAAATGGAATAAGTCAAAAAAAAAAAAAAAAAATTGGGACGGAGAGTGTAATAAAGTAACGGGGACGGGAGGGAGTCAGAGTGACTAATATTAAGAACAAATCATTTTGTCAAAAACAACTACATAATACTTTAGGTACATAGGCAAATATAAATGAGGGCAATAGAGTAAAAATGACAACTATGTTAAAAGTGATATAAGGAAATATAGTAGCGCATTTACTAACACCAATTGGTTTTAGTATAACGGTAAGCGCTTGATCCTAATATGGTATCAGAGCGTTGCGCTTAATTCTGTTGTTTTAGAGTAAATCTTGTCTAAATTCGTTCAAGATTCTTGGCAAATTACAATGGCCACCGTCACTGCACCTGCAAATCCCTCCGGTTCTTCCAATAACATTGATAATCCAAGTCTGGTGTTTCAGCCATTATTAAGAGGTACAAAAAACTTCCATCATGGGAGGAGAGCTGCTTCAAAAGCGTTGTCATCCAGAGGCAAGATGTCTTTCATAAATGGAACCACCACTATGCCACCAGAAGATGATCCAGGATATGAACATATGCAACTCAACGATTTGGTAACTTCTTGGCTCATTAATTCTATGGTTCCTAATATTTCTGAGAGCGTTATGTACTTTGATACTGCTCGGGAGATATGGTTGGATCTCCAAGATAGGTTTGGTAGAGCTGATGCCTACCGTTTGTCAAATCTTGAAGAAGAAATTGAGAGGGTCAAACAAGGTTCTTTATGTGACTGAATATTTCACGAAATTGAAGTCCCTATGGGATCAGTATATGGTTTTGAAGCCTATACCACAGTGTACTTGTGCTGCTTTGCCTATGACCAGGGAGCATTATGCAAATTCTTATACAACTAGGTTTTTGAAGGGTCTGAATGGCAACTTTGGCACTGTTAAGTCACAAGGTTTGATGACTAAACCCCTCCCTGATGTTAATCATGAAGAGCGGATGAATTATAGCAACTCTAGTGTTGATTCTGTTCTGGTAGCTGTCAATAGTCAGAAAGATGTTGAGAGTAATGTTGTTGTCAATTCAACATTTGAAAATCAAGGCAGAGAACAGGGTGGGGGCACTGGTCCTGCCAGATGAAATTCCAAGAGACCTCAATGCACTTACTGTGGGAAAGAATGACATACTATTGACAAATGCTATAAGAAGTTTGGCCTCCCTTCTAATTTCAAAAGATCTGGTAGAGAAACTGGTGCTATGGAAAACAATGTGAATTTTGATCCTGTCTCAAACTCAGATGAACATAATGTTGGAGATTCTCAAACTCAGGTGCAAGCCATTGATGATTCTGGAATTACTAAATCTCAATGTGAACATTTGCAGTCCATGATGGCCTTCAAGCTAGAAATAGTCAATGCAATTCAGTGATCTTGACAGCAGCTGATTCTGCTCATAATCCAGGTATCAAAGGCAGTAGCCAACACTGGATTGTTGATTCAGGGGCTACTGACCATATAACCTTTGATTTAACAATCTGTTTGATGTTCAACCTGTCAAAGGTCTCATAGTTAACTTGCCTAATGATTCACATGTGAGTGTGACACATATAGGAAAAGTTAAGATTCACACTGACATCATACTGCACAATGTGTTTTGCATTCCATTTTTTACTTACAATCTACTGTCAGTAAGAAAATTGGCTGCTGATAACAATCTTACAGTTTGTTTTGGAAGTAATAAGTGTGTGGTGCAGGACCTGTCAACTTTGAAGAAGATTGGTATAGCTGAAGTAGTGAATGGACTCTATATTCTATCAAACAAATCTGGTCAAGACTTCAAGACTAGTTTACACACTTCTAAACCTCTGTGTAATAACTGTGCTGTTACTGATTCTTTTTTATGGCATTTTAGATTAGGGCATCCTTCTATGTACGGAATGAAATGCTTGAAATCTTTAGATCCTAAAATCAAACTTCATGTACACAATTGTGTTGTATGCCCATTGGCAAAACAAAGAAAGTTGAAATTTGCTGTTAGTTCCTCTTCTACTGTAAACACATTTGATCTAATTCATGTTGATATTTGGGGACCTAATAGGGTTCCTACTATAAATAGTGAATATTACTTTCTGTCAATAGTAGATGATCATAGTAGGTACACTTGGTTATTTCTTATGAAATGCAAAAGTGAAGCAAATTTGTTGTTACAATCTTTCTGCAATTTTGTACAAAATCACTTTGATAGATGTGTTAAAGCAATAAGTTCTGATCATGGAGGGGAATTTGGTATGAAACAATTCTACAGACTTAAGGGAATTGTGCATCAAAAGTCCTGTGTCAGGACCCCTCAACAAAATGGTTTGATTGAAAAAAGCACCAACATATTTTAAATGTTGTGAGAACTTTGAAATTCCAATCAAACATACCTTTAGAATACTGGTGGCACTGTTTTATCCATGCTATACATTTGATAAACATAACTCCTACTCCTTTGTTAAATAACAAAACACCATATGCAATGTTACATAAAAGGAATCAGATTTTTGATATGCTCAAAGTGTTTGGATGTTTATGTTTTGTTTCAACAGCTGCTCGAGGTAAGGAAAAATTTGAAACCAGAAGTAAACCTTCTGTTTTCCTAGGTTTTTGAACCTAACATTAAAGGTTACAAGGTGTTGGACATTGAAACGAGAAATGTTTCAGTCTCTAGAGAAGTGGTATTTCATGAAACTTCCTTTCCTTTCTCTTTCAAAACTGATCAATCTAATCATTGTCTTCCCTTACCCCTGCTAACTACTGATGAACATTCTGATGAATTATTACACAATCAGACTGCTAGTTATTCATATGATCAGGATAACCACATTGTTAACAATGATTCACCACTTGTTAACAATGATGTCACATCACAAAACACAACTACTGGTGATGTTCCCCAACAAAATAATAGAAGGTCCCATAAGACCAGATCTGTCCCATCTTATTTGAATGATTATGTCTGCACAAATCTTGTAAAAAGAACATCACTTCACACTCTTGATACTGTGGTGTCTTATGCTAATGTTTCCTCTAGCTATCAGGGTTTTATTGTCAATATCAATGAAGACAGGGAGCCAAACACCTTCAATGAAGCAGTGACTGATCCTAGATGGCAACAAGCAATGAACTTGGAACTAGAAGCATTACAAAAGACAGATACTTGGACACTGGTCAAGCAACCAAAGAATGTCAAACCTATAGGATGCAAATGGGTATATAGAATAAAGAGAAAGTCTGATGGTTCTATAGAGAGATATAAAGCAAGATTGGTGGCAAAAGGATTTACACAAACAGAAGGCATAGACTTTCTTGAAACATTCTCACCAGTTGCTAAACAAACCACAATCAGACTCTTTATGGCATTAGCTGCACAAAAAGGATGGTTATTACATCAGCTGGATGTTAATAATGCATTCTTGCATGGAGATCTTGATGAGGAAGTATATATGAAGCCACCACCAGGCCTGAAGGCAGATGGCCTAGTATGCAAACTTAACAGATCACTTTATGGACTTAGACAAGACAGTAGGCAATGGAATACCAAAATGACACAGAAATTACTAGAAGCTGGTTATAAACAGTCTCAAAATGATCATAGCTTATTCACAAAGGGTCATGGAGATCATTTCATAGCACTTCTAGTCTATGTTGATGATATTATAATGAGGAGTCTACAGATGTCAGAAATACAGCATTTGAAAGATCTTCTTCATTCAACATTCACCATAAAGGATCTAGGTACTCTCAAGTATTTCTTAGGGTTTGAAGTAACAAGATCTCAAAAGGCATAGTTATCAACCAAAGAAAGTATTGCCTAGATTTATTGAAGCATTTTGATTTCCTGGACTGCAAACCAGTATCTACACCTATGGATACCTCCCAAAACCTCACATCCATTGAAGCTCCTGTATTGGAATCTAACACATACTACAGAAGCTTGGTAGGAAAACCTTTTTTATTTGTCCAACACAAGGCCTGATATAGCTTTCCCTGTTCAACAACTTAGTCAATTCCTAGACTGTTCTAATGAAGCACATTTAAAGGCAGTACACATGCTCCTTAGATTTCTGAAATCCTCACCAGGAAAAGGCCTTTTCTTTCCTGCTACATGTGCTATCAAGTTGAAGGCTTTTAGTGATGCTGATTGGGCAGGATGTACAAAGACAAGGAAATTAGTTACTGGTTACTTGGTTTACCTGGGAGATGCTTTAATCTCTTGGAAATCAAAGAAACAACCTACAGTTTCTAGAAGTTCTATTGAAGCAGAATACAGGGCCATGGCTTTCACTACTTGTGAGATTCAGTGGCTAATATATTTGTTAAAGGGATTTCAAATAACATACGCTGATGTTGTCCCATTATACAGTCAAAGTGCACATGATATTCTTGAAAATCCAGTTTTTCATGAAAGTACAAAACACATTGGGATAGATTGTCACTTTGTAAGGGAAAAGTACCTTGCTAAGGTCCTGAATCCACTTCCCTTCAATACTAAGGATCAACCAGCCGATATCCTAACTAAACCAATTGATACAACAACTTTTAACAGGCTTTTGCAAGCATTCCCACTCAAAGACTTGTATGATATATATATCTTCACATCCAGACAAGTGAAAAAGGAGTTTTTGTCAAGCTTTTCTATGGCTTTCATCAACCCATATTCAAGCTTGATGAGGGGGTTGAAGTATACAAGTGAAAAAGGAGTTTTTGGTCTTTAAAGCATTACGTCGAGCATGTGGAGCTGAAAGTCTGTTGAAGTTTGTTACAACCGCCTAAGGACCTATAGTCTATATATACAGCTAATTAGGATCATTAGAAGTTAGTTAGCAAGTTTACTTTTCAGTTTTAGGCTCATAGTTCATGTAATTTCACATAATTTTCTCCAAGGCAATTTTCCCGCCTTCTTCCATTTTCAAATTGTTCAAGAACTTATGTGTTCATCAATGGAGTTTCTGGTTTTTCTGTGATTTCAAAGCTGTTAATTGCTAAATTCAATATGGTATCGGAGCAGGAAGTCATGTAATCAATCCTTGCTACCAACATTGTTTTCCCAATTATATTGTGCAAGTGTTGGGCCTCTTTGTTGGCCTTGTGTACCCTTTATATGCCTTTGTGTGTCATGTTGACCCGGGGTTGTTATAGGCCCACACTTGAGGGGCGTGTTAAAATTGATATAAGGAAATATAGTAGCGTCTTTACTAACACCAATTGGTTTTAGTACAACGGTAAGTGCTTGATCCTAATAAACTAATTGTTTTTTTGGAAAATGTTTTGCTTTTTTTTTAAAATAAAATCTTTTTTTTTTTTGCTTTCTCTGTTAACAAAGTTTTTAACATTTAGTTGCTTTTGTTTTTTAGGAAAAATTTAAGTTTATTCATTATTACTACTATTATATACTCGTTGTAAACATATTATCAATAAAATCCATTTGCCGATTATAAAAGGACACGTAGGAAACGTCGAAAAGGCTATCATTTAAAATGCAAATGGAAACGTCATGCAAAAGGAAATGTTATCATATTCGAATTTAAAATGCCTGTTTTTATAGAAACAATTAATTGTGACATATTTGGAAAAAGTACATTTGGAGTTATCAAATGATGTTGATAAAGAATACAAACGATGTTGATACTTGACTCCTAAAAATTTCCCGTGTAGAATTGAAGGTGCCAATTTTGATGCGACATTCTTTTTAAGATTGTTAATATCTATGAGAATCTAATTAACATGACAAAATTAAGATGTCTTATTCATAAATGTGTACACTTTATAGAATATTGATACCCAAGGATTATAGTTTTAAATTCTTGTATGGACCTTTTAGTGCCAAGTTTGGCTTATCAAGACAAAATAATAAAGGGGTTTTAGCATTTTTTTCCCTCTAATCTTTCATCTTTGTATCTGAAATAGCTATTATATTTTTCTGAATCATATATACTTTTGATTCCTTATTTTTTTTATCCCCTATTTTAATTTCACTTTTAAGACATTAACTAACGGTTTGATCATCCAAACTAAGGGTTCACCTAACAAATATAACGCACGTTGAATCTCATTTGGCACTCCACGTCAGATTTCGTGAGTATACAAGCGAACACAACCTTCGATCTAAATGAGAAACGACTTTTGACAAGTGAATCCAATGATCGACCCTTCAAAAGTTGATTCGTTGGCCATGGAGGAGGGATAATAGAGAGAGAGAGAAAAAAACTACAGCCTCTGATAGATGTACATTTTACGGTTTTTATGACGTCAATAAAAGAATTTTTGTGGTGTCATTAGAGACTCCTTAAAACGATTTGTCGAGGGTGCGCGCATTACTTACTGAACTAGAATCATCATTTATTAAATCCTTATATTATAGCAACATTGTATTAGTCAATTTCTAATATAAACCTACTCATTATCACACATGTTAAAATAATGTATGATGTAATGCTCGTGACTTTAAAGATGTTACGGTCTGGTCTGGGGTTTGTGTATCAAAACATTGGTGGTTGGTTGTTTGTGGTGGTAAGGTGGTTGGTGGGAGATGGTCGAATTGATGTGGCAATGTTATGGTGGTGACGGAAAAGAAGTGATGGGTTAGGTGGTGGGATGGTTAGTGACGATGCATGGGGGCGACGAGTGGTGCATGGAAACGAGGGTGATGGCGGGTGGCGGGGAGGGGAGCAAGGGTTGTCAAGGTGGGTGGTGACGGCGAATGGTGACAGGAAATGTGATGATAGATGATTGGGTGGGTGTGATGGGTGGTGGTGGTAGAGGTCCGACGTAGGAAGGTTATATATGACGACAAGATGTTTTGGGGAAGGTCGTTGTTTGTGCGGTTGTGAGTGATGATGGGTGTCCAGAAGCAATGTTGATGTTACTGGTGTGGGTGATTACAAGGTTAGGCGATAGTGAGATATGCTGGTGTGTTTTGATCAGGGTGTCGGTAGCAGGGGCGGACGCAGGATCTCGGGTCGGGGGACAATAAAATTTTTAAAGACAAATAAAAAATTTAAAGGAGGACAAACTATATATATCGTACAAATTTTAGTGTATTGTTTTCGGATTAAGGGAGGCGATTCTTTTTTTATTGCATAGTAGATCCATGGCTGGTTGGTAGGGTGGTTGTGGCCTTTGGTGGTATAGCCGGGTAGCATGATGTGTGGTGGTAGATGATGATGGGGTGGTTGCAACTGATGATGGTCCGTGTGATGGCGTCAGTTTAATTGTTTACTTATGGATGTGCAGTAGCAGGTGATAGCGGTCTAGGTCATGACAGTGGTGTGGTTGGTGTGGGTGCTAGTGTGTATGGTGGTGGTGGCGGCGGTTTGTTTACCCATGGGGTGTGTTTTAGCATTTTATATCGTTCAATTCAATCATTTTATTCTTTTCATCCCATTTTAATGTTGGATTGAATAATAATTACATTTATTCGTATTTCAAACACGTTAAACAATGGAACAAAATGAAGAAAAAGAAAAATAATTCAAACATGAATTGTAGACTCGTGTATATATAATTTACCATTTTAATTCAAATATTATGTACATGAATGATGCTTTATAATTACTATATATACACAATTTTGAATTGGTAATTCGCTTCCATCCATGTCATTGAATTTGTTTAAATTTGTTTTTCTTTAGTCTTTACCAATAAAAACCAGAATTTGCACAGTTGATCGAAGGGAAAAAAATGGGATTACCTCTTAAAAAAAAACCTTTTTACTAATATATCTGATATAATTTGGGATTTTGTATCAAAATATCTTTATTCAGCCCACCGAAACATCTTAATACGGTTTCTTAGTCCATCCGAATATAAATTATTGACTTTGTTATAAATTTATTAAGTTTAAGAGATAAAATATCTAACAAATTTCGAACCTTAATTATCTCAGAATTCCTCCGGCGCCTTAAATGAAGTTTGTGTGAATAATCATTGCTTTCAATAAGATCAAATTTAAGTAGTAACAATGATCTTCATATGTAAACAAAAATTTAACATTTCCCCTCCTAATACTCATCAGCTATATTGTACACAAAGCCACATGCAATCAAAGCATATTATTTTAAGGTGTTTTTTTTTTTTTTTTTTTTCATTCATTACAAAGCCTCTTTTAGATTTAGGTGATCGAGTCGAAAATGGAGAAGTGCATGTATACAAAGTTTCGAATTTGAGAAAACTTCAACTTAATCATCATATTATAAATATACTCCAAAAGCTATATAACGAGCAGCGAATCCAGAAACTGAAGTCACTAGCTACAAGTACCATTGAAAATGAAAAAAGCTTATCGATCAAGGCACGAAAATTGATAAGTTTAGTGAAGGCATGTGCTCCCCTTCTCCATCTGGGCTCGATCTATTATGATATATTCATATCGGTTTTCTGATCCGTCACATCCATATTCTTCTTCATCTGCTTCATCATCATCGAATTCATCGGTGTGATCACTGTGTCGGATTCATTGTTGTAAGCAAACGTGCGGTTTCGAGCCATCATCTCCCTTACGATTCTCTTCTTCGGTGGCAGAAAGCTTACATGCACCGTATCAATGGAGTCCTTGCTGTCTTCCTTAGAATACTTTCTTCTTAGATTCTCAGCCATTTTTCTTGTTCTTTTTGTGTTGTTGTATGAAATTATGTTTTTCAGATACAAGAATGGGAGAGCTATATTTATATCTACAGTATTTTATTTGAATTATTTACCTATTGATGTGGTACATGTATGTGTTTTGAAATGTGAACAAAAGTTTGAAAAGAAGCATCGGTTCGAATGAAACATTCTGTTACATTCATGCATGCCGGAAAATAAGTTAACAAAATCATAGATTTATTACTTGTGATAATTATTATGAGAATAATTATATTCTCCATTTGTCCATCATTATATTTTTGTACTTTTTTAGTTTGTTTCTTACCATCTATGTTTCTTAACTTCATTGTCAACACTATTGTCTAATTAACATGTAATTACTCTTATCTAATATTCCTTAATATCAGACAATATGTACTTATATCCGGTGGCGGACCGAATAAACTTTCTCACTGGGACATCATACTAAAAATAATGATCTACCGGGGTATATATGGTATTTTTATATTTTTTTAACACAAAAAATGCATCGATTCTCGGATATGTCTTTGGATCCGCCCTTGCTTCGATCCGAAGATATAGATCATTGTATTCCCTCAACAAAAAAAGACTCGAGCACTCTTTGATAATCATTATTCTACGCATGGCTTGATCCCTTACTAAGGGTACGTAGGCAGCCTCTTCAGGCCCAGCTCATAAAACACAAAACCAAACACTCCCCCATATGGCTCTGGAAGATCTTCATCTTGTTCTTGAGCACCACCACTTTCGCCGCCGAGCACCACCACCTTTATACACATAATAGCCAGATATCCACTACAAATCAACCGGTAAAATAAGATGACTTTTTCGGCATCATCAGTTGGCTCTGTTACCGGGAAACCACATTTTCCACATCTTTTCCGGCGATCAGATTCAATACATACTGAGGCACCTTCCAGCTCCGGCGGCCTGAAACCGCCTACATTTTGTTTTCCGGCGGCCTAAAACTGCCCATTTTTTGTTTTCTAGTCGAGCCTTCAACGGGATCTTCATCCAGTTCATCCGGATTTCCAAATCTTCGAGCTGTCAACAAGATCAATTTCCAGATCTTCAAGCTGTCAACAAGATCTAGTTCCAGATCCTCAAATCTTCAACAAGATCTTCATCGTAACGTCAAGTAAGTGGTAGCACCTACTAGATTTTTGCAAAATACTTGGGTTTGTGCCTGAATCACCGCTGCTCCCAATGAGTTCTCGTCAAAACTTGGTCGGAACTCCTCTCTTCATTTTTTTCCGGCGAAAAACATATGCATGGAGCAGCCCTTTAGCTTTTTCATTAAACTGGCGTACGTTTTAAGGAGCAAAAGCACATAATCCATAGAGTTTGTGTTTGATTTATCACCACTCTCTATGGATTCTTGGATTTTCCGGTCACTCTCGTCGGAACCGCCACCGGCAGACACTCAACCACTTTATCAAGGATGATAGAGCCATACTTGATTAGCTGTCAGAGCACGATTTATTCTTTAGTGTAAAGCCAATCAGATAGTACGATATGGTCAGTAGCAAGGACAGATTCTTGGTCCCCACATCTCTGCTAAAAGGGCCGACCAGAATGAGTCCGCCAGAATGGGGCCGACCAGAATGGGTCCAGCTAGAATGAGATAGCAAGCTCTCCAAGTTTTGAGCTAGCCAGCTCACCAAGTTATGAGCTCACCAAAATGAGCTCACCGGATATGAGTTCGCCAAATATAGGGCCGACCAGAATGAGACCGCCTAGAAGGAGGCCCGACCAGAATGAGTCCGCCCAGAAGGGGACCGCCAAGAATGAAGTCCACCCAGTAAGGCCGATATCAATGGACTCCCCGAAGTAAGGCTTCCAAGTAATGAAGCCGCCAAGAACGAGGCCGCCAATCTGAGCCGCAAAAACGAGCTCTCTAACAGCGAATTCCCTCATTGCAAACTTTCTAGAAAGGTTACTTGCGATTTCAAATAAGGGGGCCGCACGTCGGATTTTTCGATTCAGTCGTCGAGCTCATAAAAAACAAGTAAGACTTTCAGTCCAAGTATTTTTAGCACATGCACATTTATGTACAGATACGTCGGGCCCAGATAGCGGACTCGAAAAAAATGAGATTACAAAATTTATTACGGAAATATATCAGCACAGAAATCAAGATGCTGAAATCACGGACTTTCCTATATGAGCGAATCCGGAATCGGATCTTTATTCAATTCACAAAAAAAACAAGAAAAACGTGAGAAGCATGCAAAAAGTCTTCGATGTCCTAAATGTAAGGGTAAACAGCTGATTTTGGCTTCAAAACGGCCGTAAACGGCCTTCAGCGTTCACTGTGTCGTCGGCATCGGAAAGAGCTTTCCGAAATGGGGTCATGCGCGCAAAACGGACATCAGGGCCGAAAGTTACGGCCGAAATACTAACACATGTCTAAGCGCTCCCTTTATGAGCTCTCAAAAAACGAGCTCTCAAGCTCACCCAACATAAGGACGCCGGATGCAAGGCCGCCAGAAGTGAGCCCTCTTATTATAAGCTCTTTATCAACGAGCTCTCTAGTTACGAACTCTATATCAACGAGCTCTCCAGAATTAATTGCACCGGATAATTTTAGATCGGCAAGCTCTAAGCCCGACCTTCAGCTCGGCAAGCTCTAAACCCGGCCCCGGATATCAACCTCAACATTTGTTTCAGATAAGTTACTCGAGATCTCAATCTTGTCCAAAACAAGGGGGCCGCATGTCGGAATTTTTGAACTAATACTTTGGATTCAGAATTTGTTTCCAGCAAGCTCGTTACGTCATAGCTCCGATCTTACTTGAAACAAGGAGGGCGCACATTGAAATTTTTTCGACTCAGTCATCGAGCTCAACATAAACAAGTAAGCTTTTAGCTCAATTATTCTTAGCAAGTTCGATGTTTTAATGTCCTCGACCTCGCCAAAAACAAGGGGGCCATATATATATATATATATATACGGATACGTCGGACCCAAATAGGGGACTCGAAAAAGGGGAAATATTTCGAGCAAAAATAAAGATACAAACTAAAAAAACACTTGAAAAAACCATTGCAAGAAACAAAGAAAATATGCATTCAAAGGCCGAGGAGCGGCCATAAGTCAAAGTTACGATCAGAAGAGTAAAGGTCTCTATCATGACCACCGTGTTCACCACAAATTCACCGGGTTTAAAATGAGGCCGCCGAAATGAGCACCCCAAAACGAGCCCTCAAGCTCCTCGAGTTACGAACCCTCAAGCTCTCCAAGTTACGAGATCTCAAGAGACAAGCTCTCATCGGGTTTTATTTCTACAAATGATTACACTATCTTATTTTGGAACTCTCCCGTCCTAAAGTGGCTGGACGAACTATCTTATTTTGGAACTCTCCCTACCAAAAATGGTGGGACGAGCCTTCTTATTTTCGGAACGCACCAGAAATCAACTCGTCGTCGAAATGGAATTTCTCTTCACCAACAAGTCTGTCCGCTTAATAGCACGGCTCCAAAAGGCTTAAGAATCTCCGCCAGTCATAGCCCAAAAAAGCTCAAGGCTACGCGCCCAATATGACCTCCAAAAGGCTTAAGGCTCTCCGCCCGTCATAGCCCACAAAGGTCAAGGCTATCCGCCCTATACGACTTCCAATCGGCTCGAGGCCAAAGGCCCAAGAAGCCAAATCTTATGAAGCTAAGGCTATCCGTCCTTTTATAGCTTCGAACCTGCTAGGGACCAAAGATCCTGAAATGCCAAATCATATGAAGCTAAGGCTATCCGCCCATTTACAGCTTCGAATCGGCTCGAGACCAAAGGCCCAAAGAAGCCAAATCATATGAAGCTAAGGCTATCCGCCCATTTACAGCTTCGAACCGGCTAAGGACCAAAGATCCTGAAATGCCAAATCATATGAAGCTAAGGTTATCCGCCCATTTACAGCTTCGAATCACCTCGAGGCCAAAGGCCCAAAAAAGCCAAATCATACGAAGTTAAGGCTACTCGCCCAATTATAACTTCAAATCGGCTCGAGGCCAAAGGCCCAAAGAAGCCAAATCATATGAAGCTAAGGCTATCCGCCCATTTACAGCTTCGAATCAGCTTGAGGCCAAAGGCCTAAAGAAGCCAAATCATATGAAACTAAGGCTATCCGCCCATTCACAGCTTCGAATCGGCTCGAGGCCAAATGCCCAAATAAGCCAAATCATACGAAGTTAAGGCTATCCACCCAATTATAACTTCAAATCGGCTAGAGACTAAGAGCCCAAATAAGCCAAATTATATGAAGACAAGGCACTCCGCCCATCAAAACACATTTGGAACTCACCCTCGAGCGAGTATTTTATAAGACCGACCTAAACTCGGCACCATATTTGGAACTCGCCTTCGAGCAAGAACTTTATAAGACTGACTTAAGCTCGGCATCATATGTGGAAATCGCCTTCGAGTGAGCCTTTTATAAGATCAAAGGATCTCAAGCCACCAAAGGCTAAGTCGATTCACGACGCAAAAGCTACAAAAAGCAGAGTCAAATCATGTCCTAAGCCACAAGAGGCGAAGTCGATCAATGACACACAAGCAACAAAAAGACCTACTATGAGTACGGCATTTTGGCAAAGCTAACAAGCGGTCTGGCATAATTGCGAGCCGTCATAGTATTTCAAGGCAACAGATCCGCGAGCAGACTTTACTCCCTGCCTAACATTCCTAGAGAATGCTTAAGGCACAGAGTAGGGGGCCATTGATATGCCTAAATCGTATTTCGGTCTGCGGATCCTTATTCAGGTCTGTCCGGCCACCAAAATAGTGGATAAATCCACGGGCCACCATAATCCACGAACTCGCAAGCCGTCGGCCCCGCTCCACGCCTTTGGTTCTACGCAACACTATTAGGTTAGGGGGTCGGCCCACAAACCCCAGGTCATCAGGTCCGCCGGGGACCAGAGCCGCCGACATAAAGACAAGACAAAGCTCTCAAGCCGCAAGGCCCATCTCGAGACCGCAAGTCCATCAGCGAGTCTGCCAAGGCTCTCATCAGGCCGCTAGGCTCTCAGCCCATCGACTTGCCAGTTGTCATGCTCTCGCCAGCTGGCTAACTCCGAACCTCTATAAATACCCACATTATCTCCATCACAGATGGAGGACTTCATTCCCATAACTACGCATGATTTGATCCCTTACTAAGGGTACGTAGGCAGCCTCTTCAGGCTCAGCTCATAAAACACAAAACACCGAAGACTCCCCCATCTGGCTCTGGAAGATCTTCATCTTGTTCTTGAGCATCACCACTTTCGCCGCCAAGCACCACCACCTTTATACACATAATAGCCAGATATCCACTACAAATCCACCGGTAAAATAAGATGACTTTTTCGGCATCATCATAGCCTAATTAAGAACTGAGCAATTACAATGATGATGCTAATAAATCACCATAAAGATTAATTACAATCGATTTGAGATTAATTATGAAGACAAATTGAGCAATTTTATGGTGCACTTGACATGTAAATTGAAAGAGGCAAATGTTGTGTCCCTAAAATGAGCACCCCATGAGCCAAGAGGCATCTAGTGGCTAGCTAGCGTGTTTGAGACATACAACCCTTAAGTGAAGGGGAGACTCCTTGAAACTTTAGAGATCTTGAACCCACGGTCGGTCCTAAAATTTTTTGGGTCTTCGCCGTCAAATCCCAAGGCTCAACCCTGGACAGGCGGTGGAAACTACCAAGCTGAAGTACGATAGGGGCAGTGGTAATTTGCTGTGAAGCAGTGAAATGCGTAGAGATCAGAAAGAACACCAACAGAGAAAGCACTCTGTTGGGCCGACACTGACACTGAGAGACGAAAGCTTAGGGAGCAAACGGGATACAAAATTTAAATTCATTGATGTTAGACATTTTTTCATATATTGTCATCATTTATATTTGGGTCGTCGTAACAAAATAGGGTTCGATCTTAGCTGATATAGGCTCTGTGGCATATGGTTTCTTAGGTCTTCTATGTCTCACAACCATAAAAGTCATGGGATTTTCAGGAAAGACCGTTTGTGGAATCTGATTTTGATTTTGATTCTATGGAACTTGTTGAACTTCAGGCACTCGAGGCATCTGTAACACTGGAAGTTCCTCTTCTATTTCATCATCTGAACTCTGCACTGCATATTCTTCGTCAGGTGAAAATCTAGGTTCAGGAGATGGGATTGTAGGTATGATTATCCCATCATAAAAGATTTTCTAGTGGACTGGAATTCCCCCTCAGTCCCATCACATTGTTCGGTGGTTTGCAACTCCACTGGTGACTTCTCTAAGTTCATGCCAAGTTCAATTGTCTGGTCCCCAAACGACTTCTCCAAAACTTGTTCATTGTCTGGTGATGTGGTAGTACCAATCAATAAACCATTATTCAATGCTGGTGGAGTGTCATCAATAACCAGCACTTCAATCTGAACATCAAATTGAACAACATTTGTCTCAACAGTCTGTCCCTCAGCATACTTAGGCAGCTCAGCCGTATCTTCATCAGGAATGATTCTCTCAGGCATCTCTATGAGAATCTGATGTGTGGTAACCACCAAAGTTCCAACTGTATCAACCATTTTTTTAACTTTTGAACAGGTAATGACAAACTTAAAGATACACGGCGATTGAGTGATATTTGAATAAGGTTTGAGTGACGGTGAGAAAGATGATTAGAAAAGGTTTTTTTAAGAGGTAATGGCAGACTTAAACATACACAGCGTTTGAGTGGTATTTGAGCAGTGTTTGAGTTGTTAGGTCATTTACACGGATATCGAAAATCAGGTTGTCAAAAATGAGTCACTTATATATAGGATATATGTGGGTTTTGCGTGGGTTTTTTTTTGAGTCAACGTGGGTTTTTTTGGAGGCTACCAAAAACCCACGAAATAACTTGGTGTGCTATGCAAATCCTACCAAAATTCTACCGAACCATGGTTTTCAAATCAAAATTTACGGAGCATACTACATAAATTATATGCTTTTAAAGAATACTTTCTCAAGTTTCCCTTTATTTTTTTATTTTTGAATCTTGATGCTTTATTGATTCATTGCATTCAGTATATATGGATCCGGTAAGAGCACTTGCATCAAATACTCTAATCGAATTCTTTATTTTACAGTTTTAATTACATATTTTTCTAATTTACAGAATCTCTATCTAAGATGAAATCCATCAGATTATCAATTTACATAATGTGGTAAATATAAAGGAAAACTTACAGTATCTGAATGAATACGGTAGATGTAAAGAAATTTTACAGAATCTGTATTTTACTCTAAAAAATGGAGTATCGGCTCCACTATCTTTTTTTTCTTCTTAAAAAATACAGTTTTTTAAGATTTACAGTATCTACTGCAAGTGCTCTAACTATTTAATTTGATCATTCTTGTTTAGTCTAAATTGATAAACACATGTTTTTGAATTCATTATATCTCAATCTTATATTTTACTAATTTTTCTTCATTTTCTCAACATGGGGGTTAAGGGCCCTATTACTAATTAATTGACTAGATAACTCTTACTTAAAGTTATCTCATCTATGACTTAGTTAGCCTAGGGAATATAAACATCCGTTCCACAATAACTTAGGCAGTTGCCAAAAATACGTAGATTAAGAAAGAAATTAATTGTTTTGAATTTGATAACTCAAAGACTAGAATACCCTTATAGAAAATAAAATAAATAATACATGTGTATTTAAGACAGCGTATGGGAAAAAAAAAAGATGGACAAAAAGAGAAAATTGTATTAATTTTTGTATTGAAAAATGTTCTGAATCAGTTAGTTTGAAACAAATTTTTTTAACAATTGTCTCAGTTATTTTGGAATGGAGGGAGTAGGAAACTCCATCAATTTAAAATCTTTTTTTTTTTTTTCTGAAAACAAATATAGTAAACTCCTTTTATTTCGTTTATCTTTCTTTCATTATTATCTTATTAATACATGCGTGCGTAAGAAAAGGGTGGGAATATTTGGTGAAAAAACCAAGGATATTCTCATTTTTATTGATACTATTGATACTATGGAAAACAATGAAGTGTACAAGTTGTTGTTGTTGCCTTTGAACATCCAAAACATATTTTGTAAGAGGGGTAATCAAGCAAAGAGCTAGATGAACAAGAATTTTATCCAAGTTAACGGTTCAAAAAAAAAAAAAAAAAAAAAAAAAAAAAAGAGAGAGAGAGATGTTCAATAAGTTTGTGGTCCAAGACAAGATGATTTCATTTCATACCGACCATGATACATGCATCGAATTCGATAGAATAAAAATAGTTTTTTTTTCCACATATTTGCAAGCACAAAAACTCAAAGAACACAACCCTTGATGAGGAGGGAATCCATGCACCCATTCCGTTGTGTTATTCATTCAGAGTCTGATGCATCAGAATCATTATCTTCATCTTCAGATTCATCATCACTGTCGTCGGATTCATCTGAGTCTACATACCTACGGTTTCTGTCCCTCATTTCCTTGACGATTCTCTTCTTTGGTGGCAACGGGGTTTCATCCTCCGAGTTTGAGTCTTGCTCGCTTTCTGGCTCCCTATAGTTACCCCACCCATCAGCCATTTTGCTCTTAATTAATTCTCTTGGTAAATAATTATTCAGAGCAAACTTAAATAGCTTTTTTGAATATATAGATTCTAATTATGGTTTGCTTGTATTTTATTAAAATGTAAAAATGAGAGCATTTTATAAGTAGTTATGATGAAACTTACCAAATTATGTCGTTGTTGGTATGATGTGTCTTACCCAGCTAGAGTGAATCGTTGTCTTTGCATCTATTCATGTATCGTTTGTATATATGCTAACAAAATCTAAGATATGAATCGAGGAATAAAGAATTTGACGATACAAATAATTTAAAATTTTAAAAGTTAATGGCATGTCATTAAAACTTTGTAAAATATACCAAATAGTTAAATATATATATATATTAAAAAAGAAAATATATCACTATAGAACTTGTTTCTTGTGATGATTCAGTTAACTTGAGAGTAGCTGAGATTAGGGGTGTATTTAATCCGAAAAAAGCAATAGTGTATTGTTTTGATTAAATAAATTGAAGTTTATCATTTATTACTCCTTCCGCTCCGAAATAATTGAGGCAGTTGTCAAAAAGATTTAAATCACATTTCCAATGGAGTATTTATTGTGTTTTTCCTACATCTACCCTTATTTATTATGGAGTGGGAGAATAAATACAACATTGCATTAATTATGAACTAAGGGTTTTTAGTCATTTTAGCATTCAGATTGAAGCATAAACTCACATCTTTAATATGAGTGTTTTTGGCAACTTCATTAGTTATTTTGGAATGGAGGGAATAGTACACATGTAAATGAACATCAAAGAAAATGTCAAAGAGTTTTTCATTGGATCATAATACTCAGTGCATAAGACTTATATATGTAAGAGATTATTGAATTTATGGTGATACTCCATGGTGAAATGGATTGAAATGCAAGATCTTACCATCAAACCACCATCAGGGCCCCGAACACTTGGAGTGTAACCGCCTGATTCGAGTCATATTTAACATCTTAGGGCCTGTTTGTTTACACAAATAAGTACTTATTCTAATCTTTTTAAGAGGTGGTTAAATTTAGACATGTTTGATAATATTTTTAGGCTCATCTTAATTAATTAAGCACCTCTTAATTTTACCTTTAAATTTTCGGCAATACTCTATGAGCTTATCGCTGAAAGCTCTTTCAGGCGAGAACGTGCAGCATAGTTGTTCTATTCACTTAACGCATTAACTTTTTTTCTGTTTCATTTCTTTTTTGTATTTCTTAATATCTAATAAAGGAACAAGGGGCGCTTTGAGGAAGCTTTTGGTGCTGCCACGTGTCGGGCTCTGATTGGCCCGACATTTTTGGTTTTTTTTTTTTTTTTTTTTTTTTGCTTTTACCGTGTTTTTTTCCCTTTGAAATTATAGCGACGCTTTTTGACTTATAGCGACGCTTTTGATCTTTTTTATATTTTTTTCTCTCACTTCTCCTTTCCACTAACTTTTCACCTATACATACATATATATGTATCTATATACATTGTCTTTTTTTTTTCTTCTCACCTCCTTCGATCTTTGCGACGCTTTGGGTATTTTTATCGATTTCTTATCTTATTGTATTACATTATATCGTTTCGTATTTTGATTTTATTTCATTGTAGGCTTTTATTATAAATATCGACTTCGTGACATGTTATTTTTTATTTCGTTCGTTGCATTATACAAGGATATATTTATGCTTTTTTCCCCTTCAGATTCTAACGTATTCTTTTTTTTCGGTCGTTGCATTATACAAGGAGTACTTTGTTAGTATTTCGCATCTTCGGTTTATAACGTGTTTTCATGGTGTTTTTTCTTTTCATCATACGTCGTTTGTTTTATATTGTTTCGAAAATGATTTCGTACATTGTATTTCCTTTATAAAAAATAATATTATGTTGTTATTATTCTATGGAATATTGTAATATAATTATTGTTATAAGTCGTTAAACTTTTGTTATCACCCGGTCATAATAACTGATATTTTACTACTATGTCTGTGTTTTTCAATTTCTTTTTTTTGTTTTAAATATTAAGTGTCTTCGAACTCTCGTTTGTCGGGTGTAGCTCTATTAATCAATCGCTGTTGTATAGTTTTTTAAAGATCGGTGGAAAAACTTTCCGGACGTCGTTTACGGGAATAAATCTAATTATTAAAACTGAAAGATTCGACTATAGTTTTTTTTTTATAGGTTATGCGATTGCGTACAAGTTTGACACAAGTCAGTTTAATAACTACCAAAATAATTATTAAATTGTTTCTTATAGACTTTGTTAATGTTAATAGTAGTTATTAGATATAGATACACCCCATACATATAGTGACCTGTACATAGTTTTATTATAATTACTACTACTTTTTTATAAGATGCTATATGTAATGTAATAATATAATTTACATAAGTGCAATAAAAATAAGTATTACTTTATTGGGAAGTGATGTGTGAGGGGTGGGATTACAATATCAAATGTGGGATGAAGGGGGGGTGGGGGGTGGATTCATATCATTGTATCTAAGCTAAATAAACACTACCCCTTCATTTAACCACCCACACAATACCCCTTCGATTTCCAACCCAGTACCCATTCCACTTGATAGATACCAATCTGGAATGCCCATGATAAATACCCACTACATAATAGATACCAATCTGGAATGGGCATGCACCGTGCATTTTGCACAGTGTATAGAAACTAGTAATGTCATATATGACCACAAACTTTTATTATGTGAGTACTAAAGTTAGCATGTTTTGTCAAAAGAAAAATAAACGGTAACATATGTTGATGCATCAGTCTAAATAGAAATCATGAAATTCTTTTTGTCGGTATATTTACAATATTCATTAGTGTTACTATTTTTGTATTGTCATTCTTATTCATTTTTTAATACATGAAACGAAATTATTATTTATACTAATTAAAGTAGATTTACAATTATATAAATGTATACACAAAATAAGGTTGTAATTTTGTGTGGAAACATATGTATAATTCATGTATACAATATATTATTTCTAACATATACGATTGTTGTAAGACCAAATATTTAAAGTTAAATATTTTGTTTTCTGATTGATTTAACAAACGGCCTCTTAGTGTCTTGCACTCATATGTGATATGTTTACAAAGGACTTGAATTGATTTAATATGATGATCTCGTAGCAAAACTGTGACGAGAAAATCTAACTGGATTACAAGATGACCATTTATTGATTTAATCTTAATCCTGATGTGAATATAGATTAATGACTTTTTCATAGTGGTGTTTGACGTGACGTTAAAGTTAGCTCTGTGAAGCTTTCTCAATCACATTGATGTTGGGAACATTCAGTGATTACTAGCCGGAAATGTAAGACACAAAGATGTAGTTCACTCCTACCTGCAAGAAGCACAAAGACGGTTCTAACGATTGTTATTTCTGGAACTGGTTGATCGGTCGAATTTATTAATTATATGATAAAGAATATCAATCACTAGTGAATTAATGGTTGTCAAGAATAAGATGTTATGAAAAAGTCATACAGACAATTCTTTCTTAATATAAAAATCGTTTATGGTGGGTAAACCATGGGTAATTGTTATAACAATGGACGCTCGGTAATTATATACATAGTAGCGTAAGACGATCTATTTCTGGAAGAATGCATTATCGGCTCTATGATGATGTGACACCTAGACTAATAAGCTGAGTGATACGACTGAAGAGCTTAGTTGGTCAGCTTTTGATTATATGTCTATGGTCCCCGGTTTAGCTTCTCATATATGCGTTGAAACCGATTCTCGATATTCTTATAAGAGGAAAAATTATTTTCTATTTAAAATACATGTCATTGATTATTTATCATAAAAAATAACAGTTAAAATAAGAAAAGATAGCTTTTTATTTATTTTAAGTGACACTGAGTGGCATATAACATAATTTGTGTAATAAGGCTCATATAATATCCTTATAAAAATTTGTGTAATAAGGCTCATATAATATCCTTATAAAAAACGGTTAAACTGCTACTGAGGCGCCCCACACCCGATCCCACGAGGAATGTGGGAGAGGTTAATCGAGTAACCTAGAGCTTAGAGTCAGGGGCTTGCTGGTTTCCCATCACTGAAGGGTGTTATCAATCGGAAATCAACCCCTGTTACTGGAATCGAACCGCTGACCTCCAGCTTAGGGTCCGGCTGTCATTATAACACCTCGCTCCTCACCACTAGGCCATATCCAGGGGATTCATATAATATCCTTATAATTAAGATATAAGGATGTTGAAGGGATGTAGAAGATTGAATAAGAATGCCCTAATCTAGTGATATTTAATTAAGGGATATGTTTGCTTACTTAAAAATCTAATCCTTAAAAATGATGATAGATTTGGTTTCTCTCAACAGTAAGTGCATTTCAACTAAAGATTGGATCTCGGAGCTGAGATTCAAGTTACAATGATTAAAGGATTCATTAATTAATTACCTTGCTGTGTGAGGAGAACAAACCATAACTCTTTAGACAATCACTTAAATTATTAGGGCATCTGATTTCTTCAAACAAATTTTACAAAATGAATATAATGTTTGACTTAATGAAATATATAAGTGGCAATTTTCTTAAATGTTTTTTTATATTCAATCGTTTTCGGTATTTATATTCAAACTTCATCATTATAAATTCAACACTTAAATCATTTAGATATTTAATGAGTTAACAGTTCATATGTCAGGGTGAAGAAAAAAATTCAAATGCATGTCAGAATTCAAACTTAATTTAGAATATATAAATTAAAAAGGTAGAGGTATATGCCGTAAGCTAACCTCTCATTTTGATGTAAACAGAAACAAGCATATAAATTAGTATAATCCAGCATCATCTTTGTAACGAAATCAAACATTATTTAATATTAATGCAATATTTTGTTTGAGTCCTAAATTCTAAAATTAATTACGTAGCAATTTTAAAATATTGTGCGTGAAAGCAAAATGGCTGCTTACGTCCTCCAGTTGTTGCATTAATTAAGGGACATTGGTTGAGATATATAGGAACAAAAAATATAATATTATACACTAAAGGATTAATGTGTGAAAATATATAGGCAAAACAAAATAAATGTGAATATTTCATTTTCCTAAAAACCTTGTCTGATAAATCGATGCCCTTCACCATTTTCATACTACATCCATTAGTACTAGACAACGTGTTGTTTAATGTTTAAAAAATAAAAATAAAACTTGACAATAGTAATTTTTAAATGAAGAAAAATGATAATATCCTTTCCAAAACAAAAAATGATAATATTACTACAACCGTTATGTCACGTCGTATGATATTGCACATTCTTACATATTGGTACAAAATTGTGTTGCGACACATATGTGTAAAAATATCACTATTAAATAAATATGGGACACTTTTGGTAAAAACTTGTTGCAACCCAATGCAAAAAAGCCGAGCATTTTTAAGTCATAAGCCGTTCGACACGTACGTGTCAACCCATTAAAATATACCGGGTATGTTAGCCTAAGCTCACTCCAAAGACAAATCGCAAAACTAATACGTGAAAGCATTTAAAACTAACTTAGCTTAGAAGTGAATTAGAATGAATGAAAATATCTGTCGCAACTCATCCAGAAATTAACAGAAGCAACTTATTAAAAGAAGAAAACCACTAAACATAACTCCTGACAAAAATAATATAATTCTTAAACATCAAGAAAACTAAATAACCGAAAAATTAACATAGATCCCAATAATTTCCTCAAATGTTTAAGTTGAGGTTTATAAATGTTAGTTATCTACCTCCTTAATTATTAGCTTAAAGTGTTGAAAAAAAAGATTACAATTCAACATAGTATCAGAACAAGAGATAATATATGTTCAAATTTTTGAAACACATATTGTATTCTTATTAATATTGTTCTAAGTGTTGGTCCACTCCCAGATACCTCCGATCATGATATTTGATTGCCGTTTGATTTTATTTGATTATTGTCTTTATTGTGTACTTGTTGACCAAGTAATACAGTCCTATAAAACAATGATGTATCATTCATTATGATTCAATGCAAAAATAATATATTGTCTTTATAATAACTCACAAAAAAAATCAATAAACTTTTAAATCATTAATCATATTGTATTTGTATAAATCAATAAATCATACACAGTGTTTAAGGATTAATAACCCATTACAACACTTGTCAGAACAAAAGTATTATATCCAAAAAATAATAATTATTTATTGTTATAATAAAAAAATAATAATCCTATCATCTCTCAACAGTTGCAACCATATTCTTGGGCTATGTTGAACTGGAATTGGTTAAATAATAACAAATGATTTGACAGGCGCAGTCATATCTTTATTTATGTAAATATCTCAGTGAAGCTCCAATCGTTATTTTTTTATTTCAATGGACATGTATTTATTGTTAAAAACGAAACAGAATACTTTTTGTTTTGATTTAATTAATCAAGAAAGGTACAATATTTTCCCTTTTTTTTATCGTATGTGGACGAAAATCTAGAAATTGCCAATAATATTCGTAGCAGCTTATATATATGTGGTTGATTTTGAGGGAATCGAATGTCATTAATTTAGAGGCATATAAAGTTTGAAATTGGAATATTGCCCACGTGTACCCTAATCAATAATTAATTCTATTTTATATATACCAATCCGTTCTAAAATATAAGTCATCTCAAAGGTTTTCATACAGATTAAAAAATGGTTGAATGTCATAAATTTGATGGTTAATGTCTAAAATGCCTCTTGAGCCTATTCACAGAGATTAAAAAAAGTGGTTGAATGTCATAAATTTGATGATTAATATCTAAAAAATGTCATTCACCATCATTAATGCAATAGTTGTTAAGTAATTAAAAGTTTTTAGATTAATAATAAATTAGGGGTAAGATAAATAAAAGAGTAATAAATGTTGCATTGGTAATGTAGAATGACTTGTATTGTGGGACAAAACAAAAAGTGTTGGATGACTTATATTTTGGGACGGGGTAGTATATATACTCCCTCCGTTCCGAAATAACTGAGGCAGTTGCCAAAAAGATTAGTTCCAGAATAACCAATGCAGTTACGTTTCCTATGCAATATTTATTGTATTTTTCCTACATATACTTTTATTTATTAAGGAGTGAGGGAATAAATAAAACATTGCATTAATTATAGACTAAGAGTATTTTAGTTATTTTGGTATTCAAATTAAAGCATTAACTCACATTCTTAATATGCGTGTTTTAATAATTGCATCTCTTATTTTGGAATGGAAGGATTACTACCTCCGTTTCAAAATGTAAATCCATTAAAGATTTTGATTTTGTCTAATAATATAAATTTGTTTAAAATACTTAAATACCAATGATTTTGTCTAGCAGTATTTATATTTTTCTTCATTATACCTTAATTTATTATACATTCAGTCACTTTTCACTACTAGTACACAATTTATGCATTAATAACGGTTAAAAGATATTTTAGACTTTTATCATTAAAACTAATGTCACATAACTACTTTCTGAAATAGTGTGAAAAAATCTTAAATGAAGTTATATTTTGGACGGAGGTAAAGGTAGTATATAAATACATTATAATACTAGAAATATCGATTGGTACAAGAAGATATAGGCAAATGGTGATTTAGACAGCTGAATTAGAGTTCATGTTATATTTTATAATGAATTTTTGTTGTGTATTTCTACCAATTTATCGGCTGTAAATACTTTATTGAGATTTGAGAAACATTCGTTTGGAAATATCACTCTGCATTTTTATACTTTTTTTTTCTATATTATATAGAAAATAAGAAATGAGACAAAAAGAATTAACTTCACCCAATCATTCAAGTAATATAAGACAAAAGGGATTCATTTTCCTTTGGACACCAAATGGCACATAAATGTATACTCAGCATGGATGGGAATCATAATCCATAAATTATAGAGAGAAATATCATAGAAATAATAGCACTTCCATTATAGTTAATTTTAAGAAATTTTCTATTTTACGTTGTTATATACTGTTTTCTTATCTCTACTCAGAGCGAAATATATATCAGAATTTCTATAACGTATACTTTGAATAAAGAATATATATACTTTATTCAGTATATGTACTACACAATTTACAGATTTTATATCTTACTACATATTTAAGTAAAGACTCTCTATAGAATATATATATATATTTTTTTTTATAGATTTGTAGAATTTATGCACTACATGTGGAGCAGTAAACTCTACTCAAATCTGTAAAACAATCGTGAATTTGTTGTTGTTCCAACAATGAAATTCACAAATTCAGATTTTGCAACTAAAGGAGGTCGATTTAATTATTTAGGAGAGAAGAAAGTTATGAGCATTTTATCGACAAAATACATTAGAAGATTGGATTAGTTTATGTATTAAGGAGGAAAAGCTATATTTCATCAACGTCCTTCGATATAAAGAAGGTCGTAATATGGCAATGTACGAATGTTTTTTTTTATCTTTTAATAAAAGAATTCGTTTATTTGAAGGGAAAAAAAAGGATATTTTGATCAAACATAATTGAATCTATATTCTTATTGCCTTAGAAACTTTGAGTGTGGATGATTGGCTGATATGACTTTGGAAAGTGATTTATTAGGCGTCCCATTTTATTCTGTGCAATTTTCTTTTATTAGGCATTTGGAAATATTCCGAGGCACCTTCTCTTCAGGCATGGCCTTAGAGCATTAACATCAAACTCCCTACATATTGTTTTATCTCCATAATAGGGATAAATTATTGGGATGCAGCAAAAAAAACATATTCCATCAGCCACCCCATCATTTCCCTACAATATGGACCATGAACAGTGTCACCCTAAATATGGGGTGGTACTGTAGTTCACCCTACATATTTTTTATTCATTCTTTTTCTCTTTCTAACAAAATTTCATTTTGAAAAAATTGTTTAACCACTCAAAAAAAAAAGAATTTGTTTATAGATAAATAATAAATATTTTGAAAAATTGTTTAACCACTCAAAAAAAAATTAAAATATTCATTTTTCAACTAATTTTTAAATTCAAATTTTACTCAAATTTGTTTATAGATAAAATATAATATAAAAAATAAGGATAAATAAAGGACAAAGTATCAAGAGTTTTTACTTCTTCCCTATTCTTTTAAATTCAATTTACTCAATTTATATTTCAAAGTAGGAATAAAAAATAAAATATTTTTAATAATATTTTGGGGGATAGAGATAGGGAGACTGATAATAATGCTCTTACCATCTACGGTGATATGTCTTGGGATTATAAACCCTTGAATAATGTATGTTTTGCCAGTTTATCTGATTTAGTTGCTTAATAAAAGTTTCATTTCCTGAAAAAAAAAAAGTGGTTTATTTCCCAAATGTATATAAATTATTTCTCATTACAAAACGGGTTCCATCCATAATCTAATGGGGGAAAAGTTAATAAATGCTTCATTGTGTTAATAAAAAAAACTTCTGATATAGATTATATTTTGGTAAGGAGATAATACTAATTATACTTGTAATGATTATACAATGACATGTTTCGGTACAATTATTTATACAATTAAACAAATATATGTATAGACATCTCTCCCTTTCTTTAATTTCAGTTGACAAAATTTTCCTATTCAAAAAATCTTAATATCTATTTTCTCACTTTACCGTTATTCTTTATATATAGCATATAATAGCACATTAAATACATTGAATGATATTTTACTCTTCTATTCTATAACTCAAACTTATTTAATCATTTTCTCAATGTGCATATTTAACGTATATATAATATAAAAGGATGTTGTCTAATTAAATAATAATAATAATAATATTAATGTGTTGAAAGTTGAAACATGAAATTTAGGAGAAATTTTTTTTTTTTTTTTTTTTCGAATGGCATAATGCTAATTATTATAATGTTAAAATGTAAATATGCATGCCATCTGGCATGAAAAATATCGTACTGATAATCAATATTTATATTTCGTGGCATATTTATAATTTAAGCTTCATTTCAAATGGTAAGAAGATCCTCCATACATGCATATGAGAAAAGTTATGATACCACAAGATTATATATACTCATACCAAATTGAAAGATGTTATACATATAACTCAACTCTACAGGTACAGGTACATCCCTACCATATAAAAGATTATTAATATATAAGATGAAACACATGTACCAATTTAGTATAACTCGTTACGTACATCTCAACATGTCATCTAAAATGTTGATCATGATAATACACCGAACAAACTAATATATGATTTCATATCTGATCAACGACTCAAATGACATGCGTTCTTAAGTTGTAATTAACTGACAGATCGAGGATAAGCCCTATATCGTCTTGTGTATAATTTAATTACTCGATAATCACCACTCGTAATTAAACTTCAATGATCTAATCTAAAACCCAATCATTGATTCGTGGCTTTAGGCGATCGACACATGTATGAGATTCCTAAATAAAAAGGTTTTTACTACAACACGTCGTCAGTGTGCTACAATAAAGACTCCCTCGGTGAGAACCTCTTCATGTCGACGTTCTTGGTATAACGTACAATTCTTCGTTATTGGCAACTTTCATCGCTAACTATCATCATCATGATCTGATTCAATTTCAATCTCATCATCACTTTTCACACCTCCAGATTTATCATCCTTCATAGATTCATCTTCTTCTTCTTCCTCCTCTTCCTCGTCGTCCTCAGACTCGTGATCCTCGAGCTTCTGCTTGCCTTTCTTGCCATACAACTCTTTCAAAATCCGCTTCTTTGGTGGCAGAAGCCTATCTTCAATGGAGTCGGAAGATTCGCCGGTGGAAGGTGCCGAGTTCGAGTCTTGTAGCTCTTCATAGTGAGTAGTACTCGCCGCTCCTTCATCAGCCATTTTAAATGGCGATTAGCTAGGTTTAATTTCTAAAGCTTTTCTTTTTGTCTTTGCTTCTGAAACATGTTATATGTTTAGTTATTCAAAAATGAGGGCTATTTATGCTTCAAAGAGATGCAGCTTTTTAAATCATATCACTGTCCATCTGATGTGTAATTTTTTATTTTAAAAAGAGCCGTCTTTTCATAATAATAATAATAATAATAATAATAATAATAATAGAGTCATCCATTTCAAAACTATATGTACGAATATTATTGTACATGTAGAGCCTATAGAACGTTTGAATGAGAGACTCTTAGCATATTTTGCATTTTACAGACTCAAACATAATTATTTTTCGTAATTTACATAGTCGCTAGCTACCCTAAACAATTACGTCAGAATCTCGATAATAAAACATATAACACCAAAAAAATGATAAACCACAATAATAACAACACATTTTCACAAACACATATATACGTACATGTATATGAGTGTCTATATATGTGTGCACGCGCGCCAATATTCGTTGAAAAGAAAGAAAAAAAAACGTCCAAGGACTAATATGAAATACGTGGAGTTGTAAAAAAAAATTAGATTGCGGTAGTTACATGTATGGTATTGTATGCATGATCAATTAAATACAATATTTATTAACAGATCGATTCTGATACAATTGCATTTTAGATGGATGTGTAAAATGCATATTTATTATTACATATTTTATAACAAGTGCTCCCAACATCTTTAGGTATGTAGGAGATCTCTCAAACATTAAACATGAATAAAATTTTAAAATTGTTATGATTAAAGAGTAAAATTGTGATGACTGGAATTCATGAATGTAAGCTTAAATATTTTATGGATTTTGTGTAGTGATATATAAGTGTATGTGAAAGATTCTTAGTAATATAAAGAGCCGAAATAGTTTTAGTTTAGTTTTTTTTTTTAAATAAAAGAAAATTAGAGAATGTATCTTGATAAATTCTGGAATATTTAAGTCTAGTAAAAACAAGGCAAATGTGAAAGTTGTAATGTAGATTTTGTATAAATACTTCGAAACTAAAATGTATATCAAAATATATGGGATTTCTTCTGAGCTTCCTATACTCAACTCATTATTAATTAATTTCAATGAATTCAATGAAAAAACAATTAATGCAATTACATCACTGTAATTGCAACAGTAATATAATTCCAACAGTTGGTATATATCAAAGTCAGTCGATATCAGGTGTGGATAGTAAATGCATGAAGGTTCGTTGATGATAAGTCATACCATTGTTAACTACCATGTAATTTTATTTTCATATATAAGAACATTAAAAAAAAATATATATATATATATATATATATTTGAGAAAAAGAACATTAAATTAAAATTAGTGTAAATTTATTAATTAAAGAAATTAAAGTCACCCTCCATGTAATGCACCTTTAATTTTTTTATGTTAAAGAACAAGTGTTTAAGCAAAGAAGTTATAGGAGGTAAGTTCATGTATACATAAGACATATATGGTAGTTTGTAGTTCCTATTAATAGACCCAAATAGAATCCTATTAACGATGGAGATTCAACCATAATTCTCACCAGAAAGTGTAACATTCTCTGCACATTTGGCCAAGTTCATTTAATCTTTTCTTTGTTTTATTTTTATTCAATTTGTTCTTTTTATTTAGCTGTGTGACTCCGATCAGGGGTGGATCTACCTTCCGAGGGGAGAGGTCACGTGACCCCAATAAAACTTGAGAATTTTTTTTAGTATTAATTAAAACGATATAATTTTCTTGTTAAAAAATGTCGCTTTAGCATTCGTTAAAAAATGTAGCGCATCCGCCGGGGACTACCCTACTGAAACAAATATTCGATATAAAAATATATACGTTATGAAACACGATGGCAATTGAATTGAATTATTGGATCCGATCGTCCCTAACTCAGGCCGTTTAATTTATAATGTAAACAAAATTTACATGTTCATATCATCTTCATTATTTTTGCTACCAAGATGGAGGATAACATATACACGTTCACCATCATTCATTCCTTGAGATGGATGACTTCTCCTATATTAATTATTTATTGAAAGCATGAAAAATATATATGATGATAGATGATAAAGACATATCGATTCTAAAAGTATAAGTATAAATATTTTATATTGACATTGCTCAGCACTGAATCTTCATCTTATACTAATCATAGACTTGATGGCAACAACTATTTGCTATGGTCAAGATCTATGAAAATGTACATCTCTCGACAAGGTAAGATGGGATACCGTCCGCTCTAAACTCCGCCTGCGCTCAAGATGACTCAGGATTTGTGTCCCGGATTTTATCAATACAAAACAACAAGTAATAAACCGGTTAACCTCAAGTGCAAGGATCGTAGTATGGAGGCTATGCCGGGTCGATCTTACGGGGAACTAGACGAATGTGAACCCTAGCTTTTGTTTTTAACTAACTATTGTCACGAAACTAACCTAAACAGGAACTAAAATCGACACAACATGTCTTTGAAAGTAACTAGACAGAGGATTGCTCCAATGCTGTGCAAGATTGAAAGCGATAAAAACTAAACTAAACTAAAGTACGAAAAAGTAAACTAAAGCTAAACAATTCAAGTTTTAAGGATTAAATCAAATTATAACGAACGAACAAGCAATTGATCCACCTATCCTATCAACATTCAATTCTAACTCGGATTAATTCGTGATCTCTACTCAAGTCGTGATTCACCTAATCAAAGGCATAAACTCCTACTCTCGTAGTAGACGAGTTCGCTTTCTAATCTTTTATCTTTCGATGTTAAAGATTACGCCTTTCTAACCTAGGCGTGAAATCTTCCAATTTCTAATCTAGAAAATCAATCTAATAACTTTCGCTTTGATTAGATTAAAGGTCTAAACTTTTATCATGGTGATCTAACATTAACATGACTCTCATCAAGTTAAAACAATCATAAAAGCAAAGATCTTTCGATGTAATTGCAATACACAATAATAAACAATGATAAAAGAAACAACTTCGAAGTAGAAACTCACGAATTAATCACGAACAAACTGAATTGTTGAATTGGACGGCTTCACAACGCTTGTTCAAAGAGGATTAGCCTCTTAGATCCTTTGAAAGCTTGAAATTGATGAAATAAAGAACATAAATCTAACTATCTAATCTAGATGTTTTATTGCATAAAAACTGGAAAATAAAGGAGTAAAACGCAGCCAAGCCGCTCCCTAGGGTTTAGGGATCGAATTGTTATTTAGGGTTTGAGAAAACGCCGCTTATATAGAGTTTGAGGCGGTTTGGCTAAGTCGGCAAACGGACGCCCGCCTCGCTTCAATGGACGCCGTCCAGATTTCTTGGACGCTAGGTGAACGCCGTTCGTAACGCGTTTGAACTCTCTCGAATGTAAAATACGATTACGGACGCCGCCACTTTTACAGACGCCCGCCCACTACTCAGCTCCAGTATTTTGCTCATAACTTCACTTCTAGGGCTCCGAATGAGGTGATTCAACATGCGTTGGAAAGCTATTTCAATCCTCTACAACTTTCATCAAGACAACTTTCCCTGAAAGTGCCTACAAGTGTGGACAAAATCCCCATGAAGTGCCTGGTTCTGGTTTCTTCAATGATTCTTCACTTAGACTTCTTTCAACTCTTCCATCTTCATGTGATCATCGCTTTAAGCTCCTTACTCATCATGAAAACGTATCTAACAACATGATAGAAACATGCAAAATGTAACATCATACGAATAAACATAAAACACCGATAAAATCACGTAAATATCTCGATTTTGCATTTAAACACATTTAAAACTCGTTTACTCAATAATTCGATAAAACCAACACTTTTCTATAAAAAGTACTAAAATACCAAGGATATTGTTACGGGAATAACGTCATATAAATCATAAATTTCACCCTTAACAATTTGAAGCATGGGATACTTTGCTAATAATCAAGTCATGACCATTCTCACAAGATCAATGACAAAAGAGATTAGTGAGAACTTTATGATGTATGATAATCGCAAAGGAAATGCAGGATAATGCCAGGATCTTTACTCCAAGAAAGACAATACATCGAAGTGTATGAACTTGAAGCTCGAGATCCAAAATCGCAGTGCAAGGAGATATGTCTCAACTCAATACTTCAACCAACTGTCTAGGGCATGGCAACACCTGAGATATCTTTGGAAACTCACCCCTGAATGATGTCAAGGATGCTGCCTTTATAAGGACATTATTGAGAAAAGAGAGTATTCAAGTTTCTTCTTGGATGAATCCTCGCCTTTGATGATGTTAGAGGAAGAATCCTTGCCACAAAACCTCTCCCCGATCTCAAATCCATGTTTGCCGAAGTTAAACATGAGGAAGCGAGAGAGAAAGTGATGCCTTTGACTCCCTCACCGACAACCCTCGCTGAGAGTGCTACCTGTGACCATCGTGAAGCTCTCGCCGAGGTTACCGAGGTAACGAGAAACCCTCTTCGATAGAATGGAAAGTTGTTCTGTGAGCACCGCAACGCACAAATCACACCAAGGACACTTGCTTTGGAAGCTACACGGCATGCCTAAATCTCTCAAACCTACCAGGAAAGTCGAGCGGTGCATGTCCATGAAGAGGAGAATGACAACAAGTTGAATGCTCGGTTCTTGTCGCTTTCAAAGCTTTCCTCACTCAACAAAAGAAGGTAGTACCTCTACCGACACGGCTACTCGAGCTAGTGCAGAGTAAATTCTACTCTTCTATTAGTAATGAAACATGGATTGTTGATTCTGGGCCTCCTCCCATATGACTGTAATGAAAACCTCATAACTCACCTTATGCCATGTCAACAAATTCACAATGTTAAGATCACGATGGATCCATCTCTCGTGCAAAAGGTTTTGGAAATGTTAAACTCACTAATAAGATATGTCTAAAGGATGTCCTATTTGTTCCAAAATTAGACTGCAATCTCATATCTGTCATTAGACTTGCAAAAGATTTAAATTGGATCGTTGTTTTTAATAAGAATCGCACTTTCCAGACCCTTCTTCACAGAAGTGATTGGGAGGGCTAAACCACGCTTAGGATTGTATGTGGTCGACCTCTCTTGAAGACAGAAAGATCAAGATCGAATCGCCTCAAGAACTGCACTCAAACCTTAGAGATAATATCATGTTATGGCATTATAGACTAGGACATCCAAGTTTTGGTTATTTGAAGTCCAGTAATTCCCGAATTATTTAAAGGATGTAATGTCAATGATCTTCAATGTGATATTTGTCAATTTGCCAAACTTACCAAATCTGTATGCCAAACTACCTCATTTGCCTTCCACACCTTTCACTTTAATTCATAGTGATGTATGGGGACCTTCAAGGGTAAAAAGTATAACAGGAAAAAGGTGGTTTGTCACTTTCATTGATGATCATACCAGGAACACATGGTCGTTTTTATGAAGGATAAATCAAGTTGGACCAAAGATTTCGTGAATTCTACAACATGATCTCTACTCAATTTGACACTAAGATCAAGATCTTAAAGATCGATAATGCTCTTGAATACTATGAGTCTAACCTCGGTAATTTCTTGATGAATAAGGGGATTGTCCATATCGCTAGCCAGTGTGAAACACCTCAACAAAATGGGGTTCTTGAGAGAAAGAACAGCACCATCGAATCAAAACGCTCCACATTTATCACTACACTAATTATATGTATACATAAAACAGATAATTATTTAGAATTACTAAATGTTTGTTTTCTAGTGACAGTTTTGTAAATTTTCCCTCAAGTAAATATGAATATTGCATGGAACTCTATTTTCAAATAATAACAAAATTGAATATTGCATATATTTGTCTTCCTTGCTCAATCATTGTCAAGCTAAAAGGACAAGGAAAAAGGATATATAATATTCTAACCATTTAATTTGTCAAATAACCCGCACAATATTTTAGTTAGCTAAATTCCAAATCTATTTTTCTTGTGCCCTTTCGATTTATTTTAATAAAATTATTTTTAGTATTGGATGTAACTGCCCTTTCCAAGTTAATTATGTACTCTGCGAAAAAATCATGAAGATCCCAACAATTTTAAGGAATAAAGTACAGAGTGTTCCCATGTATTAAGCCGTTTTCTCTTTTGCTTGGAGAAAGAGTACTAACTAAAATATTTAGTAGAATCACAACAAAATATAAAACAAAAGAAATACTAACTTTTTATAACTGAAATAACTAATCATACTTAACCAATATTCTATTTTTTTCTTTCAGATAATTGTCTGAGACTAATCTTTTGAGGTACTGTCGGACAAAAAGGGTTAGGACTTCTCCCAACAAAATTTATTGCATCCACAATGACTCGAACTCGAAACACCTTGCTTAAGCGACCAGAGCTCCTTCCACTCTGACCCACCCCTATTGGTCAATATTCTAATTTCCTTAAAATGTAATTCAAACAATAAGAGTAGCTAATATACTTTTTAAAAAAAAACTTGTAAAAAATATTCAAAAATAGAAATGCCACAATAAACATAATAAATTATCTCAAAGTATCACAGGGGGTGGAAAAAACCAGTATGATGCTTTAGTTGCTATGTTTTGATATGTTTTATTACACGTCACCTTGTTTGCACTAACAAACTCATTGTATCCAAGCTGCATGGGTCACGTGACCCCATCTGAGAATTTTTTATTTTTATGTTAAAACGATTTAGTTTTGTTGTTAAAATTTATAGTTATTGTGTTGATTGATCTTCAAATTTGTGTCGATGACCCCACAAGATTAAATCCCTAGATCCGCAACCGTTGTTTGTTATGCTTTGATTTGTTTTACTATATATATTTTGTGACACCCGCAATACCTTGATGTGTTGTAATATACTTTTTATAACTATGTGTTATGACATTTTATTGTGGCAATAGCGGGCTAAAGAATATTGGATATAACTCAAGATGAAGCATTTAGTATGCGTGTTGCGTGTAGGATTGAAGTAAACATGTTTATAATTATATGTGGTTTTACATTCTTTTAATTCGACGTTTTCGGTAATCCAGAATTGGAAATATCGTACCGTACAATGTTAAATTTAAATCTTCTTATGTCCTTATTAGTCAATAATATAAAACAAAATTATGAGGGTTAGTCACTTTCAGCCGATGGGTGATTAATTTAAAACTGGAAAGAAACAAAGGGTTAGGTACACAGTAATAACTTAAATAATTGAATAAGGGTTTGAAAATATGAAGAAAAAAAAAAAATTGACGAAGAAAATATGAATATTTAATTTAATCAATCACTTAGGTCTACATAATTCTGGCATACACATAGAAAAAAGGCACATATAAACACATGTCATTTTTTTTATTTTTTATTTTTTGCCGGGAAATGTAAGGCCTAATAACTACGGAGAATGGGGATCGAACACATGTCACTTTGTTTGTTGAGAGTGAAAATACTTTTATTACACAATATCAATGTAGCAAGACGTACATTATTACATTAAATAGACGGTATTTAGCCCATTGTTTAAGTTCTACCAAGGATAGTCCTTCAATTCTTTGGCAAAAGATGAGCTGGCAAATTTGATGCTTTCTTGACAAAAGGAAATTTGTAAGTAATAAAGACATATAACATACATCCGGTATCATCAATAATACTTCCTACTAATTGAGATACATCTGAAGTCTATAAGGTCAACTTCTGATAGATTTAAAGAGTAAAAATCTCCTTCGAATACCACTCTGAGATAACATACATCAAATATTATCACCAGGGTCGTCCCTATGCTATAGGGGCCCTAAGGCGGATTGGTTGGATGGGCCATTTGTCAGTTGATCGATCAGGTGATATCGGTTGGTCGATCATGCCATACCGGTATCTATATAGAGACATATAATCAAAAGTAAAAAAATAAAACAAACCATAAATCTTTTTTTTTTTTTTTTGCACTCGTAACGTGTTGCATCTTTTACACTTTTTATATATGATTTTATTTTCTGATTGAATTATGTGTGTTCTATTGTGACGTTAGGCTTTTAATTTTTTTTTTATTACATATTATACCAATCAATTCAGTAATAACATTTTTTTGTAGACATATTATATTTGGTTGATTGAGATTAGACGTACACGGTTTTTTTGAGTAAAATATTTCATTGAGGGGCTGCCATGATGGTAGGCCTACAGTGGTCGCATGACCCGCCTAATGGGTGGGCCGACCCTGATCATCACACACTATCATCATTGCCACCACATGTCGCACCATGCACCTAACCCACCACATGTTGCTACCACCTCTAACATCTATCATTGCCACCACATGTCGCACCATGCACCTATCACACCACCCCTCAAACCCATCCCATCACCATATGCCCCGTCACCCTTCTCACCATCTTACTTTGTCACTAACCACCTTCCACCCCACACACTGTCAGTACCACACCACAACCGCCACCGCATGACACCGCCCATCACGTACAACTCCACCTTCTCGCCATTTGTCCCACTACCACAAACCACCATCAACTTGTGGTGTGTGAAGTAGGAAAATAATAATATTCTTGTGGTGCCGCGCAAGCGGATGGATGTACATAGTAGGGAGGAGGGGCAATCGCCCCCGGATCCTAAAAAAACACTATTATGTATGTTATGTATTTTTTATCCCCCTAAAAATTTACACTCGCCCATAGTATCGCCCCCTACCCGGGATCCTGCGTCCGCCCCTAACCGAAAGTAAGTTTTTGAAGTGCCGGAAATAATGTGGTAGTAGTAGTAGTAAAAAGAGATATGCCGATAGAACCACCTTATATATATATATTCCTCGGACATGAATTTGACATCTTACAGGTTTAGCGATAGATCGATATTTTCATTTTACTTTGAGAAATATAATAGATAATTTAGCACAAGCAGTACATATATGTGGGCATTAATCCAAACAGTTCATTCTATTTCATTATTTTAAGTGGCTTGATATTTCCAACAAATAAGATAAAAGGGATATACTGTAACTTTTTTTAATTTATGTGGACAAAAATCTCCTAATATTTTGGATTTAATAATATAGTTTATTCTTTGAGAATGAAATGTGGGAACATACTAAAGATTTTATGTTGTTTTTATCCATGATGATTATGGATCTGCATAAAACAATGGAAACAAAAAGTCATCGATTTTTACAAGAAAACAAGGCATGTATACCTATGAAATAAGCCAAAATAAAATTAAATGAAATAAATAGTGGTTAATTTAGCTGATCACCCCTTTGATAGTATCATATAAGTAACTTTACTTTGTTCTATACGTAATTAAGGCTTTGTATAAATAAATAAAATATAGCTTTGTATTTTACAGAGGTTGGAAGAAAATAATCATATTCTATACAAAATATGGTTAATTTGTGTTTGAATATTCATATATGTCATATGATTAATCCCTGTTCATGGTTCCCTCTTGATATGCATAATACTTTTGCGTAATGATATATTACGTTTCTTTCTGCGTAATGATATGTATGATAGTTTAGCGTCGCCCCTTACGTACGTATAAGATTGTGGTATAGTTCTATGTTTACTCCGTTACGTATAAGGTCACGATATAAATCTTGTTATTATGTATAATATCACGATATGAAGATCTCCGTTACGTATAATTACGTGCCGCATGTTATTCTGAGAAGTGTATTTATTGCTCAAAAACACTGAACTCTGAATACCTTGAGACTTCACTGGTTCAAAATTACTATTCAACCCTTAGAGGAATTGAATGGCCTAATCTCTTTCACTATATGTTGTCATATACGTATGTATAGTATCACAAGAACATGCATGTTTATGTATGATGTAATTAACACCAAGAACTGGTTTCAAAGGGGAAATTCGTACCCGCATTCTTCCCGTATGCACCGCCCATTAGATGTGCGGCATTTACACAAGAAGACAGGTACTAATTTGTCTTCTTACACACGTGTCGCAAATCCAACGAAGCGGTGCACACGAAGGCTCTCCGGATAAGAATTTTCCGTTCCAAAGAGTCTTTAATTTGGTACAATACTCTGCAACATTCAAATCATTTCGTTTCACAGAATGAGCTGCTTCTGTCAAATCTGACTGACGAAATGCAGCATCTCGCTTGGCCCAATGTGTAGGACTTTGTAGTCAAATTGTGAAGCCATGAAAAGAAGGGAAAAAATCAGAAGAAGAAAAAGAAATTGAAGAACACCATGAAAAGAAATGCAAATATATATATTTATATATTCAAACACTCAAAAGTCAGAAGCAGATCATAAAAATCGCAAGCACAAAAGTCCAGTTGCAAAGATGAGAATCCAAATATTCATGTTTATTAAAGAGAATAATTCAAAATATTTCAAGAAACTGATAAAAGTTAAAACCACAACTAGAATCTGTACCACAATTAAAAAGCTTCCCTGGTTTTTTAATGGCCCATGCAATCCATCTTATCAATCAATCATTATGACCTATTGGGTTTAGGGGATGAATTCTTGGATTTCATGAAATCGACCAGTTCTTTGAACACAGCATCCTCTGAATTATCTTCTTTCTTAGGCGGTGTCGATGGGTTTAACGAGAGGTTCTGAGTCTGCCCGATTAAGCTGTTGTTGCTGTCAAAAGAGGAGGAGCCCGATCCTCCAGGGAAAGGCTGGTGCTGTTTCTCAAAGAACTGTTGACGCTGGTTGTGCCTTGACGGTGGTGGTGGAATGGCAGTGGCGGCGGCGGTGGTGGTGGTGGTGGTGGTGGCTGGAGGAACTTCCCATGGAGGCAGAGGCGAATTGACTGCGGATTTAGACTTAGGAGTTGGTTCGTCGTATAAAGGTGGTGGTGGCGGTGGTGGTACGGTGAATATAGTCGCCGTTGGATTGATGAAATCATCATCATCATCATCATCAGCATGATGAAATGGGGAAGGATATGTAGGATTAGGTTGTTGTGGTGGCGGAGCAAGAGGGGTGGAAATGGAGGATGGTCTTTCAGACTCGTAAAAATCACCACTGAGATAATCGATTTTTCCACCGTCAGAAGAAGAAGAAGTTGGCCGCCTACGGTAAGACGGGGGAGGAGGAAGAATGGGGGGATTAGTCCCGATAAGTTCGTTCTTTCTCGGTGTCGGCTTTTGTCCATTTATTGTGTCCCTTGATGTCCTGCAAACAACAAAATTCAACTTCATCATCCATTCATCCTCGTGTCAATTTCTCATAATTTTTACTAGGTCATTGTTAAAGACACCGAACTAACCCATTGTGGTACCACAGCGACGATCGGCTAAATTCACGCTCTTTTGTGACAATCGACCGGATGAAAGTGGATTCTGTACTCTAGAGTCGAGAATCAACTTTTAACCGGTCGATTGTTTGTCTGGTGCCAGAAGTATGTGGTGCCTTGAAAGCCACCCCTAAGGAGCTTATAATGGCACCACACCGGGGTTGGGAGTCGAGTGTGGACATTCAACCTCTAAAAAGTTTAACCTCATGTTTGAGATTCGACTTTCCAGCGGTTGAACCTCACCGTGGTGCCACGAGCCCCGAAAGTAGGTTTGATATGGTGCCATCACACCATATCTATCATTGTGGCATCGATTGTCACGGTCGATTCTAAAGCACTTTCTGTCTGTCAATTGTCAATGTTGTGCCACAATAAAAACACCGTGACGCCACTAAAAGTGGCCAATAAAAATATGCAATAGAACATGGGGAAGAACATATTCATCATCCTCTACAAACATTAACTGGATCATTCCCATACCAAATAGCAGAAAAAGATATGTTTTTGGCTTAACCTTACCTGTGTGCTAGCTGAGCAAAATCATCATCTTCCTCCTCGTCGTCATGATTCACATCAATAAGAGAAGAATGTGGTGCTTCATAAACTCTAGGTATGGGTGGTGGGGCTATAGGATTCCCTTTTACGATGTCATCGTGACGACTAAGAACTTGTTGCAGTTTATCATTTAACGCCAATCCCCTCGATAAAAGTACCTCGTCCCTGAAAAGACAAAATTAACATGACAGAAAACGATAAGTTTGAATCGATTGTAAGGGCAAAAAAGGGAAGGAAAAAATGGTAGAGAAGACACGATGATTCTTACAGAGTATTGTTGACAAGAATCATGACACGGTTTTGGTAAGACTTGCATTGATCAACAAGGTGAACAATAATTTCATCATTCACCCCCTGCTTTAAAGCCAATACATGCTTATTTAGTACACAATATTGCTGATAATTTTCTGCTTATCGATCGAGTTCCAAAAATGACAGTACAGATGTCAAATAGTTCTCATAGCTCAAATTACACATCATCCAATGGCAGAATGTTCAAATAAGGAGTTTTGCTTCCCCCAAAAAAGCACTACTTTGTGTAATCGTGCCATCAAGACAAGCACCCCACCCGTACCTAACCCCTTCCTCTAAAGCCTTCTCCCACTTCCCGTCAAATCAGCACCACCTGACCCCACCAACCCACCCTACCACCTAGTTTCCTCCAACCCACTGATAACCTGAAACTGTCCATCCCCACCGACAAAGGAGAATCCGTAGTTCAGACAAAAGTAACCCTTGTATTTTATTTTATTTTTGAAGATACACAGCCTTGCATATCTTTAACAATCTTACAAAAAAATGAGAGCAACAGTCAATTTAACGTATAGACACGCTTTATTCAGATACTATACCATTATTTAATAACTACCTAACAGGACTAGTAGAGAGAATGAGAGAGCATTTCACTATCTTGGAGATTAGTAAGCACTAGCCTGTAGTATTAAGATAGTAAATGAATGATATTCATGTAAAGTCTCTTTATTACAGGGAGAATCTTCTAACAGGGTAAGAAAACGATGTCTTCACACAGAAACATTTCAAACTAGTAAACGATTATTACTTTGTGTGCGTTTTCTTGTCGAACGTGAAGTTAAATAACTCATGGAATGTTATAACTTTTTAATCAGATAAAGAAAAGTTCACCACCTCACTAGTATGAGGATCCAAAGCAGTAAGCATTTCCATCAACACATCAGCCACTCCTTCCGCGTTCTGCATCTCTGGCAAACTGCAGCAAAATTTCATATAAATGGCTTGCAAAACAAGCAAAAGGTACAAATTATTCCGTTTTGACTAGTCACAAATAATGATCATTTGTATTAAAAAAAGAAACCCGAAAAAAATCAAAACATCCACTTAGATAGAGTTTTGTGGTGCCATATGTGTCCGGTACCTTAGTCCTGAAGGATCAGACTCAAGAGAAGCCTGTACCGCAGCTTCCTCGTATGCAGAAGTAGGGTCCACAATTGGATGAGTCTGTGGCGGTGTAAACAATGGTACGCTGTCTACCTCTCTTGGAGGAAAGTCCACTCCAGCAGACTACATATATCAGAACAAGCAAAATAAAGATAATTGAAGTTGAATGCTTTAACAAGAATTCAGGAAAAGATCTCAGTAACTTTTGTTAAGAGTAAATGAATAATAAAATGGCGTCTTTAGTGGCGGTGCCGCACCAAATCTACAGTAGTGGCACCACGGGGGTCAACTGCAGGTCTAGAATCGACTTTCTGCAGGTCAACTGTCACAATCGACCGGTGAAAGTCAACTCTAGAGCTAAGAATTGACTTTCCGGTGGTCGAGTGTTTCTGGTGTGGTGCCACTAAAGGTGCCCTAATAAAAGAGCAACAAATCTACCACCGTAAATAGTATATACGTAATCAAAGAATAGTATAGTGCTTCACCCTGAGTTCATTATATGCAGCATAATACTGGGGAAATCGTCCCCTGGGACCCCCCAAAGCCTCTTGCCATGTATCAATCAGGTTCAGAATCTTCTCTCTAACACTCAAATCCATCTGCAAAGGCTATAAAGGGAAAAAGGAAAGAAGTTGTGCATGAAAAGGAAACACGTGAATTTGGAAGTTAACAGTAAAAGTAAGTCAGAGTTGATTACAGAGCAAGAATATAGTAGAAGATGTACCTTCTTCTTTACGATTTTGACCATCTCATGTAGAATGTCCCGCTCGACAATCTGCTGGAACACATTCTCACCACAATTTTTGCTCAATGCTTCAAGAGCCTGTAAAACGAGCTTGGTTAACTTAAAAATGGAAAGCAGGAATGCAAACAGAAAACATGGAAAACAGAACCTTATAATTTAGTTTCTTCATGAGCACTTTCTTGAAAGGAAAACATTGTACATGATGTTATCCAGAAATGCCGGAAAAGCACATGTGGCCATATTACAAAGAGGGATTTCATTATTCCTTTGTTTAGACTGTCAACAAATTCGGTATCTTTGGCTAAAAAAGGAAATGGCATTAATGAAACACACCATTCAACACATTTTTTGCATATTTTGCAGAGAATGTTTTGTAATAGAATTAGGGTGTGCATGAAGACATCCATATCAGAAAATGCTGACTTCCCAACACAAAAACAAAATAAACAAATCAAATTGAACCTAGGTTAAGCAAGTTACACATAAATGGGATGGAGAGAATTCTTACAAATAATGTAAGGAGCTGAATCTTTGGATTTTTGTTTCCCAGACGTTTCTTGAGTATCTTTAGAGCATCCTTTACTTGTCTGAAAATTTTACCAAAAGTGAGCAAAAGAAAAAAAAATTTGAATATCCGGTGCTGAACAATTGTTGAACAGAAAGCTTTAAACTGAAGTATCAACAGCAACATAAATGTAATACGAAGTTAAAATAATAACAATAAAAGTGAGAGAAAAAAATTGTCGGTTATTTATTGTCATTCCATGACTTGACATCACAAATAAGTAATACCAACGAGATTATGTACAAACAAATGAATACAGGTCCATAAAGGGAAGAAATTAGAACTTATCAACTGAAATGATGTAATGATTAGCTAATAAGTAACTTATTGTGTGGGGCTTTGGGCCATTAAACAACATCCCCCCAACCTTCCTTCTCCCAAAAAGGAAAACAAAACACTAGTATTCCTTCACATAGAGAAATCCATCAAACTCTCAACACATTGGATAAGGAAAAGCATATCTTTGAGATGAGAAGTTGAGACGTGTCCTATCAAAGCACATACCTTTTGCTGGTCTAAAAAGCATACGGACAAGGAAGGCAATAAAAAGAAAATAAATGAGCTTTAGCAACAGGATATCTAAATCGATGGTGTACTTAATCAAGAAAGTAACATTCCACATATGAGTATATTCACTTCTTTCATCCACCACCCCTAGTCAAGCATCAACCTTCATCATTCATTTACTTTCTTTCCTTTCTACTAGCTATTCCATGCAAAAGGTATAAACTTCAAACAATTTGCATAGAGATTTTATCTGTTACTTGGGAACTAATCAGCCTCTTGTACTTCCCTTAAGCATCTCCCAAGGAAGTGAATGATTCAGACGAGTACCATTTCATTGTTTTGCAAGTGTTGTGCAACAAATTTCAACTTTCAAGAACAGAACCGAAATATGGTGATGGTCGGCATTCTCCAGAATAGAATTTTCAGTATACGTCCCTATTTTTGAACTAAATGACAATGAGTGTGATGCTTGTAAACAAACAAAACAAAATCTTTAGACTAAAGATGGTATGAAAGGCGTTCATTAGGCAAAAATTATTTTACCCAGGATTGGCATTGATAATGTCACATAGCTCAATATTGATTGCCCAATCGGGACCAATCAGCATGTCACTCGTAGCCCTTTCTGCACAAGTTGCTGCATTGTTAGCCATTTTTCGTCCTCTTATTGCTGGCTTGTACAAATGTTGATTACCCTGAATTATATAATCTCATTGTCACTTCAAGCAATGAAATTCGAAAAATTAAGCTGACCGAATCTTCTATTACGCAGCAAATGAAAAACAGTAAACCAAACAACACTATACAGATCAAGTGGGAGATTCTACTGCCTAATTTTTGTGTCTGTGATACCTAATTTGTTTACAAGCTTGTCAGTTTTTTAATTGGATGCTAAATTGAGCTCACTCTGCAGTAGAATTTCTCAGATTAGACTATAAACACCAAAATCACGCTGTAGCTGATTGAAACAGAATTGATAAAAAGCAAAAAAGCATCCACAGCAGCAAGAGCACCGACAAAATTAATTTTACCAGATCGTACAGAAAGTTGAATTCCGGCACAAGCTGAGTACTGATCAATTCGAGTCCTTATTTATACATACATGAATCAAATTCAACATCTTTCCCCAAATATAAAGTAAAAGCAAATCCACATATCAATTCAAATCGCCGCAAAAGAAAAAAAAATTTAAAAATTACTCAGCTCAGAGTGATCAAAGTAGAATTTTTAGCTGTCTAGCGCAAAGGAACGGAATTCAATTCATCTACAATCCAGCTATCAGGAAAGTAGAATTGGAAAATTTTGTACCTTAATTGAAGAAAGCAAACCAAGACCCAAGAAAAATAAGAGCTTCAAAGTCCAAGTTCCACAGGAAAATAGATGCAAACCCAATTATCAAAATCTTAAAGATCATTCCTTCAAAAGTAACGGAAAAAACACCATATCACAAAAAGGAACAATCTCGAAGAATTAGCAAAGGAAAAAACAAATAAAATAAAATAAAATCAAGATCTTTAAGCAGGTTACCTGGTCAGATATAGTCTAGAGAAAGAAAGTAGATGGAAAGAAAGAATGAATTTATATTTAGGCAAGAAAAAAATATGAAAAGTATATCTTCTAGAGTTTTTTATTTTTATTTTTGGGATGACAAAAAACATAGACTTTTCTTTGAGGAAAAATAAAATTGACTTTATAGATTACAATTTTGATATTAATTTTGGACGATCATACCCTTTTTAACATTGACTTGTGGCACAAGGTCATCAGTCTAGTTGCAAGCTATACTATAACTCGGTATAGAGATCAGGGTTCGAGTCTCGTTAGGGACAAAGTGTGTGTTAGTAATTTACGTTTCCAAAAAAAAAAAAAAAACATTGACTTGTGATATTATACCCCCTCCCTCCCTCCCTCCCCCTCTCTCTCTCGAGTGATTTTATGATGCAACGGTTGTAGGAAGGTTGTACCAAGTGGCATACTTTAGAACCATTCATTTTAACTCTCTTTCACATAATACACTTTTGGCGTGTGTGAGAGGTTAGAAATGAAATGTGGTAAAGTATGTCACTTGGTACAACCTTCATACAACGGTTGCACCATAAAAATTCTCCACTCTCTATATATACATGTGTGTGTGTCGAGCCCCAACCCGATAGGATGTGAATTGAATCTATATAGATAGAGGCAATCTTCCTGTAACATCCTGACTTTTCAGAAAATGGCAAAAGAGTCATTTAACGAAATTCAGATTTTTGTTTTATTTAATTAAGGGATTTAAGTGTTATTTAAAATAAGAAAATTAAAAAAAAATAAATTAAAAAAAAAAAGAAATAAAAAAAGAAGTTAATGAGAAGTTTTATTTTAGCGTTGGAAGTTTTTTTAGCAATAAAAAACTAAAAGCTTTAAACGCTCTGGAGAAAAGAAAACTGAAGCAAAGGAAGAAGTAGAATTTCCCAAGGATCTTTCTAGTCGTTCGTCGGTTTTCAGTTTCGAGTAGATAATCGGAATCGTGGTGAAGAGATCGTCGTTTTGGTAGCAAGGTTTCAGAGTTTCGTAAAGGTATGGTTTTGGCTCTAAATCTAGAATCTTGAAGATTAGATCTTGTTTTGGTGTTCTAGTTGATCAATTCGTAGTTTTGATTGTTTAAGAACCTTTGATCACAATTATTTTAGGTTTAATTGTTGATCAATTAGGTTTGAGTTGGAGTTCTAAGAGTGCTGCAGATTTTCTTAAAGGTTTGGCTTTGGTTTTGCTTGCTAATAAGGTAAGATGCTCTTCCTAATGCTTAATTAAGGTTTCATGATGCTATGGTTGAGTTTTGGCATGTTTTGGTGCTAAAAATTGTGCTTAAATGTTGTAGTTAAAGTTGTTAGAAGTAATATCGTCGGATCAATCATGGATTGACCCGATTACGCAGCGGAAGGCATCAGATCTAGATCTAAACGACACAAAATACATAAATAAAAGATCTAAACCTACAAGGGGGTTTAGGAGCCTACCTTTTTATGGTGCTTAACTCCAAGAACAAAAGGTCTCCAAGAACACGTGATTGAGAAGCCACAGCCTTCCAACGTGTGTCTCCCAAAAGAACACCAGGTGGATGGTGTTTCCCGCGCGAACACGCTTGATATGCTACCGGAATAATCCCAAGATTATTCCAACTCGAACCCTAAGAATAGAGGCCAAATTTTCACCAATTTCTCTTGTGAATAGTGACGTGAATAGTGTTTTTCAAAGGCTTGGAAGAACTCTCTTTATATAGGAGAGTAAAACTTAACCTCCAAGGATTAAATAATTAAGAGATAATTATTACATTAATCCTTTTTCAAATAAAAGATAAATAAAATAATTATCCCAAACAAATTAGGATAAATCATATTATTATCTAATATTTCATGAATTATCATTTAACAAATAAAAGATAAATCACACATTAAATAATTATCCAAGAATACTAATTTCTTAATAATATATTAATGCAAATATGCGCCCCAACACTTAGTCAAATAAGTCATGCGCATATTTCTATATTTGACCAATTAGGTCAAAAGGTCAACACACCAATTTGGTAGTAATTACTTAAAAATGCTTTTTTCCGTATTTAATTATTTAGTCCAACTAAACAATTAATCACACATATCAATTAAATAGCCCAATCCACTATTTAATTATAATTGAGGTGCAACGACAAGAGAAACCTATATGCTATATTACGAAGCGCGTCGGGGCCAATTACTGGGCCATATATCGATGAATTCTACAATAAATCGAATAAAATTATTCATCGACGAATAATTATATCCAACCTATTAATTCCGGATTACACCACCATAAACCCGAAATCGAACTCTATCGAATATAGATAACTTACACTCAATTTATGAGTCGAAAGCGTCCATCGATATAATCATTACATACGGATAAATCCTCCATAGATCGCTCATTTCGATTCGGGATATTTCCGTAAACCCTTCTCAAAACATATTATCCTTATTTACCATTAACCCCTAAGGATCAATTAGTTCATATTCAATATAATATGAACTCGGCCGATCGATCGCTTTAGGGGTCAACAAATAAGTGGAATCTGTCTCTACTTCCCGAGGAAGGAATGGATTCAATATTCGTGATAGCACGGACTACTCACTCATCCTGCATAGAGCCAACGAGAAGTGTTGGACCACATACTTCAAGTGATCCTTACTAACACGCCAAACTCTACCCTAGTCTAGCGCAAATGCCTCAGATCACCTCAAGATTAAGATTAATCCATATATGATCATCTTGTGATTCGATAAGACTTCTCGATTACGGAATTATATCGAGAACTCAAATCAAATCGGTCCAAATTTCTATATGATTATCATCATATATAAATGCCCCACTAGTACTTCTATTACCGACAAATCCGGATAAGATCACACACCTAAAGTGTTCTTAGGCGCATTAATAGCAAATTAATCATGAGACCCGTACTCAGATTAATAAACGCTACGGACTAAGTTAATTTTAAGTACATCTCACTAACTCAATCCTCTTGTGTATAGCCATACACTGAGTTATGTGATTACATAAACGAGGTACTTAGGGTTTTCAGTAGTGTCTTAATTATAAACATAAATGCATATAATAAGATGAATTATTAATTCTGTCTTAAAACAATTAGATAATTGTCTTTCGGGCACTACACCTAACAAAAGTGTGTAGTGCTATGGTATGATATAGTACTATTGTGCTGTTGTTTTGCTATGTATTTTGTTGTTAAATTGATTGGAAAAGGGTTAGAGATGGTGTAGAATCGAAAAGTGTAGAAAATGCTCCCAGGTGTCGTAGGTTGTGGCCTATCAAATGCTGAGAGTTCAGAATATTCTGCATGTGTCGTAGGCCGTGGCCTATGATTTACAGGCCGTAGCTTATGGCCCAAAAATGTTGTTTCTAGTGTTTTAAGCTATGAGTCCAGTTTTAAATGTTGTTTTTTGATCTAATAACATTAAATGAACTTGAACAAGCCCTGATTAAGCTTCGGATGTGTTTAGTTCCGGCACCGAATGTACTCTTCAAGGGAGTTGAAGTTTGGGACCGTCGGAAGAGTATGATTGGTTTGTGCTTTGATGAATTAGTATTCATCAATGTCTGTGTAAGTGCTAGGCCTTGTCCGTGTCTAGTGGTCTAGGAAAGAGAGTAGTAGAGGTGAGGGAGCTTACTTGAAAATACTTAGGTGGCTAGTTAACAATTAATAATAAACGTATGTGTGTAGTTAAAAGACTAAACATCGTAATATTTTTGGTAAGGCACTTAGCTATATCGTGATGTGTGGGCGGTCAGATAAAGTAAATAACTCTGCTGGTCTATAAACGGCTAAATGGTAGGGGGACTTCGCCGAACGTGTACACTATCGGGTCTTAACCCGTGGCTATCGGTGTGATCCACTAATAGGTTGCAAACGAAACCTCGTGGTGGCCGGGTAGCACCATGCGTTGTGCCCTTGAGTGCCGATGTAACAAAGATAAGTTAAGCTAGAAACAGTTAGTCATGACATGTTGATGAGCATGAAGTGAACCCTAGAGTTGTGTCGGTCACACAAAGATTACTTAATAATAGTAATATGAACCTTTCGTTGTAAGACTTAATTATACATTAGCTTATTCCTCTTGATAAGTACATTGTACTTACCTTAATTGCATATGTTGTTTTGTGTGCTTTTGGGGTGAGAAGACGAACATGTTAGCCTTGAGCTCGTTGAGGAGTTCGATGATGATTTGATGACGTTGATGATACTTTCTTTTTACCTTCTTATTAAATGATGTTTTAGATTATGTTGTACTTTTATTTCAAGTTTGTAAGACAAGTGTTGTATCTTCGTTTGGAACATCGTACGTTGTAAGCTTTATATCGTTGTTGTCAGCTTTTCCTTTCTACCCCTAGTCGGTTTGTATTCTATTCTTAGAGACATTTATGAGTTTACCCGAGCTTTTTGGGTTTCCGTTGCTTTGATTTTGATTTGACGACGTAGAGGCTGCGTATAATATTGGATTTATTTAATGTTATACGCGCCGAACGTTCTCTTCCGGATAAGGGCTTGGTATCCGGGAGCGGGGCGTTACACTACCAATTCCAGCTTGGAGCTCCACTCTCGTACTTATAGGTAAAGATTAACACCGGTAGACGAGCGTTGTCGCGTTGTTGCACGTGTATTTTACTAGTTTGTAAACGAGGGGGTTTCTCTCCAATTGAAGAAATACTTATGATATGCCAAACCCATAAAAGATCCTCGGATCCACGATTGGGCTTATACGTAAGCCCAATAACGGATATGGTCATCGGCCTAACAAGTCTGCACCGACATAAACCGGACCAGGCCGGGTACAATCCAGTCCGCCTAAAGCCTTTACGATCCAGGTCACTGACTAGGCCAGGGGCACCGATCCACAAGCCTTCAGCCCGCCACATACAGCGCGATGTGAAGCATTTGGGGCCGGTCAGTCCACCCTCTAGCACGCATTCCGCCAGCCCGGATCAAGCCCGCACGACTAGGCGAACAGGTTGCCAACATGATAGTTCCAAGACAAAAAGTCAAGAAATAACTAAGTGTCAAGCTCGCCCATCTTTGAGGCCGACCAGACAATTGTGCATATTAACTAAGTCTTGTCATACTTTATTATGTTTTGTCATGCTTAATTACTGTCATTAGCAGCCCGCGCCTATAAATAGCGGCAAGATGTAACTCATTTGGGACATTATTGAATACTATTTGTCGTCAGGGAGCTCGCCTCATTTCTTGCTTCCAGTTCGACCACATACATTCATCATCGCCGCCGTGTGACACCGACAAAATCATAATCAAACATTTCAGCTAGATATCCACTACTAAACACCGTCAAACTTGTTTGTGATAATTCAACAATATTATCAACTTAGAAAGAAAATAGTCATAGGAATGTGTGGCAGAAGTGCCCCCCCCCCCTTCCCCCGGCTGTCAGCATGATGGCTCAGTAATGTAGTTTGCATGAGACTGTATGCACCTTTTTTTTTTATTGGTGAAAGAAATCGATCAATTATATCTAACTCCAATACCTACTTTTCAAATGCGAGATTACTCTATTGCACTCTACACTTTTGTTGGTGAGTTATCATTTGAGACTATATAGAGAGAGAGTTGTAGAAGTAATATTATCATTTTCATTTTTAATATATATGAAAACCATTTAAAAGGACATCTTACAAAATGATGGGGCATTCGTAGCAGAAGCCCTATATGGTGCCATATACCTAAAATGAAGATAAAAAATAGAGTTTACCCCAAAATAGCTTCCACAGCAGAGTCCCTATCCCTATTTATTTTTGAGGATATGAACAGTGCATCCCTACTTGTGGAGATGCACTATTCACGCCCTAAACATATTTAATTATTAAAAATTATAGGGATAGAGATAGTGATGCTGCTGGAGTGAAATAATAAATATTTAATGTGTATAAATAGGGTTGGGAGGTAGAATATTATTTAATATTATTTAAAATGTTATAGGGATAAGAATAGAGATGTTGTTGTGGAGGTTTTTGAATTAAAATGTTGTAAAATAAGGATATGCATTATTTTATGGGGCCAGAGGCCAGAAGGACAAAAAAAGATACAAAATGGGAAAAGGGACAAGGAAAAAAAATAATGGTCGAGAAGGACAAAAACGCGCCTGTTACTACATGTGTTACTACATTTGGTTGTAGCAACATGTAGTAACACGCGTAAGAATAACGTCTTGCGTTTTGTCCTTCTCACCACTATCTTTTTTCTTGTCCTTTTTGCTCATTTTAGATCAAAAACAGTCATTTACAACCTTTAACCTTTATTTTATATTATTTTAGGGATAAAATTTAGGGGGAAGGGGCTATAAGGACAAAAAAAACATAAATGGAGTGCATAGCGACATTTTTCTTTTTCGATGTTATAAAGGACAAAAAGAAAATATTTGGACAAAAATACCCCTTGTTACTTTTTACCCTTCTACAAATAGTAATATCAAAGAAAAACAAGTAGTAACAGCCCATAAAATGTCGTAACTGTTAGGTGTAGTGCCCGAAAGACAATTTGTGTAATTGTTTTTAATGAATGACAGAATTTATCTCACCTTATTACTTGCTTTGTGCTTGTAAAGTAATACATCTTTGCAAACCCTAAGTATATCTCAGATGTAACCACTTAACTCAAAGTGTATGGATTACACGTGAGGATTGAGTTAGTGGTGATATACTTAAACTGTTAGTCCGTGGTGAACTTAATCGAGTTTAGGGTCTCTTGATTAAAACACCAATAATGCGCCTGCACACCTTAGGGTGTGATAGTCTTATCCGACTTTGTCGGTGAGGGTACCTACGTGGGGCATTTATATATGATGGCATTCATATAGATCGGACCGATTTAATATGTTTTTCTCGATATAATTCCGTAATCGAGGAATCTTATTAAATCATTAGATGATCATATATGGATCAACCTTAATCCTGAGGTGATCACGGGATCTTTGCTTGTCCCGGGTAGTGTTTGATGTGTTAGTTACGGTTCACTTAAATATGTGTTCCAAGCCACTTCTCATTGGCACTATCTCCGGATGAGTGAGTAGTTCGATTTTCACGAGACATGGAATCCATTCCTTCCTCGGGAAGTAGAGAGAGATCCCTTATTTGTTAGCCCTAAGAAAGTGATCGATCCGGGAGTTCACATTTGACTAATTAGCTACTAGTCGATATGTGTGCTAATTGATCATCGTGGGTTGATGGTAAATAAGGATAAGATATTCTCGAGTCGGGTTCACGGAGACTTCCCACTCGAGAATGGGCCGATCTATGGAGGTTAATCCGTATGTAGTGATTATATCAATGGACGCTTATTTACTCTACATGGGTTGAGTATAAGTATACATCTATAATCGGTAGAGTTCGCTTCGGGTTTATGGTGGCGTAATCCCGGAATTAATAATTAATGTACTTATTCATTCGATGAATAATTAATTATTGGAGCTACTCGGTTATAGGTCCATTGGCCCCGATGTGAGCTTCGTAAATCGGACTAATAATCTTGTTATTTGGGCCTCAGGTGATAATTAATTGGTTTGAAATTAATTAATTGATATGCATGGATATTATTTAGTTGAATTTAAATAATATAATACATAAAAGACATTTTATGCGCTTATAACCCTAGATGTGGCGCCTCACTCCCTTGAATTAGCACAAGAATTAATTTTCTTGTGTTATGGAAAATAAAAGATATTTTTTATGTGATTGGTTGTATGACATGTTATTTGGTTTCTATTGGTCAATAATATGTCACAATTATTCATTAAGGAAAATATCTTTTATTTTGTTTAATTAATTATTTATTTAATTAATTGATCTTGGAAGTAGGATTTACTCTCTATAAAAGGAGAGTTATTCCAAGAAATTACAATTGAAAATTTCGCTTCACATTGCAAAAAGAGAAAAAATTTGTTTTCCTCATAGGGTTTTAGTAGAAGAAAAACTCTAAGTTTTTCTTAGTGTTGCATATCAAGGAGGCTCGTGTATCAAGAAGGGTGTCCCACCAACCGCCGTTTGGGAGAACACATCGGAAGATCAAGGCGACTCTTCCCGTTATTGGTAACACGTTCTAAACCCCTCAGTAGTTTAAGTCCTTTAATTATGTGTTTTGATATATAAGTCGTGATCCATCCATTTGCTGTAGATCTAATTCGTTTAGATCTAAGAACCTGCATCCTTTCATGTGGTATCGGAGCCAGGCTCCACGATTTGTATAGTCATAATCGTAATTAAACGATTTAAAGTGGTGGAATTGCATGTAGGTGATATTTTACTTATTATTATGCATTAATAATTTTAAATTGCTATGGTTGAAGAGATGGATTGGGGTTGGCACTGCTTTCCCGTTAGATCTATTGTAAACTCATATAAGCGATGAAAATTCGTTCGTATGAGTATAGGAAATCGTGTAATTTATTTATTATTGCAAGTTTAATTTCCTGTAAATAGATCTGTTTAGCAGCTGTATAGTGTTTTCGTTTTTTTTCTGTTGTTTGAGCCGTTAAAACGAAGATCCCTCCGGTCAGAATCAATATTGGAAGTTGGTGAACAATCCCACAAATTTTGGTGTCGATCAGAGTCCGTTTGGGTTTCCGTTCGTTGCTGCGAAGTGGCTGCTGTAACAGAAAAACGCAGGATTCACAGAAACCCTAACTGTGACTTCTTCGATTTTCTGGGAACAATTAGACCGTTCAAATTAAAATCCGACCGGTCAGATCGATAATCATGGAGTTTTGGACGTGTGATAAAATTTTCAGGACGATCGGGATTCATCTTCATCCCCGATCGGTCTCGGGAAGTATATGATGTGCTGCTGTAAGAGTCTGTTTCAGCAGCAAGTTGGGCGGCTCACTGAGGAAGATTGACAAGTCAAAGCTCCGATCCGACCGTCCATCTTGAAGTCCGAAGAATGAAGATAAGATCTGGAAATTTTCGTCCTGATCCAAGTTCGTTTGATATGCCGATCGTCGAAGATTCTTAACATCTGCAGATTAGGGTTTTAATTTATTTTCGATAGATTAGTTACGAAGTGCAATCGGTCCATCTCAAGTGTTTATTTTCCGCACTAGTATACATGTGTAGATTGTATGAGTAGAACCGGAAAATTGCCATGACATGCATCATATCATGAATTCCACTCCATATGCATACATGTAGAAATTAATTCGAGGAATTAGTTAGGCATGTATAAAACACACGATTAGTTTTAATTAATTGTTTGATATTAATTAGAAACTAATTAGGGTAAAAACCGAGGAACACGGGTTTTTTCAATCGTCGAGGTTGGGTGATGGATTCTCGGTGAATCCCACTCTGCGAAAGCATAAGGAGTAAAATCCCGAAACCTCGTGGTTAAGGTGTTGGATTCTCGGTGAATTCCACCTTACCTAAGACGCAGATTACGTTTTTGTTCCGTAGTGTCTCACGTGAAAGTTTGATGTTTAAGGATTGGATAATCACGGGCAAACAGGTTCGAAGTGGTTTAACCACGGTTGGGTGGTCAACGTGAGCTACGGCTCAATCGACTTCACCCTCCACGTGTGGCGTTTGCACGGGGGTCTGGCAATACTGAGCCATCCGAAGAGCCACTACGGCTCAACGGACCTCTCCTAGCCTTGACCCGTCCGACGGCCACATATGTTCTAACGAATAGGTCGGGTGGGCTAGCCCACATAACCGACAACATTCGGGCCTATGATTTATTGTTCCTTAATGTAACATCAAGTCCAAAACGTGATCAATAAACCACCACTTTTTCAAAATATTGAGTGGGAGCGGGAGAGCGACGGCCGACCCCACGGCCTCTACTCGTTGACACAAGCAACGTGAGAGAATGGTGACGCCTCGTGCGGCTGGGACCGGCCTCCTGGCGAAGGCTTTCACCGCTATCAAAATTCAAGGCTTGGTCTCCGAAAGGATAGGATTTTGGGTACTCGCCGGGTCAACGACCGACCACTAAGGCGGCACACTCGGGGTCTACCTAAAAATCTGAGACAGTAGGTCACACTCATAAAGGGTATTTTTGGTAGTACCTTGGCTGAAAAAGGAAAGGTGATTGACGATCACAAATGAGATGTTCGATTCTCAATCTGATCTTCAATATTAATCGAAACCTCTTTGACCTACCCTAAGGCGGCACTGAGGCATTAGATTAAATCCTTGGAACGGTAGGATAGACTATAAGTACTTAGTTTATGTTCCTAAAATTTTAGTAGTGTATGATTTGGATTTATTTTCTCACAATTTTATTTACAACTATATATCTCTAAGATGCTAGATCGCTAGTGTAAAATTGACTAGTAATGACTTCGTTAAAAAGTGGTAAGTAACTAGAACGTTGTATTTATTAATCTCACATGCGATTAATTTTTCGGAAGAGATATTTCTCTTGAAGCCTTCAAAACTTAAGTGACGTAAATAGGCATGTCACTACTGTCACTCGTGCAGAACGAGAGACAACCGTAGTTAGTTTGAAAGATGATTGGGACGATATAATTCTTCTAGTGAATTGTGTAAAGTCTACACGAGAAATTTTCGATAGAAAAATTGGAGAATCATAAATTAAAGTGTCGCTAGTTAGACGGTATTTGGAACCGATAAACTAGTGGGAGCTTTTATATTATGTTTTTCTAATTTATTAGAAAATCAGTCCCACTGAGTAATGCTTTCACTAGACATCCCACGCTTCACGAGTAGTATCTACTCAAGCGAACCGCTAGTTCAAGACTATTTCTTTTAAGGAAAGTCAAGAATGGGAAAGAATGTCTACAAGTGTTAATCATCTAAACTAAGATTGAGGCTAAACCGAAATATTAATTAAAGAAAGTATAGGATAAGGAAAGTGATTTGGATCACTAACCAATGAATCCTTGGCAATTTTCTTAACCGAGTAACTCGACTCGGGAGCTAAGTTCTTTGGAAGAACGAGAGAGCTTTGCATTAACGATTAATAGAGTAACAATGGGCGCTTGTTTCAATTTATAATAGTGGGAGTGATATAAGGAAATGAATTTGATTCTATCCTTGAATATCACGAGAAAAAAATTATTTTTACATTTACAGATTCGTTGAAACAAATGGATTCACTTTCATCTCGATAATACAATTGCCTTAAACAAAGTGAAGATGACATTTGTAGTACCGAATCTGTGACTCGGACTTTGTTTGATAAAGACAGAAACCACTAAGAAAAGTCGAATAGGTATGTGTAACACATCTAAAACTATTAAAGGCAAAAGGTTTCCTTATTAAGATAAACGACCCTTCAATATCTATTAATTAGTGCATATATCCTGTAGACAAGACCTGTTGACCGCTAAGGGTGATTCCTATCTCCCGAGTCTTGGAATACTATCTCAAAGGAACAATGACTAAGTTTCCTTTCAATCGGGAAAGGGTAATAGATTTGAAGGGTAACATAGCTTGTTCACCATGACCTTCAGTGGTCTAGTGAGAGATACAAGCTAGTGGGAGTTTTTGAGTGGTGACATTTTGTCCGATAACTACTCAAACGTGATTTAGTTTATCAAAAGAATACAAGGAGAGAGTCTCTCGATTTTAGCAGAGAATAGAGTATTCCATGCTCGAAATAGGCTACCGCGTAGTCTTGGGATGATGCTCGGCCCGCCTCACAGTGGAATGTTTCTCACCGAGGAAGAAACCATAGACTTGCCTGATATAGTTATTAATGTGCTACAATACAACGTTAAACTCGATTAAGATAATTGGTTGCAAAATAACGGTTAACATTATAATGTAAACCGAGAAGTCTACCTAAAAGATGCCGGTGTATTTATGGATAATGAGTGAATTCGGTTCACACCACTTCCATAAATGTAGGCATTTAGCATTTAATGCTTGAAGGTAGGGTGGAGATTTTATGCATACGTTCGATTGTGACTGTCGTGAAATATCTTAATGAGACGAGTGAAGGTTGATTATAAGATTCTTGAGATCGAAAGTGACGGTTGAATCATCACAAGCCTTCGATAGAATCTATAAGTAACAACCTTAAACCTTGAGTACGGTTACCCAAAGGTAGTTACTATATGATTTAATCGGACCACGTCCAACATCGGTTGTTGGTGATTACAACCGATAAATACTACTAGATCGGGATGTCAATCCACCACGCAGCCGGGAGTATGGTTTAACCATTGACCCATTGTGGTTTTGTGGACTTTACGGTCTGCTTGGGTGATTGATAACTTTATGGCTCTTAGTGGGTGTATAGGATTACGATCATAGAGGTTGGTTTGACACCTTAACCACTGTAAATGGAGTTTTGTACTCCGGTTTTGTTCGATCTATTGTAGAACCACCGAGTATCTCAGGCCAGTGGGAGCAATTGGATCTACATAGAAAAGAGTCGAATGAATAGGAAAGTTTAAACTTTCAAACGCAAATTTGAGTGGTATAGGGGTGATTCCTGACAAGTAGAGAGTTAACGGACCTTGAACTCTCTCACCACTCGATCTTGCTAGATTTTGTTAAGCGAGAAAATAGGGGTGATTCCCTGAGACTTTCTTGCCGAACAACGGAATCTGAATTCATTCAGAACAGAAGGGTTTTAGCTAAGAATGAATAACGGATTCGTTACAAAGCAGAAGTTAGGGGTGATTCCCTAAGACCTTTTTTGCGAGACTAACGATATCTTAATTCATTCGAAAGAACCTTTGGTAGGAGGCCTGCCATGGCTTATATCCTCTGTGGATTTAAGAGAACCTCTCGGTCATTTAAAGTCACATGTTTTAAAATATGTGGAATTGACCAGAATATTGATAAGTCTTTAGTAGACTGGATATCAATATTGGTAAAATAGTAGTATTAGTGTTCATGAATGATAACACCAAAGCAGTTGGAAACAACATGTGTGTGCTATATCTCAAGTCGAAAGCCGACACGCCAAGATTCTCTGGATGAGAGAATTGGACTATGTTCTAAGAATCGATTCGGTCAAATTCACGAGAATGAGTCATTGGCTATCCCACCGATCTTATTGAATAAGATGATTATGCATATATGGTTGCGGCATTCAACGAGAGTAGTCCTACCTTACCTCTCGTGAAATGATTCTCTAAATCTCCGGATAAAGAGAAAATGGGATAGAGTCTCTCTTGGATAACGGCAAGTCGAGTTATCATAAGTCAATAGTAATCGAATCTTGGATTTGAGCAATAAGTAGCGATTTTAGTATCGTCCTCAAGTATCGTTAGAGAACGAGGAATCATATGCTTGTATATTCAGTGCAAACTTGAATATGGTTGACTACTAATCGATTCGACTTGTAGTCGATTAAGGATGATCATTAAGTTGATCTCGGGCTCGGTGTTTACTCATAGTGCTTAGAATTTCCTTTTTGGTCCGGGAGTAATTCCGTGTCCGATAAGCCGATATCACTTCATTGTGAAAACAAGTGAAGAAATAGCTTAGAAGGATCTTCTCCGATCACTTAGAGGTCAAAAGCATATTGAGAGAGAGTACCGCTGATTAGATGGACCGCAACGTTTAGTCTCGGGCGAGAACCAAATCGATCGATGTACCAAGTCCGGTGCTTGGAGGTACGGCATTAAGGAATATATCTCATCCGCTTTTAGAGCAAGTGGGAGAGTGTTGTGAATAAGATGAGAAAGGTGTGCTCTAAAAACAATCGTTGCTTGTCATTTCGTGCAAGTGGGAGATTGTTAGGTGTAGTGCCGAAAGACAATTTGTGTAATTGTTTTTAATAATGAATGACAAAATTTATCTCACCTTATTACTTGCTTTGTGCTTGTAAAGTAATACATCTTTGCAAACCCTAAGTATATCTCAGTATGTAACCACTTAACTCAGGTGTATGGATTACACGTGAGGATTGAGTTAGTGGTGATATACTTAAATCTGATTAGTCCGTGGTGAACTTAATCGAGTTTAGGGTCTCTTGATTAAAACACCAATAATGCGCCTGAGACACCTTAGGGTGTGATAGTCTTATCCGGATGTCGGTAGAGGTACTTCTACGTGGGGCATTTATATATGATGGCATTCATATAGGATCGGACCGATTTAATATGTTTTTCTCGATATAATTCCGTAATCGAGGAATCTTATTAAATCATTAGATGATCATATATGGATCAACCTTAATCCTGAGGTGATCACGGGATCTTTGCTTGTCCCGGGTAGTGTTTGATGTGTTAGTTACGGTTCACTTAAATATGTGTTCCAAGCCACTTCTCATTGGCACTATCTCAGGATGAGTGAGTAGTTACGATTTTCACGGACATGGAATCCATTCCTTCCTGCGGGAAGTAGAGACAAATCCCTTATTTGTTAGCCCTAAGAAAGTGATCGATCCCGGAGTTCACATTTGACTAATTAGCTACTAGTCGAGATATGTGTGCTAATTGATCATCGTGGGTTGATGGTAAATAAGGATAAGATATTACGAGTCGGGTTCACGGAGACTTCCCACCGTAATGGACGATCTATGGAGGGTTAATCCGTATGTAGTGATTATATCAATGGACGCTTTATTTACTCTATGGGTTGAGTATAAGTATACATCTATAATCGGTAGAGTTGATTTCGGGTTTATGGTGGCGTAATCCCGGAATTAATAATTAATGTACTTATTCATTCGATGAATAATTAATTATTGAGCTTCATGGTTATAGGTCCATGGTCCCCGATGTGCTTCAGAAATCGGACTAATAATCTTGTTATTTGGGCCTCATTGATAATTAATTGGTCGGGCTAATTAATTGATATGCATGGATATTATTTAGTTGGGCTAAATAATATAATACACATAAAAGACATTTTATGTGGGCTTATAACCCTAGATGTGGCGCCTCACTCCCCTTGAATTAGCACAAGAATTAATTTTCTTGTGTTATGGAAAATAAAAGATATTTTTGTTATGTGATTGGTTGTATGACATGTTATTTGGTTTCCTATTGGTCAATAATATGTCACAATTATTCATTAAGGAAAATATCTTTTTATTTTGTTTAATTAATTATTTATTTAATTAATTGATACTTGGAGTAAGATTTACTCTCATATAAAAGGAGAGTTATTCCAAGGGAAATTACAATTGAAAATTTCGCTTCACATTGCAAAAGAGAGAAAAAATTTGTTTTCTCCTCTGCAGGGTTTTAGTAGAAGAAAAACTCTAAGTTTTTCTTAGTGTTGCATATCAAGAGGCTGGCTCGTGTATCAAGAAGGGTGTCCCACCAACCGCCGTTTGGAGAACACATCGGAAGATCAAGGCGACTCTTCCCGTTATTGGTAACACGCTCTAAACCCCCATGTAGTAGTTTAAGTCCTTTAATTATGTGTTTTGATATATAAGTCGTGATCCATCCATTGCGCGTAGATCTAATTCGTTTAGATCTAAGAACACGCATCCATCAAGAACATCCAATGAAAAAAAAATATGCTTGGTCTAAAAACAAGTAGTAACAACCCTTATTTGTAAAAAATAAGTAGTAATGTACCAGTAAAATGTCGTAATGGAGCAACAGCCAGTAACATTAAAATGCCGTAACATCCAATAAACAAGTAGTAAATGTACTAAAAAGAAGTAGTAATAGCCAGTAAAATGTCGTAAATATCCAATAAACGAGTAGTAATGTGACTTATAAAATAGATCAAATACATCAAAAAATATAGTAACATTACAAGATTAATAGTAACATGGCCGACAGTGCCAAATTTAATAGGTACAAAAATAATAGTAACTTTTTCAAAAAAAGAAAAAAGAAAAAAAATACAACTTGCAGTAAACCCTAAACCATGGCCGCCGGTGCAACCACCTCTATTCCGTCCACCGTCCGCCGGTGCAACCACCTCTATTCTGTCCACCGTAAACCATGGCCACCGTAAACCCTAAATCCTCTTGTTACCTTCTTCTTCTCCATATTCGCAGCATCAACAACAAAAAAGGGCAAATTTGCAAATCATCTTCTTGGCCGGCCATGGCTAATTCGTCGGTCAAGTTCTTGATTTTGAAGTAGTAATCGGCTGCAGTCAATTCGCCCTGTCGAGTGGAGGCTAATTAGGTGCGCAATTGAACAATCTTTGGCCGACTATGAGATGCAAATGATGCCTGCAAAAGCTTGCCAAATTCCGGCCGATGTGGATTCCGTTCACCAGCAGCACTTCGCCTCCCTTCTCCTCTCGACGGATTTCGAATAATTGTTGATCCACAGGAGGCTATAATAATTGTTGACCAAGAGGAGCATCAACATCAGATGCGATTGCTGATGGGCTTTGCCTGAGAAATTGCCGGCAGGTCAAGTCTATGGGAATCATCTAGTGCCGGCAGGAGTTGAGGAGAAGAGCCGCTGATGCAATTTTTTTTTCTGGGGAAGAAGGGTGTTTTAATTTATAGATTGATAGAAAAAGGGTGATTTTGGAAAATTACATATGTTTTGTCCTGATTAATTTTCAGTGTCCTTGCATCCTGGTTTAGTTATTAGATTGTCTTTTCCACCAAAAACCTATAAAATTTAGGGTATCTGATAAGAATGCCCTAATATACCGGATTAAATGCGGTCTATTTGTTTATTTATTTTGTCAAAACGTGTGTTTTCACCGGTTGTTTTCTAGTTTTATTTTTCCTACATCCATAACGTGTCGGCCAGAGTTAGAACCATATTAATTATCATTACTCTTAAAATTAATGCTTTATCCAACTTACTATTTGCAGAATTTTATTTTGTTTGATTGTGCTATTAGCACATTTTCCAGCTCAGCATTTTGTTTTCAGCTCTACCTGGTCGAATATTCATAACAATGAATACACTATTTGTTTATTTCAAGTGGATAGATATATATATATATATATATATATATATATATATATATATATATATATATATATATATATCATTTTTAATCACTATAGCCATTGATTAGAACACTAACATACAATATTTCAATACGTGTCATACGTACATTTGTTGTATTAAGTCATGGTAATTATAATCTAATATTGTCTGGTATTGGTTGCACAACTATACAAAATACGAGTTTCAAAACATAATTTTACGATAGTGAAAACTATTGATTAATTTGAGCTATATTTATTAATAAATGGTCATTAGTGTACAATAGACTAAGTTTCTTTTCCCCAAAGAGATTCCAAATTTTGGAGTTTATAATAATGTTAGATACATTTCAATTTACACTACTACATTCTTCATCCCAGTATTTTTCTTGAACATTATCAACTTGAGATCGAACCCCGTACCGTACATCACATCGAATCAATTTCAGAAAATTGAATGATGAGAAACTCAATTCGATGTGATGTATGTTACGTATAAAAGGTTCACACCGCGGATGACTCCATTCCAATCAACAAATTAAATGTGGATTTGAAATCATTCTGCAGATTTGCCTTTTGTTGAAGAATGAAAGCAAGGTAAGCAACTAGTGAAGAAGCCTTTCCTTGTCCTGCATTGTATTTAACACAATTAAATTCTTACAATTTTTTTGACTATAATAATAATAATCAACTTTTTACATTAAATACTGTAAGCACAATCAAATTCTTTCACAAAAATTGACTAAAATTATATCAACCCTTTACATTAAATACTGTAAAACAAGGTATATATATGTAAAATCAATATTCAAATCATTTAAATAGGTAAAAAACAAAAAAAAAAAACACACACACATCAACATAATCGCAACTCAAATCTGAAAAATACAGAATCTGCATTATTTCCGGTGTAGCATATCTTGCTACATTCGAAAAACAAATTATAAGTTGGAAAAAACAAAATTTATAATTTAACAGAAAGATTGTATGTATGCATCATATCTTCTTATTTTTACTCCCTTATATAATAAATTTGGGGTGAAAGAGAGAAAGGAAATTATATATGACATTTAACACAATTTTTTTTTACAACAGTTGCACCGTAAAATTAGGAGGTAAACCTTAGTCAGTGAATGTAACCTTCTTAAGCCTCAGGTCAATGTTTACTTGTCAGCTCAAACATTGGCCATAAATTCAACATTGTGAAAAGAAAAGGGTGTCATTGTCCAAGCATGTCACCTTTTACATAATTAAGTAAGGGAACGAGGTTTAAAAGGAACAAAAAAAAAAAAAAAAAAAAAAATTATAGGAATCCGGATAGTACTACGTATAAATATAAATTGACTGATAAGTATAAATCAACTGTTCATAACCTCAAATCTATTGTTTGTTGTAGTGAAACTGACATCAAATTTAATGTTTTTCTATTCCACTGTTTATGTGTTTTTTACAAAAATGATTTCGAAAATAACGTTGAAAAAAATATCAAATGAGATGTCTAAATAAAGATGACGGAAAAAGGAAAAATGTGATGAAAGAATTATCATCTTTCGACAATCATATAAAAAATTATATTCGTTTTTTAATTTAGTACGAAAGAATTTAAATCACAGCGGAATAAATGCATGTCATTTTTACCCAAAATTATATTTCAATGTTCTCTTTCCATATTTCTATGTTCAAATTATTCTTTTTAACCATAAACACATTAAGTAATTAACAATTACTTTTTAATTCTTCTTTTAAAAAAATAATAAAAAAACTTCATTTGTTTATATTCATATGATAATAAAACAAGAGGTCATGTGTTCAAACTTATACTCCTAACAATTTTGTTTTCATTTACATTTTTAAGTAGAGTTTCTTCAAGAGTAAAATACCCTCAAAACCCTAGAGTTTCTTTAAAAGTAAAATACCTAACTATTTTTATTAGAGTAAATAGTACAAATCACCCTTATCTTTTAAATTTGAGATTTACCATTCATCTTGAGATTAGACAATTTTGTCATATATGTTGTGTCATGTTTTGCAAAAATCACCTTTATCTTTCGGTCAAGTTTAGGACTAGTCATTTATCTTCAGATTTGACAATTTTGTCATTTATGTTGTGCCACGTTTTGCAAAAATCATCAATTTTCAAATTTCACGTTAACTTAAATGGAAAATACGCGGCCGAATCTCGCTCTCCAACAAATCTAACGACACATCATTTAACACATCCTTGTTAATATTTATTATATATTTTAAGCTCATTCCCGACAAAAAGAAAACAATTTTTTTTATTTGTTATTTTTATACAACGCGTTTTCGCTATCCATTTCATTTTCCCAAATTGCATTTTCATTCTCAATCCGTTGTCATTCCCAAATCGTGAGAAACAAAACTCTATCTTCTAGTAGAGATGAAGGTTGTTGAAAAAAATGTTGAAGTAAATTGTGTAGTCGACAAATCTAAGTTTTTTTAGTAGAGGAGAAGGGGATTTAATGGAATTAAAAAGACATCAGTTGATTATAAAAATATTAAAAAAAAATAAAAAATGTTGTGTTCGATTGAGAGCGAGTTGGATTTGATTGAGAGCGAGTTGGATTTGCGGGAGAGTGAGACTTGGTCGCGTATCTTCTTTCAAATTAACCAGAAATTTGAAAAGGGTTTACTTTTGCAAAACATTACACAACATAGGTGACAAAATTGTCACATTAAAAGATGAGTGGTAAGTCTCAAACTTGACCAAAAAATTGGAGTAATTACGATATTAACTAATTTTTATTATACACTCATGTTTGAGGTAGGGAGCACAAATCCTCTGTTGTGCCTCACTCCCAACACATCAGAACGGGGTGAGGCACAACAGAGTATCTCAGTTCGTAGAGATCCCGGTGTTGTGCCCTACTAGCTCGTAGGCAAGCACAATAGTTGTGCCCTACTAGCTCGCAGGCACATCAAAACATGGTAGGGCACAAAACAGAGGATCCTCATAGCTCGTAGGCAAGCACAATAGTTGTGTAACTATGGGTTAGGATAAATCATATTCATGCACTATACTATATTTGTAAAACCACACCATAACTTCTCGGGCAGTGGTATTGCCAAGGCTAATTTTGTTAATACCAGGGCATTTTACACTACATCATTTTAGGATTATGTGGTATTTTCCTGGGCAATACCGTGAGCCTAACTTCTCTGGTAATTGAATTTATTTACATTCAAATTAATAGAAACATACCTTATGCTGCTGCTGCTGCTGCTGCTGCCAGTGCCAGTGCTTCCATTTCTTGTACTATGGCTGCTTGATGATCTGCTACGATCACTTCCACTGGAAAATATCTTCTTCAACCAATCGTTATCACATCCTTCTGTTTTTGGACTAATCTTTGCAGAACCAGAAGATTTCATTAATTTTTTCTTCTTTTTTGATTTTGATTTCTTCATCCCAAATGGAAACACCATCTTTAAAAACAACCCTTCATTCTCTATTCCTCCACCATTAATCCTCCTGCTACTACTGTTACCATCTTTTAAACTCCCATCAATTTTCTTGTTTGCTGTTAGCTTTCTTGAATCCATCTTTTCATGGGCTAATTGATCACCATCTTCATTTTCTTCATCATCTTCTTTTCCCTTAAGCAAACATTCTTCTTGTGAATTTCCCAATTTTGTCTGCTCCTCCACAAGATCTTTTAAAGTAAGCTCGTAGTATGATTCAGGCATCTTTTTTACCATATCCATAAGCTCTTTTTGGCCTTTAACTATTTCTTGTAATCTAGAACCTGGACTTCCCGGAGGAATATTGTTCCATAACGGTGGTGAATGAACTCCGGGCTCTGTTTCGCCGGAATCTACTTGCCGGAGTTGAATTCCGTGGTTATTATTCCGGTTTGCATCATAAAGATCGTATCTTTCAGCTGGTTTTCTTGGTTTTGAAGCAAAATTAGGAGGAACCCATGATTCGTAGCCACCGTTTTTGCTGCTGAATTGTTGATTAAAGTGGTGAATTGGATCATTTGGTAGATGATCAAGCATGGTTTTTAGGTGATTTTGCAGAGGAAAGAGATAGAGGAAGGGGAAGATGTTGGAAATGATGAATATTTTGTTATTGTTGTGGCTTTGTTTTCATTGAATTAGTTGCTTTTGTTAATGATTTTATTGGAAAAGGGAAATATAAATAAATTCATTATTGTGGTTGATTTGATCTTCTAGTTACAAAAAGTCAAGTTTTTTCTAGATGAACACGGAGGTGTGGGATCCCTTTCGTCCAACGTATTTATGCCGTTGCTCTATGTTTATTAAGAAATTATACCGTGTAATGTTATTGTTACAATCGTTCAGGTACAACGAATGATATGATATTTATTTATTTACGTAATTGATCATAATGTAAAACTCTTTTATCATGATTTGGTATAATATGATCGGTGGTGTAAATATACGTTGTGTTTGAGTAGTTGTGACACTTGCAATACTCAATCATATGTGTAATGTTGAAATATAATGAACTTTGTAATAGTGATTCATTTTAACCCAAGTAATGCTTCTAGACTCGAATTATGGGACGTTAAATGTATTATGAGACGAACTATATTAGTTGAAAACTTAGTGTCATACCTTGAAGGCGGTGATGATTCGTGCCACCTTTAGAATAATAATCTAACCAGTGAGGATAATATAAGATTGAGAAATGATAAATTTAGTAACTTGAAATTAATCATAAATAAGATGATATACTTAAATAGTTATTGAATTTGTGGTTATATACTTTAGTCCAAGTTATATCGATTAATGTAATAGTACAAAATTCATTATAAGTCAAGTAACGCTGCTAAACCTAAATGACGAGACTTTATGTCAGGATCGATGGTGTTATACTCTAATAATATATGGAGTCATATTCCAATTGGATGTATAGAACCGTAATTATATATCAACCTTAAGAATCAAGATGTATCTAAGATGTATGGGTTGATTGTCTATATTATAAGATAACATAAAAACAAAAACAAAAAAATTAATCGAGATGTATTTAATAACACATATCCTATTCTTGAGATGGTTTTCTTAATGTTATTGTTGCGCTAAAACGATAAATGAAATAAAAAGAGGAGTATCAGAAATTATATGACAGTGCTTTAAAACTTAAATGGTTGAAAGAAAGACAAATCGATACATGTATTCTTATATTTTTGTGCATGTGTTCATTACACGTATTCATTACACGTTTGTCCTTCCTAACCATTTTAGATTAAAATATGTCATTTACAACCTTTAAAAAAAAAAAAAAAAAAAAAAAGGAAGAAATTGATATAATGAAAGTATATAAAAGGAAATGGTACAATTTAGAAATGGAAAACAAAACTTGTAGAGCTTAATGATGATAAAATAAATAAATGTAAAGCCGTGTTACAGAAGCAGTTAATGATGTAACAACAAGATTTCTAATTATGATTATTCCTTAAAGTTACCACTAATAGTATATTATTATAAACATGACGGCGAAAAGAATTCATACACAGCTCACTGATTATTATTATTATTATATTATTATAAATATGGTGGGGAAAATTACAATATATATAGACAATATAAAATGGTGACGTGCGTGATGTATATTTATCAACGTGCTATCAATTCACACCCCTAAATAGTTTTATGAACATATAATATTCCCAAAAAAATCTTGATGTGGATATACGTAGCCGACATAACACGAAGAAAAAAATGTGGGAGGTTATTTAGGATGTACGGATACGGATACGGATACGGATAAGGAATATGTGAATACGGATACGCAGATATGAGATTTTACGAAATATAGGATATGGATAGGGGGCGTATTTTTAAATAATAAAAATATAAGGACTAAACATTAAATAATAAAAATAAAATGATACATATATACACACGTACGTGTGTGTATATATATGTGCGTGCGTATACATATACACATATTAAGGTTCAAACTCACATTTTAAGTATCGCGTTCTTCGGATACCCGTGTTTGTAGTCAAGATACGTGTCTTCCGTAAAGTATCCAACTTTTGAAAATTACAATTCACCGTAAATACGTATCCAGTGAAGTATCCGTCGAAAGATCGATGATTCGATCGTGTTGGATCTGAAAACGCCATAAGATATAAAGTATATGTGCATCATAGGAGGTCATTAAAATTCAAGAGAATAAGAAAAGGAAAAAAAGTAAATAATTCATACTCATTCTCTATAACTTTATCTATATATACAGAAGTACGATGCAAACGAGTTAAATTTAATCGAGTAATGTTTTAAAGACTCGAAAAACTTAAAATATTCTTGATTTTGATTTTAAACTTAGGTGGACAAAAAGTTGAATCAATTTTGTATGTGGCCCGCTGGTTGGTACTAGGTACCAATAATTAACATGTTATCAGCCTAAAACACGGGGATTAGATCCCTGCCCTTGTTTGGTTTGGGACTAGGTTGATCCATTTGGATCCCAAACCAATATTTTATTCACCCCACTAACTTATTTTTTATTATTTTATTAATTCTATTATTTTATTATAAATTTTTTCATCAATCAATCAACATCAACAAATAAAATAATATTAATACATCACTTTATACACTCATTACACTATTTAACCATTACTTTTTCAATATAATATTTCAAATCAACAATCATTACTTTAACTACACAAATTTCAATACAACTTTTCAACTTTATCATCATTACTTCACTATATTTTATAATTCTTTCTCTTTCTTGGATCCAAATGGATCCAGTCAGTCCGAAACCAAATGGTACTCCATCCGGTACCCAACAACAGCCACATGTAATATATATATATATATATATATATATATATATATATATATATATATTTTTTTTTTTTTTTTTTTTTTTTTCCTGGTAAGAAATCCTGGAACTCAATTTTTTTTTTGTCTTTTTCTTTCTTTTGCATCAAAAAATAAATAAAATTATACACATATTGAATGACACCACATCAATACGACGACATACTTATTTTTGAATTTTAAAAACTAGACACAATAAATAGTGAAACAATTATTTTGTAAATTATGATAAGTTAAATAAGATATAGTATTTTTTAAATATAATTATAATTGTAGTGTGGTTACGTCACTTACCATACATGTCAGACGCTTTTTTTTTTGTGTCGTTAACATTAAAGCACTGGATCCATTTTCCTTTTATTTTCATTTTTAGTATGTATCAAAACTTATAAAACACCGATACAAACACGGATATATCGTGTGACACGACGACACACCTTAATTTCAAATTTTAAATACACGACACATCAACAACACATATTAAAAGCATATATAATATAAATTAATGCTACTGATATCCAGCAGATTTTATCAAGGGTTGTTGTGGGATGGATGTGTTAGAACGCCTGCGTCGATTAGACACCTCCCTATCCTAGGAAAAGAACGTTAACGCACGTATAAAATAGAAATGAATTCATTTTATACGTAGTTCTACTACGTCGTATCAAAATTAAGCAAACGGAAGCAAAAGACTCGGGTATAAAATTCCAAACAATCAAGAATAGAAATGAAATCTAAAGATGGAAATGTAACTTATTACATTCAAGGGAAAGTACGAAATCCAAACGAAGCGTACGATAATCTCAAAGGAATCGTAACGATACTACAAGTCTCGAAAGACCAAAAGTCTAAACAATCTAATAAATGAATAGCTAAATAAATAAAGTAAAGTCTTCAATGAGGCGTCTTCAAACGTCATCATCGAACTCCTCCTCGTAAACAATATCAACATGTTCGTCTTCTCACCCCCAAACACATAGAAAACATGCATTTGAGGTAAGTACAACGTACTTAATAAGAAAGAGAAGCTATGACAACAATTATAATTTATAAAGAGAAGATAATTAAAAGTTTAGTTGAATATGTGTGACCGACTCGATCTAGGGTTCACTCCATGTCCATCAACATGAATTGACTAAACGTTTCTACTTAACTTATCTATGTTACAACCGCACTCAAAGGCACTACGCGTATCCATTTTTGGGACACTCTTGGCAACATATTGGTGGATCACACCAATATCCACGGAGACTAGAATAGGTAGGCTCCGATAGTACGCACATCTCAACGGAGTCCCTCCGTACTTAGGTTTTTTTGACCTATGGAGTTCTTCCACCTTCAGAGGTAGGCATACATCGCGATATAGACTGGTGCCTATCCAAGAGAGACATGTTGTTTAATCTTTTACTAGTCAAGTACGTAATTTTATTAGAATGATTAACTAGCCACCTAAGTGTTTTCAATTAATCTCCCTCACATTAACTACTCTCTTCCTAGACCACTAGACATTAACAAGGCCTAGCAATTACACAGACATTGATGAATACTAATTCATCAAAGCACAAGCCTATCATGCTCTTCTGACGGATCCGAACTTCAACTCCCTTCAAGAGTACATTCGGTGTTTTAACTGAACGAATCAGAAGTTCAATTCAGGCTTGTTTAATTTATACCATGTTACCATATCATAAATAAGGGTTTAAAACAATTATAATATAATTATAAAACCCAAAACCAAACCAAACTGATAAAACCGTAAAAACAAGTAAAACAGGTCAGACGCCCGTTTGACCTCCTATGGACGCCCGTCCAAAACCAAACGCCCGTCCACTAAACCCAGACGCCCGTCCGTCTAAAACAGCTACATCCTGAATCAAAAATCTAACCTCAGACGCCCGTCTGCCTATTGCAAACGCCCGTCTGGGCTACTAGGGTCTCGGACGCCCGTCTGCCTAAGTCAAACGCCCGTCCGCCTGGGTTTTTCCCAAAACGCTAAGATCGACAAAACTCGATTTTCTGCACCGTTTCTAACTTATTTAGCATCGAATTAATCCCAGAAAAATGTAGAAACAATATCTAATCCACCACTGCATCTATGATCCTTTGATCAACCTAAAGCACAACTTTTACTAGCATCTACACATCTTAAAATCATAATCTAACTTTACGAATTATAATCGAAATCATAGGAAGAGTTTCTTACCTAATTGCTGCTCCAAAACAGATCCAAACAGCCTTAGAATCCTGCAGCCCTTCCAATCAAACTGATATCCAAATCTTCCGTCTGATATGAAAACGGTTAAGCTTTGCCTCAGAAATCGCGAAAACTATCCAAGCCCTATTTTTTTCTCCTCACTGCCGCAGAGATGGAAAAGCGTGTAAACTAAATTTTCTGAATTCGTGTTTAGGTTATGGGATTATTGTTTGCTAATTTTCCTTAAATACCAATTCCCAATAAATCCCTTTTTCCTTAATTGTCCCTTTAATTACCAAAATCAGAATAATCCCTTAATTAAATACACATAACTCGAAAATTACATATATTTATTTAATACAACACTTAACTCCAATAAAAGAAAAGAAATAATGATATTTCGTTTTCGCAAAATGACACGTCTGCCCTTTCCCGAAAATCGGAATATTACATGTGTACGCCAGCTTTCAGATTAGATGGAGAAACTCCCTATTTTATCTATTGGATTTCCTAGCAGGTAAAGGTTTCTTTTTGGCTTTATATATTACAGGTTTTGCATTCATTTCTATTCACACAACTCTCTGGGTTTTATTTGCTGCCAAAAAAGAATTTACCGTGCATTTACTCTTCCAAATTCGTCTGTTGTTTGGTGGTATGTCTTTGATTCTTCTGTCTACGGCCTGCATGTGGCTTTTCGTACCTCATAAATGCTTTTGTGTGCTTATTATGTTGAGCTTTAATTGCTGCAGCTGTTGTTGTTAGTTAAGTATAACAGAGTGTGAGACTTTCCTTTTGTCGCCTATGGCTTTTTATTCTTCGTTTTAGGGTTTTACTTGGTGGTTGTTGTTGTTGGATTTGCCATAAGTGAGGTGTCTTCTGCATGCCTTTTTCTTATGTCTTTTTGTACTTGCTTTCATGGTTAGTTTAGGTTTTCATGCTCCTTTCTGAGAGTAAAACTTGAATTGTTGCAGAAAAATGTTGCTGAAGGAGGTTTGTTTACACTTAGGTTGTTGTCGTCTTCAGATTGCACAACATTTTTCATAAGGAAATGTGGTTGCTTGTTGGTCTTGTTAAAGTATGCACACGAAATCTGTGTATGTTTTACCCACTTTGCATGGATATGATTCTCTGTAAGTTGTACATTTTCCTGGTGGATAGGAAGGGTTAGCCATATGTAAAGTGTTTTATTCATTTTTTTCCTCCGGTGTTCATGCACTTGCTTCCCCTGCTATGTTATGGTTCCATGGGATGCTTTGTTTATCTAAGCCTTAATCGGTTGCAAACACTTTACAACTAAAAGGGAACCTTTATCTTTGCAGCTGATTATTTCTTTTGACATTTTGAAGGAAAACATTACTCCTTTCCTGAAAAATCCAGTCTTTAGTAATTTTTTACTATGTTCATGCTTTGCCGAGTGCGTTGTTGTTAGAGTTCCTTGCATTTTTGTTTCTCAGTGAGAGGTTGTCTGCTTTTTACAGTTAATGGTCTCTGTTTTTTCTTCCCAGAAAAAGTTTATGTCCTTAACAATAGATTTAGATGGTTGCTTGATGAGTTGTAGAAAAAAAAATATTCAACACACAACATGAAATGTAGTTATTTGTTCATGTTAATAAAGAATACAGTTCCTACACTAGATGGTTGTGCTAGGAGGGGGTTTTAAATAATTGCTTCATAACTTCTAAAAAAAATTTAGAGGCACAAAACATGAAATGTGATTATTGGTTCAGGTTATTGAACAAAAAGAGCAGCTAAGCTTCATGTTTGTGCTGCAAGGGGAATTTTAGCCATGAAAATGGACTTAGTTTCTCCTTTTATGCTTATTGTCTTCATTTTTCTCTTATCAAAAAAATTCGGTGCTAGGGTCAACTATGTTCATTTCATCAGAATGTGTAGGTTATTTTTTAACCATATTTCAGGTTCATGACAGTGTTTCCTTCCTGCATTTTTCTTTTATCATAGGGCTTTTACTTTAGCTCAGTTAATGATGTGTCCTCCAGTTAAATGTTGTTGCTCATTTGTCGATGTGTTCATTCGAATATGGAAAAGTATATGACGATACAGGGTTTCACTCCCTCCACGTGTCGTCTATTGGTTGGTCATCACACTGAGATAACGCCAACATATTCATGTCGATGCCAGGCTCGAGGCCAAGGCCTTCACATTAAAGCCAGGCTACGACTATCGATTATCGAGTATCGGCGCAAAGTAGGGCGTTCATCCGCACCACCTAGCAATGTAGATGCGATGATCCCCGAGTCGATAACCTCAGGTCGGTATATCGACATCAAGGATAGAGTCCGCATCAGCTTACTAAGCCCATTAATAGCAATAGCTTGGGCAAGGGGTCAAGGCCCATTTAAGGGTAAAGGTGACAATAACATAAGCCGACTTAACCTTAGGGTTTAGGCAAGTGTTGTCATTATAAATACCCCATTCCAGGAACTACGTAAGGCTTGATTCCTGGAACATAACAGAGATCGTGAGGCAATCCAAGATCTGATCTTGGACTCACCCAGCATCACGCAAAAATCCACCTCCTCATTCATCTTTTTGGCATTAGGGTTCTTGTGTGTTCATCACTAGATTAAATTAGGGCTCAAATCATCAAGGTGACTTAATTTGTCATCGTCATTGGCTCTAGAAGGAGGGTCCCTTTTCTATTGATTGAATACGCAAAAAACACGATGCCTCCCAAGAAAACCGCATCCAAAACTGCATCTAAAGCAATCGATCAAGACTCCCAGTTGAATGAGTCGGTCGATCCTGATATGCAAGGAGACGAAGATCCCGCCTTGGATCTTATTCAGCACGATCCTCAGCAGCAACAAGGGGAAAAAGATCCGGTTTTGAATCTCGTCCAGGAGACCCACCAACCAGAAAAGCAAGCCCTTGCTCCAGAATATCGGGCACTTGCGGCATCGGTTGGCGAGGCAAATTTGGAGGTAATGTCCAGGATAATAGCTGAGGCAGTTACAGCGCGAAGGCAGGCGGAAGCCGCCCAGAAAGAGGCTATGGCGGAAGGCGGCCAGAAAGACGTGATGGACAAGCCTAAACAGACTCACAGGGGACGAAATAAGCGCGTCATCTAGCTCAGTGGAAAGGAAGAGACGTGAGATTCACCAAAAACACCAGAGAGGGATGACGATAGCGCCAGGAGGAGGAGTTGAATGCAATTTTGGGAAAGAATCGGTATCGTTGTGGCTCGAGTCTCCTTCACAAAGGAGATCGAGAGCTTTCCCAAACCTGAGGGGTTTAAGATACCCAAAATAGAGCCTTATGATGGAACCACCGACCGGAGGACCATCTCCACGCAGTATCTATCTCAAATGAGGTTGGATGGGGCACCGATGCAATGCGTTGTCGGGCTTTGAGAGACGCTTTACTCGTAGGTCGAGCAAGAGAATGGTTCACGGCTACGACCGGGTCGATCTCCGCTTTGCCATGCTCGCCGAAAGTTCCGAGATCGTTTATAGTTAACAAGAAGTTTCATTTAAGCGCCACGCACCTCGCGAACGTGAGGCGGCAAAAGATGAAACAGTGATGGAATACTTGAAGAGGTTTAATCTCGAGGCCATGCGTCAGGGACGCAGATGACCGACTTCGATCACATCGTTTGTAGGGACTGCGTAATACTAAGTTATATATGAAGTTGAGCGTAGACGTCCCCATACTATGGACGAATGCGTTAACGTGGTGCATCGATTCATCAAGGGAAAGAGGCGCGTCGAAGGCACACCTAATCCGGCCGGATGGAATCAAGAAGGACACCCGAGGCTCGAACAGAATCAGTCAAGAGGCGGGATGTTGAGAGTAAGCCATCGGTTTGGGACCGTGTCGACACATCCACCTCGGACCGTGGGGGCAGAAGGGACCCTCGCGTGATAAGGACTTTATCCCACTCAATCGACCTCGATCGGAGGTGTTGTCGATTATGCTTTCAAAAAACTTGGCGAGGAAACCGCCACCGTTGAAAAAACCTCGAGAGAGGAGGAACGCAAACAAATATTGTGATTTTCACGAAGACATTGGTCATACAACTGAGGATTGTATCGACCAAGAGAGATATCGACGTCTGCATTCGTTCGGAAGGAAGCTAGGCGAAGTTGTTGACAGATCTCGATATGATGGGCCCAGGGGGCGTGGAGAATTCAAGAGGAAAAACTCCGATCAAGACAGGAACCGAGGTCGAGATGTCCAGAGACGAAGGGATCGGTCACCTCAGAGGAATCGATCTCCAGGTCGAGAAGGAAACAACAGAGAAAATTTTGGTCGAGATAGGTATGAAGACAATCGACCAGTTAACTATGTCAACACAATCTTTGGTCCTGGTGAGAGTGATAAAGACCAGACCAGCGAAGAGCCAGCTTGTAGCTCGAGAGAGCGCAAACAGCTCAGATTCACGACAGAAGTTGGATACGGCCCTCGAGATGATATCCCCAAGTCGATGAGTCATAGCGAAGGGTTAGTCATTGAAGCAGTTATTAGCCGAGCCCGTGTATCGGTAGTGCAGATCGATAATGGGAGTGCAAATGAACATCATATACCACTCGGCGTTTCAAGCAATGAAGTTGAAAGAAAAGGACCTTGCCCCCATGCGCGTCTCCCTGCTCGATTCACAGGGCAAGCGATCCATCCCATGGGCTCGATAAAGTTACTCACGGCATTGGGGGGCGAAAAGGTCGGACACTTGAATTAAATTATGTGGTGGTCAAGGCTCCATCTCGCCTATAATGTTATTCTAGGGCGGCCAAGACTCTTCTTCGACCTTCGGGCTATCATTTCCACATTCCATAATAGCATGAAGTTTCCTACCGAGAACGGTTCCCACAAGTAAAAGGAGATGTTGAAGTCGCTAGAGTTGTAACTCTGTAGTCATGAATGGGAAAATGGCGGTTCAACAAGTCTTAGTCGAAGAACGATTCCAGAGGGAAGAAGAGGAGAAGAGTTGGGTCTCCAAAGTGATGCGATCAAAACGTCCGACTTTGGGAAGGAGAGGGCGATCGGTGTGTGCAAGTCGGGATTTGGATCCCGAAAAAAAAACGACTCATCGTTAAGCTTCTAATCGAGTTCGAGAGATCTTTGCCTCAGAAAGCCACCGACATGCCAGGATCTGTCTACCGACATTGCAGATTCATAAGCTTGAGATTGACCAGGCTAAAAAGCGACCAAACGAAGAAGAGGAATTTCGCGCCCGATCGACTTGAAGCTATAGAGTTGGAAGTCGGCAAGCTATTAGCGACCAGATCGTGAGAGGTATTCTACCCGCAGTGGCTAGCTAACCCGGTATTAGTCAAAAAGCCCGGCGGTTAGCGCGCATGTGTGGACTTCACGCATCTTAACAAAGCATGTCCAAAAGATTCATATCCGTTGCTCAAGATCGACGAGGTTAGTAGACTCGACCATCGATTTTGAAGTTTTTGGTTTTTTAGATGCGTATAAAGGGTACCACCAGATTCTAATGGACCCTCGAGACGCGGAGAAAACTGCATTTATCACAGAATTCGGCACCTTCTGTTACGTGACCATGCCATTCGGATTAAAAATCTTTGGGCAACATACCGAGGGCAGTCAATAAGATATTTGCAAGGCAAATAGGTAGATGTATGGAAGTTTATGTAGACGACTTGCTTATCAAGAGTCGATCTATGAGCCAGTACCTAGTCGATGCTCGAGAGGCTTTCGAAGTGTTGAGAGAAACGCAGATGAGATTAAACCCGAAGAAGTGTACTTTTGGAGTTAGGTCGGGCAAGTTCTTGGGTTATATGATTTCGAAGGACGGGATTCGAGCTAACCCGGATAAAATTGATACACTAAAGAATATGCCCGCGCCACGAAATGTCAAGGAAGTACAAAGGCTCACGGGTCGAATGGCAGCTCTTAACAGGTTTCTATCGAGATCAGCACAGCGTGCACTACCATTTTTCAAGATACTCCGAAAGGCCAGTCCTTTTCATTGGGACGATGAATGTCAGACAGCCTTTGAGGAGTTGAAGACTTATTTGTCAGAGTTACCTACCCTTACTTCTCCTCGAGAAGGGGAAAAGTTGTTAGTTTATTTGGCGGTATCACGAAGAGGCGTGAAGTGCGGTCCTGGTTCGAGAGAGGGTACATGGCCAAGTGCCAATCTACTTTGTCGCTAGGGCTTTGCATGGCCCGAGGTCCGATATTCGCCAGCCGAGAAGTTAGCATTATGCCTCGTTCATGCCTCGAGAAAGTTGAGGCCCTATTTTCAAGCTCATCCCATCGTGGTAGTCACTGACCAACCACTAAAGCAAATATTGGCAAAACCCGACACCTCAGGTCGATTGGCAAAATGGGTGATTGAAATGGCCCGATCGACATCGACATCGAAGTTCCTCGAATCTGCGATAAAAGCACAGGCCTTGGCGGATTTTTAGGTGAAGGGATCTCCGTTCAACTCGATCAAAAGCGAGCCCGGAGGAAAAATGGACTCTTGGTCGATGGAGCATCGAGTAAGGAGGGGCGGAGCAGGCTCCTTCCGTAAGCCCGAAGGCGAGGAATTCCCTTACGCCTTCGTTTCGACTTCAAAGCAACGAACAACGAGGCCGAGTATGAGGCTATGATCACCGGCTTAAAGCTCGCTTTGAAGTCGGTGTCGAAAATTTGTCGGTTCTGATGATTCGCAGCTAGTGGTCAACCATGTTAAAGGGAGTATGAGGCTAAGGAAGAATCCATGAAAAATTACTTAGCGATTGTCCAAAGCCTCATACCAAAATTCAAAACGGTTCAATTCGAAAGCGAGTTTCCCGAAGTCGAACAAGAGAGCCGATGCGCTCTCGGTTGGCCTCAAACTTCATGTCAAGTAAGAAGGTTCTAGTCGAAATTCTTGACCGATAGGAGTTACATCGAGGCGGAGGCCCGACCGATTACTCGGCCAGGCCACGTGGATGGACTCGATCGCTCTTTATCTCAAAGACGGAATCTTGCCACCGATAAGGTACAATCTAGAAAAGTTCGATTTGCAATCCACTCGATATGCGTTTTTCGACGACATCCTCTATCGGAAATCTTTTGTGAGTCCATGGTTAAGATGTGTATCGAGACCGAGGTGAATATCTCTTGGAAGAAATTCATAGAGAGTATGTGGAAACCATCTGCGGGCTAGGATGTTGGCTCGAAAATGCAAGTTAGCCGGGTACTTTTGGCCGTCGATGCAACGAGATCACGAATAATCTTGTCCAAAAATGCAACACTTGTCGATTCATGATAATATCTCCCATCAACAAGCGCAAGACATGAATGTCATCTCGTCAACATGGCCATTTGATCGATTGGGAGTCGATATCGTTGGACCCTACCTCGAGCTCCGGAAATCTTAAATATGTGGTCGTTCTTTGTAGATTACTTCACAGAAGTGGGTCGAAGCTAAGGCTATACCCGACATCAAAGCCGCAACCATCAAAAAATTCTTGTTGATGTATGAAAAATATATGATCAAATTATAAGACTTTTTATTATTATATTTATGATATTTTAGTATAATTTCATATAAATGCATTAAAAACTTATAAAAATCATAGTAGTTATAATTAGATGCATAAGTTATAGAAGCGATAAAAATGATAGTTTTTATCAGTTCGTTTGGTGTTTTGTTGAGTTTGTTGCGAGGATCGGATGTTTACAACGAGATCCCAAAATATGACATACTTTGAAGTATAAATCATGAGTTTTTGTGGGATAAAGATTATGCCAAAATCTAACAACTTTGAGCAGATCAAGCTGTCTTTAATGTTTCTACTTTGAAACGTAACTCATCTTCAACGGACATTTGATCTAACTTAGAGGCATTTTCAGAGAAAAAGTCCTTGACGAAAGTTGTAGGCCTTCAAAGAGCTTTCAACGAATATCAAATCATGTCAATCTGAGGTCTACAGCTCGAGATAGGTTTTTACAAACATCGGATATGTTGTATGTCCGGGCGCAGCGCGCGAAGAAGGCGAATATTGCGAGAAAAATCTACGGCCCCAGGCCCACAAATCTCGACAAGGGAATATATCTTGTGTAGCCGGCGCGCGCGCCGGTGGTGGTCGGCAGCGCCCGTGTTGTGGTACACTCTATAAATACCCCTCAAATGCAACCATTTTGAGAGGTACCAAGGCATATATCTTTCTTACATATGTCTCTATAGTTTCGTTTTGTTGTTTTTAGTTAAATAAAAGCTATAAGCGGCACTCTGCCGGAATAATCTTTGTAGTATAAAGTATCGTTATAATGCTTAGAGGATGTATCAAGGCTCATTGATGTCAAGGAGTTGCTATTTCCGGAGGATACAACTCAATGCTTCGATTGTAACACAGTAACTTTTCTAATGTATTTATGTTTATGTAGTATTTGTAGTATCTATATATTACTTATAATGATATTAGGCTAACTTAGTATCTAGCCAAGATATGAAATTGGATTAGTATTATCTTTTTAGGAAATGGATGATGACTATACTAAAATTGGATAAAAATCGGTTATAATGAATCTCTTTCTATATTAAGTATTGAATTAGCTACTTGATATGAAAGAATTCATAATCTAATTATGAATTGGCGCCTCGTAGTTAGGTTATGAACTCGTTAATAGAAAGACCGGAGGAGTAAAATTGGCGAGTGAAAGCGTGACAAGCGGAATCCGATTTCTAAACCGGGGTAGATTTGTTTGGGAGAAACAAACTCTTATTGAAATATGTACTCGAGAGATTATTACGTTTAATTCATTTGTTTAATTGACATACCTTAAAATTGGCGAATGACAAAGCGGGAGTGACCCATGCTTGAGGATGACCTTGGACAAATGATTGGACATATGACAATTTGAGGATGCTCGTGTGAGAATGAATTGTTTAGTTTAGGAGTGCACCGTTTAGTATAATTGATTTAACTTAAAATAAAGATCGAGCACATCAATTCCACTAAAAGATATAAGGATTCAATAACATATATTCTTGGCTAGTCTATAATTATAATATCTATCTCCCTCCACTTAGATATTGTTTTGGTACTATATATACTTATATACATATATATATATATATTGCTATATATCTATATATATATTTATATACTTATATATATCTGTTTTAGTTTTATGCTTTGTTAGTTTAGAGTTTGGTTGGATGATAAAATTGCGACTTAGATTGAGATAATAACAGATTTCTTGGTGTTTAATCACACGGTGAATTACCAAGTTTTCCACGAGGATCGACACGACTCATCACTCTATCACTACAATTTGACCCGGTACACTTTGCCGGTAAGATTGATAGCATAGAAAAGGTCCGTCGACTTAATGGCGCCGTTGCCGAGGAGCGCTAATTCATTGTGTTCGAATGATTTCTACTTATATTAACTCAAAGTCTAGAGATAAGTCAACACTCTTCTTACCCCATTTCTATTTTCTTTTTAGTTGGTACTTACAATAATAAGTAAGTTACCAATCTTTACTTTATCAATTTCAACTATTTTCGGTTTTAGTTAGTTGATGACCGAGAAAAGTAAGGCCCACTTACTCCTTATAAGCTGACATAGATACTTACGAAAGCGGTTAAGAGGCGAAAAAAACAAGGTCATCTTGGTGGGAAATCGGCGGAGGATCATCATCAAATCAAAATCTGAAAATGGTAAAAGCGATGATGAAACACTGAACAAGGGCTAGATCATGCTCGAGGCATGGCCAAAATCTTAATCGGGATCTACCAATACCAAATAACGAGAATAGAAATAATCAAAATCGGAACGAGAACAATCGTAATAATAACCCACCAAATCCGAGACCTATTTGTGATCGGACCTTAGAATAAACCGGACTAATAATCGAGTTCGTTTACCCAATGAAGGAGCAAATAATTTTGAAATAAAATCTCATCTTTTTGGTCTAATTGGCGCAGAGCCCAATTTCTAGGAGAGGATGATGAGGATCCACATCACCATCTCTATCTTTTAAGAGAATTGTGCAATCTGACCAAAAGCCAAGGTGCTCATCGTGAATTAACAAGGATGTCTATGTTTCCTTTTTCTTTAAAAGGAAGAGCCACGAGATTGGTTTATGTCACTCCCATCATTCATTGACTAGTTGGGAGGAAATTCAAACCGAGTTCTTAAAGCGATATTTTACTCGGGTAGAAATTTGGAATTAAAGGTCGAAATTGCCAACTTTAGACAAGGATCGAAGAAGCGGCAGGGAATGCGTGGGAGAGATTTAAAAGTTGCTAAGATCTTGTCGATCATGGTTATTCCTTAGAAATGCAAATCCAACTTTTACATGTAAGTAAATTAAGGAAAGATTCACGTGCGGATGTAGATCATGCATGTGGTGGATCGTTAATGATGAGTGAAGCTCAAATAGTTTACGATGCTATAGAAAAGATTTCCAAAAATAACGAGAATGTGGAAACCGGTTCTAGCACCGGAAAGTAGCATTTGCGGGAGAATACACATCGAATCGGAAGTTCTAGCACACTTGGAGAATTTGAGTAGAAAGTTTGACAACTCTCTGAGGCTAGTAGAATTTGTAAAATCGAAAACTATCATACCAAATGACTACTCAAATCATGATAATGTGTCATTAGGGATAGAAGAACCGAAGGATACTCAAGGAAGAGGTGAGTTTTTACAACGACATAGGAATTTGAACAACGCGTATTCAAACTCCTTTAATGCTATTAGAAGAGCACACCCAACTTTAAGATGGTGCGAAAACCTAATAAGCCAGGACAACCGCCATATCGATTCGATATAAGAATCCATATAGTAATCAAGTTCATCAAGGAAATACATCAAATCGGAACCTACAATCGTTACACAAATCTTATCCACAACATACTACTCAAACTATACGAGTCACCCAAAGTTCAACCCAACTTTGAAGGAGTTGATAAATGGGATAAATTAATGGAAAAATGATGATGGGTGTAGTATCTACTCAAGCTCGAGAATATAAACTATGATAACCACATGGGTTCGGTCTACAGGATATGACTATGTTGAAAACATCTGTGGGTGGACATGATACGAGAATGAGAACTATAGAAGCATCGTTAAGGAATATGGAAGATCATTTGAGTAGAGAGGAGAGCGTAACAACGATGAGACCTCAGGAGGATTACCAAGTAATCTTGAAAGAAACCGAGAGAGGTAAAAGGCGTGATTCACAGTAGGAAATATTGTGAAGATCTTTGGAGCGCGACGAGGAAAAATGAGGTAGAAAATGATTTAGATGGTAATATCATAAAGGAAAGGGCGAACTTGAAATTCTTGATGAAGAGGAAGAAATTATCGAAGAATTCTTAAAAGCAGAATAATGTTGAACACGAAATTGAAATTGAAGGCGAAAAATGGGTAAAGTCCATAGAATTACGAAGATCCTATGGATAAGGACACGAGAACCCTATTTAAGGAACATGTCGGAGAAAATCGGGGAGAAAAGCAGGAAGATTTAAAAGAAGGCGAGAAGGATAAAGTTGATCTGAGGGGATGATTTAAAGGAAAAATCTCAAGATAATGAAACTTGGCGATCAAGTAATGATCAAGGATTCAAGGAGAAAGGAAAGAAAATGACTTGAGAACCAAAGGCTATAGATTTAGAATCTTTGCCTTATCCACGAAAGATCAAATTAAAAGATAAAAGCGATAAAAATATGCTCGTTTCCTTGACACTTTTAAATCATATTCATGTCAATATCCTGTTATAGAAGCTTTAGTCAACATGCACGCCTATGGAAAGTTTCTTAAAGATATCTATCTAATAAAAAGCGATTAGAAGAATATGAGAATATATGCCTTAATGAAGAATGTTACGCAATACTTGACATCGACTACCTCTAAAACTTAAAGATCTGGTAGTTTCACTATTCCATGTGAAATTGGAGGATTTACTGTTTAAGAAAGTATTGTGTGATCTAGGAGCAAGTATCAATCTCATGTCTTATGAGGATTATAAGAAACTAGGAATAGGAGAGTTTCTGAATCTTGAAATGACCCTTCGGATGGCGAGATAGATCAATTAAACATCTAAGGAATAATCGAGGGCGTGTTGGTTAAAATTGATAAATTTTACTTCCCGATGAACTTTGTAATAATGGAAATGGAAGAAGGATATTCAGCGCCAATTATTCTAGGTCGACCATTTCTAGCTACTGGGAAGAACTTTGATAGATGTTCAAAAGGTGAACTAATCTTGAGAGTTAATGAGGATAAAGTTTCATTCAATATCTTCAAAGCTATAAACCATCCATACAAAGAACCGGACTCATGTTCTTTTATAGATGAATATTCTACTATACGGGATGCCAAATCTAAAGATTATGAAAATAAATTAGAAGAATGTTTGGCATTTTCTATCTATAAAGAAGATGAAAATGATCTTGAAATGAAAAGTAATCCTTTATTTAGATAAAGGAGGGTTTGTTAAACATCCATGGCATCAAAATTTGAAATTGGAAATGGAAGGACCAGGTTTTAAAACCATCGATAGAAGATCCACCAAGGAATGCAGAGTTGAAACCACTCCTTGAATTTGAAATATGCTTTTCTTGAAAATGATAATCATTACCTATTATCATTTCATCAACCTTAACAAAGAACAAGAGGATCAATTACTAAGAATGTTAAGAATACATAAAAAGCTTTTGGATGGGCGATGGCGGATATCAAAGGAATTAGCCACAAAATTTGTGTTCACAAGATTATTTTGAATGAAGAAGCTAAACCTTGTATTCAGCCACAACGCCGCCTCAACCGAATTTGCAAACAATTGTTAAGAAAGAGGTCATTAAGCTATTAGAAATGGGAATAATCTTTCCCATGCTCGGATAGTGAATGGGTAAGTCCGACTCAAGTAGTTCCAAAGAAAGGAGGTTTCACGGTAAAAAAAATGATAAAAATGAATGGATTCCGACAAGGAAATTACGGGATATCGAATGTGTATTGACTTTGAGCCCGAATGATCATACTAAAAGGATCATCATCCACTTCCATTCATCGTGCGGATGTTGGAAAGATTGAGTGGACATAAGTATTCTTGCTTTTAGATGGTTATTCGGGTTATTCTGAGATATTCATTGCGGCGGAGATAGAGAAAAAACTACTTTCACTTGTCCTATGGAACTTTTGCTTATAAAAGAATGCCGTTTGGATTATGTAATGCACTGCTACATTTACATGATGTATGATGGCAATATTTTACGATATGGTTGAGAAATTCTTAGAAATCTTTATGGATGACTTTAGTGTTTATGGAATTCTTTTGATAAATGCTTATCACACTTAGAGCGTGTTTACACATTTGTGAAGATACCAACTTGGTTCTAAAGCCGGAAAAATGTCATTTGATGGTATCTGAAGGAATTGTACTAGGTCATAGAATCTCGAAGAAGGAATTGAAGTTGATAAAGCTAAAGTCGAAGTAATTGAAAAATTACCTCCACCAATTAATTTGAAAGCGTTAAGAGGATTTCTTGGACATGCGAGGATTTTATAGAAGGTTTATTGCAGATTTCTCAAAAATAGCAAAACCCACAGTCATTTGCTAGAAAAAAGTACCTTTTAACTTTGATGATAAATGTATGGAAGCCTTTAAGACCACTAAAAGCGAAATTAACTCTTTGCACGATACTAGTAGCACCCAGTTAGGATTTGCCGTTTGAAATTATGTGTGATGCAAGTGATTTAGGCTGTAGGAGGTGTTTTAGGTCAGCGGTATAACAAAATTCTCAAAGCTATCTACTATGCATCTCACACATTAAGCACTCGACAATTATGCAACTCTTGAGAAAGAAGCTGTTGGTTTGTAATATTTGCCTTAGATAAGTTTCGATCATATATTGTTGGTTCTAAGGTAATAGTCTACACAGACCATTCGACTCTGAAGTATCTTTTAAGTAAGAAAGATGCCAAACCGCGTCTTCTTAGGTGGATTACATTGCCTTGAGGAATTCGACATTGAAATTAAGGATAAAAGGAAGTGAAAATGTAGTAGCGGATCATCTAGCGGGATGGATAATGATGAAGGAAAGGAAAAGAAATTCGAGATTCGTTTCGGATGAAAAGCTGTTTAAGATAGATACTCCTTCAACCATGCGATTATTAAAAACTAGAATACCATCAAAGGAAGATTCGCCATGGTTTGGGGATATTGTTAACTACATTACACAGCAGGTATCCCACCTCATTGGACTTGCAGCGAAAAAAGTTCTTTTATGACTTAAAGTTTTATTATTGGGATAAACCGGATCTTTTCGAAGATGCTCGAGATGGAATAATTAGGAAATGTATTCTGATAGTGAAATTTTAAGTGTATTATCATTTTGTCATGATCGTGAGGCGGGGAGGTCATCATGGAGGATGGAAAAGCTGCTTTCAAAGTTTTACAATGTGGTTTCTATTGGCCTACACTATATAGAGATGCATATAAATATGCAAAATCTTGTGAATCATGTCAAAAATGGGAAATATATCGAAAAAACATGAAATGCCTATGCAACCGATTTTAGAATGTGAACTATTTGATGTGTGGGGCATAGATTTCATGGGACCTTTCCTATATCTTTTGGAAAAAGATTTATTCTAGTAATGGTTGATTATGTTTCTAAATGGGTAGAAAATTTGAAGCTCTCTACTAATGATACGAGTAGTGCTAAGGTTCCTTAAAAGAATATATTCACGATATATGGCATTCGAGGGCTATCATTAGTGATAGAGGTTCACATTTTGTAACCGACCATTTACTAAGATAATTGAGAAATATGGTGTAACTCATAAACTTGGAACACCTATCATCCACAAACTAGTGGGCGGTAGAGGTGTCTAATATAAAAATAAAAGAATCGTGGAAAGGCAGTGGACTCGAATCGTAAAAGCTGAGAAAAAGACTTGATGATGCATTATGGGCATCTGAGCGACCTTTAAAACACCGATTGGTATTTCTCCTTACAAATTAGTATTTGGAAAATCTTGTCATCTCCTGTTGAATTAGAACACCGAGCTTTATGGGCTATTAAATTTCTAAACTTTGATCTAAAAGTATCGGTGATCATAGATTACTTGATTAACGAGAACTAGAAAAATTTAGACTCGATTCTTATGAAAATGCTCGAATCTACAAGGCACACAAAAGCTTTTCATGATAAGAAAATCTATAGTCGTGAGTTCCATATAGGTGATCAGTACTTTTATATAATTCACGTTTGAAGTTGTTTCGGAAAGCTTAAATCTAGATGGGCGAGTCCATATGGCGTAACAAAAATCTATAAGTGCAGGTGTTGAACTAAGCGATGGAAAAACAACTTTTATAGCCAATGGACACGAGGTGAAATTGTTCGTAGAAGGCTGAAGGATACCTCAAGCGGAAAAGTATTATTACTTATCGACCCTCCAGCGAATTGAGAGCGAAATTTTAAACTCGGCCGATTACAGGTACTATCTTTCTAATTTACCTTTTAATATGCATTTTAAAGTAGTTTAGTCTTTTACCGGATAGAGCGTAAAAGAAGCTGGATGCCTTTCATAGATAGAATAAAAGTTTTTATTTTACTTTTAAGATTAGGTCTAAATAAGGATGTAAGCCTTTAAGATAGAAGCCTTAGTTTAAAATTAAATAAGGAATTATTAATCAAAGTCGAGAGAAGAGAACTTTGTAATGGAAATTCAAGGAGTGCAATAAAAGAAGAAGCGAGGTTTTTAATGAAGTGTAGAATCATGGGAAAATGGAACATCTTTGGGCGATTGTGGAAGAAATACAACCATATCCCGGGATGAGTGTTTGAATGTTATTAAGAAGGAGCGATTAGGTGGTTATCCGAAAATCCCGAGGAATACAAAGAGATAATTCAAGCATCACTCCTAGGAGAAAGGTTAAGGGACCATTATGATAACAATCTTGAGGATCGAGATTGAGGAGTTAGCAAAAAATCCTAAAATTTAGATGTGTGTTTTTAATTTTCAAATTTTAATTAAATTTAAGTATTTTTAAAGTTATTTTCTAAACTTAAAAGAAAAATATTTTTATGAAAAATTTATAATAAACCTATTTTGTCATGTAAAGTAGGTATATTATATCAAAAATATGTGATTTCAATATTTTATTAGTTTTATATTTTATCAAGTTTTATATAGAAAAATCGTATTAAACTTAGATTATATGACATAAATCATAAGATTAACATCAAATGATTTTTATGTGATATAATTAGAGCTTATTACACAAAAAATGACAAAAATTCCGTTTTTTGGGGGCCATGTGACCGGCAGGCGCGGTACACTACCGACAGCGCCCCGGTGTGTACACACTAAACCTAAAAAATGCGCCCTTTCCTCATTTCTCATACCCTCAATTCGAATTGAAGAAACATTGACTTCTCCTCTCTTCTCCTCAAAAATCAACAATTTTCCATCAATTTTCTTCACTCAAACATCACATAAGTGTTAATCTCTCTTCTTCTCTTCAACTTAATCATAAAGAAGATACCCATTGGAAAAAGTTGAAGCTTGGCAAGCTCAAGGCTCTCTTTTCTCTCATTCAGCGACCCCATTAATTCCGACCCTAAGCTTTTCATTCTAGCTTCTTAAGGTAATAATAATATATATATTTCAAATATTTCAAATTTTAGTTAATTTTCTGAATTTATTTTGAATTTATTTTGATTTTATAGCCTAAGTAATTGTTTGTTCTTGTTGTTGGTGTTGTTTGTTTGTGTTGTTGTTTTGTCATACCACTATCGTAGATGGCCTCATCATCTAGAAGTAATCTAAGAGGAAAAAAGTGAAGTACCAATCGTAGTACCGGTAGTTCAAACTAGACCTTTAACCAAAAGGGAGAAAAGTTTAACCTTTGAGAAAACGCTAGTCACGAGAAGCTAAGCGGGCACATGATGAGTACTTTAGTAAAAGTAAGGTTTGGTTAGAGCGAGGGATTGATTTTTTGAAGATTGGGAAAGAAGTGAAAGAAATTTTCAAGGATAGAGGATGGTTGGATGTAGCTATGGATAGGAAAGATAAGATTAACGTTTACATGGTATCGAGTTTTATTGATATTATCTACTTATGATCTTGTCTGGTTGAGAGATGACCTATATCCCTCTAAGAAGTGTTAATGTTACTTTTTACCTGCTATGATTAATGTATTCTATGGCTTAAGCGATATACGAGAAGGAGGAGGATTATCATAATGTATGGGGTTTTAGAACATCCTGTGGCTCTACAAACCAAAGCTTATGAAGCCCAACAAGCCTTTGACCCCAACTCTTTGAATGGATAGAAAATAGGTTTGCTTATGGGAATTGTATTAGGGACATCACGGGCAATAAAAGCAGTTCTTAGGCCATAATGTATGTCCTTCCACACATGTTTGTGCATTTGGTGAGAGAGAAGTAGTTATTGCTTGGGCCATGGTGAATGATATTCCTATAAATCAGGGAAATTGATCTTTTCTAAGGCATGTGAGTTTGCAGGACTCGTTATCGAGGGGCGTCTCCCGTTCCTAGTCTCATTCTGCCTTATGTGAGCTTGCGAAGTCCTGTCTTACCCTCGGATAGAAGCTGTGTCTCCTACATTCCTCCCATTGGTCTTAAGCGAGAGCCTTACCTCTTTGGAGTAATAAATTACAATAATCCTAATCGTCGGCAACAACAACCTCCACCTCCTATTCACACTCAAGTACAGACCACTGAGCAGTCCATCGACCACAGCGAGTCAAGTTGAGGCTATGTTTGACATTTAGTTCAAGCTCGAGGCTAGGCCCGATGCTAATATAACTTTAACTTTGTGAAGCGAGAATAGACATTGGGTGAGGACATTAGAGTTGGTCGAGAGAGGATTTGAGATGCTATGAGTGAGTTTGATCTAGATTTCTTTGAGATATCTGCTGGAACACCCCATAGTCGGCCTTACCCGTATACTATGCCCAGATTGGATTCCGCCGATTCCGCCACATTTATTTATCGGGACTATCGCCGTCATCCATAGGGCGAGGGTGGTATGTTTACAGTACACGAGGAACATCCTTGGGCATGGGAGGAGTGACTTACATGGCGGATGTGGCGGCGAGATTTGGTTCATTTGGACTTGAGGATCGATTTCTATGTCGGCGATGAGGCGAGACATCATTTGAACTTACATATCGGATCCCGCAATGATTCGATTATGGTATTCATACGACCGATCGCAAAGGAGCTGATTTTACTTCGTTTTTATCTACATTTGGATCATCATCATCTCGATGCGACCTACTGGTGACATCGATCTTAACTATGATGAGGGCGAGTGATTTCTTTTCTTTGTTGTTTAACTATCTACTTTTTGGTTTGACTTCGTTTTTGTTATGTTTGTTTTGTCGTTAAGCGTTTGATGCACTCTCGGGGTAGTGCACATTGTTATTTTGTATCTTTTTTAAGTAGTTTTGGATGTTTTAGATCTTTTTCCTACATTTTAGAAAATATGCGAGAATCATTTGTCGAAAAAATAAATCACTGGATCAAGCTAGAAATTGAAATATCTCTGGCCCGAGCACTATTTGACCGGCGCGCGCCGTTGGTATCGGCAGCGCCCGGTGTAGTAAGGCTGCGAGATCTTCTCGGGATATTTCCATTTGATCCCAGTTGCCTATAAAAGAAAGCAGTCGACATTCTAAAATGCTCATTTCCTTCCTTTACCTTTAATTTTCTTGCTATAAAGAGTTTAAAATGTCCGATCGTTAAATCGATTAACTTGATTATTCTCCTCCACATACACCAAATTACATCATTCCAAATCCATTTTTCATCAAGTCCCTTACGAGCCTATGTATGCTTGGGTTCACAACCACTTATATAAGTAATTTCAATCAATCACGGTGTTGATTGAGAGAGTTTAAATTTGAAAGGTTGACAAGCTGGGCATTTACGAGGATGGATATAGATGGGTGGGACTATTTTTGTCGTATGCGAGAGGTAGGATTAATGTTACTATGGTAAGAGAATTCTATTGATCTTGTCGAAAGCTAATCTTGTTTAGTTAACACGATCTGTTTACTGATGAGAGGAGTTGTTGTTCCTTTCACCTCCGCCAACATAAATCAAATTTTCTTGATTCCACGGTCAAACTTCACCGGTCATTTTGAGTACCAATGGAGATTGGATACATTAACGGTTTTATTACAAAATATTCGGAAGCTTGTCCACTCTTGTTCTACAATTATGATATTGATCAAAATGTCTCTACATTGCTTTACTTCCCGTCTTAGAGCGTGGAGGCGATTCATCAATTCACGTGTTTATCCAAGCTATTAATTTCTCGGAAGTTAGTGATGATGAATTGATGCTTCATGTCGATTACTCTTTGGGTACATTATAGATTGAAGTCTTGATTCAAAATCATTTTGTGAGTTTTGCGTTCGGGAGAAGACCGAATTATCATCCTTTACCATTTGGATGGTTGATTTCTAGGTTATGTGTTCGTTTGGCAAGGGTTCGGAAAAGCGACGGATGAATATTTTCCATTCGTATTCCTCGTATTGGGCTTTTACGATCGATATTCGGGAGGATCGTCAAGTGGTGAAAATTAGATAAGCTGTGTTGGTAGTCGGGAAGGAATAAAAAATAATAAAGTAGTGCGATGCGTTAAGTAACAATAACTTAAAATAAGTTAGTTTAAAAATTTAGTTTAAATTAGTTTAACTTAATTTACGGTTTTCTAGTTTAACATTCTAGTAGTTTTAAGTTGTGTTTTAGTATTGTAATATATTTGCATGTTTTTAATTTATGTTTTAAATGTTTTCTTTTATATTATATAAGCATTTCGTCTATTTGACACCTAAAATAATCTAACCATGATAGAATTCATTTTATTTTCTAATCCAAATTTTTACTACTCATTAGACATCGGAATGATGCCAATTCATAAGTGGGGAGTAGAGATTGGTTAGTAAATAAATTGAATTTAATACATCAAATACTTATACACTTAGTTTAATAAGCAATAATATATAATTATTTGATAAAAATGATATATTTGGATAGAATAAATTTTTAATTAAGTAAAGTAATCTTGATATATTATTCTTATATTAATTATGTCTATTTTAGATTTTTAATAAGATTTTAAGTATATATATCTTGATAAATATTATGAAATATTTTTTATGAAATTAGACAAAAGTTACTTATAATTATAATGAAATTTTAGAATAATTTTCTTTTCAAGACAAAGTATGAAATTGGAATCGGATTAGGAATGATGAGATTTTTGGCATAACTTTGATAAACCAGAGCCAAATAAGCCTACACGACATAATTTCCAATTTTGTCCCCACCTCGGCCTTGTAGAGTGATCAGAGACCACTCAAAATAGCCATTATTATTAACTAGAAATTACAACCCTAACTTAATAATGGTCTACATTTCTTTGAAAATCCATAAGTTTGGTATGTATTTATGGATAAGCGGTGATGACATGAAATTTGGTATATCTTTGAGATTGAAATGAATGTTATTCGGAAGGCGATTTATTATCAAATATGGTTATTCTAGTAAAAAAAAAAAAAAAAAAAAAAAAAAAAACAGAGTATTATAGGTATCTTTTTTTTTTTTGATCGACAACCCAAAAATAAAATATCGAGATAAAGTTGCACGATGATAGTAGTCAAATTTAGGGTATTATCACGAAATGTCTATTCTTTGGGAATGAAGGTATATGCTATAAATCGATGAAAAAGAAAAGTCGAATCAAAACTATCAAGAATTATCACGAGTTTAAGAAACCGGATTAAGTGATTTTCGATCGAAAAGAGTAGTACTCCGATCAATCTTGATAAAGCAATGCCTATGTTCTTAAGTTCTTATTTATGTTGTTAAAAAAAAAAAAAAAAAAAAAAAAAAAAAAAAATAACCATATTTTGGAAGTTATTAAAGTTAAAAATTGAAAGCGATGATTAATCGAGTATTCTTGATTGAAAATTTTGATCGAGAAGATGAAGGTGTAAATGCGTGCGACTTGCTTATTTTTCTTTTGATTTCCACTTTGTTATCCTTTTGATTAGCCAACTACCACGAGCACGAGCGTTACAAGCCAATTTGCCAACTACTTGACTTAGTCATTGATTACGATAAATCATACGATTGGAGATTAAAAAGTTGTTCTAAATATTTTATTTATACTTATAAAGTGATTCATGAAAAATTTCATTTAAATAATATTTTATAACTAGTTTATTAAATTATATACACTTTTATCTTCTTAAATATCTTAGATAGATGAAATTAATATAATTATAATGTTGTGACATACGTTACTAAGTTAGGAATTTATTCTAGAAATTTATATTATCGCTTATTTTGCTCAGGGACGATCAAAAGCTAAGTGGGGAGTTGTGATGTATGAAAAATATATGATCAAATTATAAGACTTTTTATTATTATATTTATGATATTTTAGTATAATTTCATATAAATGCATTAAAAACTTATAAAAATCATAGTAGTTATAATTAGATGCATAAGTTATAGAAGCGATAAAAATGATAGTTTTTATCGATTCGTTTGGTGTTTTGTTAAGTTTGTTGCGAGGATCGGATGTTTACCGAGATCCCAAAATATGACATACTTTGAAGTATAAATCATGAGTTTTGTGGGATAAAAGATTATGCCAAAATCTAACAACTTTGAGCAGATCAAGCTATCTTTAATGTTTCTACCGTAACTCATCTTCAACGGACATTTGATCTAACTTAGAGGCATTTTCAGAGAAAAAGTCCTTGACGAAAGTTGTAGGCCTTCAAAGAGCTTTCCAACGAATATCAAATCATGTCAATCTGAGGTCTACAGCTCGAGATAGGTTTTTCTGAACATCGGATATGTTGTATGTCCGGCCAGCATGGAGAAGGCCGAATATTGCGAAAAAATCTACTGGCCCAGGCCCTGGAAATCTCGACAAGGGAATATATCTTGTGTAGCCGGCGCGCGCGCGCGCGGGGTGAGTCGGCACGCGCCCGACCTTGTGGTACACTCTATAAATACCCTCAAAATGCAACCATTTTGAAGGGTACCAGGCATATATCTTTCTTACATATGTCTCTCTATAGTTTCGTTTTGTTGTTTTTAGTTAAATAAAAGGCTATAAGCGGCACTCTGCCGGAATAATCTTTGTAGTATAAAGTATCGTTATAATGCTTAGAGGATGTATCAAGGCTCATTGATGTCAAGGAGTTGCTATTTCCGAGGATACAACTCTGAATGCTTGATTGTAACACAGTAACTTTTCTAATGTATTTATGTTTATGTAGTATTTGTAGTATCTATATATTACTTATAATGATATTAGGCTAACTTAGTATCTAGCCAAGATATGAAATTGGATTAGTATTATCTTTTTAGGAAATGGATGATGACTATACTAAAAATTGGATAAAAATCGGTTATAATGAATCTCTTTCTATATTAAGTATTGAATTAGCTACTTGATATGAAAGAATTCATAATCTAATTATGAATTGGCGCCTCGTAGTTAGGTTATGAACTCGTTAATAGAAAGACCGGAGGGTAAAATTGGCGAGTGAAAGCGTGACAAGCGGAATCCGATTTCTAAACCGGGGTAGATTTGTTTGGGAGAAACAAACTCTTATTGAAATATGTACTCGAGAGATTATTACGTTTAATTCATTTGTTTAATTGACATACCTTAAAATTGGCGAATGACAAAGCGGGAGTGACCCGTGCTTGAGGATGACCTTGGACAAATGATTGGACATATGACAATTTCAGGATGCTCGTGTGAGAATGAATTGTTTAGTTTAGGAGTGCACCGTTTAGTATAATTGATTTAACTTAAAATAAAGATCGAGCACATCAATTCCACTAAAAAAGATATAAGGATTCAATAACATATTCTTGGCTAGTCTATAATTATAATATCTATCTCCCTCCTTAGATATTGTTTTGGTACTATATATACTTATATACTATATATATATATGTATTGCTATATATCTATATATATATTTATATACTTATATATATCTGTTTTAGTTTTATGCTTTGTTAGTTTAGAGTTTGGTTGGATGATAAAATTGCGACTTAGATTGAGATAATAACGATTTCTTGGTGTTTAATCACACGTGAATTACCAGTTTTCCTGAGATCGACACATAGACTCCGTCATCATCTATCACTACATTTTGACCGAGGAAGTATTATGCCGAGTAAGGATTGATAGCATAGAAAATAAAGGTCCGTCGCATAGTCGGGCCACTGTCCCGGTCGAGGGTCAAAAGAGCTCGAGTAGCGAAAAAGACTAAAGACCAGGGACAGTTTACACTAAAATGCTCAGCCAAAGGTCAATTAAGCCTAAGGGGCAAAAGACTAAGGCAAGCACATCAATATCAAGTGTAATAAGAACTGAAGGTTCATAATACACTTGGGGGGCAACACAATATGAACAACAAGTACAGCAAATAAAGCGAGTAGCGAGTATCGAGAAGACATCAAGACTACAACACATCAAGAGGACGAGTAAAGCAATAAGAAAGAAAATAAAAAACAAATTGCAAAGTCGAGTGAAAAGTTGAAGCATAAGAACACGGCCAGGTCGAAAGGCCAGCCCAAGTCGATTGTCAAAATAAAACTATTACAAAAACAAGGCCAGGTCGAAAAGACCAAATAAAGTTAAATAAATGTTATTACAAATCGAAGTTTGAATAGCAAAAGAAGATATAAAACATCAAGATCGGGGGGTCGGCTTGAGTCGGCTCGGTTGTGGCGAGGGTCGGATTGGCGGTAGGGGCGGATGAGGAGGAGCATACTTTATGGCCAAGGATTCTCCCATTGAAACTCCTCGAAGTACCGATCGTACAGCTTCTCCGAGTCGGGATTGTAGAACATAGGCGTCTGGAGAGTCGACATGTCTAAACTCGGAACGACCTCCTTCATCTGATCTACGGCCAGAGTATATCCTCCCATCATCGAAGCCCGCATGATCACTTCTAAATCATCTTCAAGATTGGATGACTTGCGGTACTCCATGATGGCCTCGTTCTAGCCTCGCGACTGCGCTGCGCACTCGATCTGATTCGACTTGCGGCGCAAGATCTCGATCTTGACGAGCCTTTCTAGCTTCTTCATCCGCAGCCTTCTGACACTGCTGCAGCTTCTCATAATCTTGAGCTAGCTTGAGCAGCTCTCGACCCTGATCTTGCCTTTCATCTCGCAGTCGGTCCAGCTCCTTCTCGGTAGTGGCCAGCTTTGCTTCAGCAGCCACCAACTTACCTTGCAGCTTCTCGAGCTCAACGACCGACTGTTGTCTCAACTCGTTATATTGTTGCTCCACGGCAGAGAGTGCGCGGCGGTTTTGCAATGTTGTCTTGGAGTAACTCGCCGTTCTCCTTCTTGATTTCGTTCGCCGACTCTCCCGTTCTAGCCAACCGACGAGCAGCCTCTCGACCAACAAGAGTATGCTACAAAATAAAAGAACAAGTTAGTAAATAAGCAAGGTGCGGGCCTCAAGAAAGCAAGTATAAAAAGAGGTATCGACTTACGAGGCGATTCGGTTTCATGAGAACGTAAGACAAGTCTTTATCCTCCACACCGGCGTGATCATCAAAAATCCACCCACACCGATTCCCGACTCGGCGGTGGCCTCGGCGACTTTCTTTCTCTTCGCTTCTGAGCTGCTCCTTTACCACTTCGGCGGCGACAGACGGCCTCTTTTTGGTTTGAGGTACTTGCTCTCGACATTAGCCTCGACATTCGAGGTTAAATCGACCAGCTCATCCTCGTCTTCATCTCGAAGAGATCCGAATCGGACGGTTAGTTCGCCGGTAGTCGAGGGCACCTCAGTCGTTCTAGCTCCGGTAGACGACTCAATGGCAGCAAGACTTGTTCTGGGCGGAGGAACGCCCGCCCCTCGAGAAGAGGAAGGCACGCTGTCTCAAATACGAGCAAGCCGGTGGCGGCCCGACCCTCGAGAGGTGGTGCAGCTACGACCATCGCCTCAGGAATGCGCTGAGGGTTGGTGACCTTGGAGAATTTGCCCACTGCAATACAAGAAAAAGACAAGTTAGTTTTTAATCAACAAACAACAAGTCATCGACTTAAAGAACAGCTAGTATGTAAAAACAAGCAAATGAGTAAAGCATCCTACGATTCTCGTGATCAGGAACGTTCAGGCCTACATAGGGCACGGGCCCAGCTTCCTCTAAGTGAGCCAGGTGATACAAGAGACTCAAGTCTCGAGTACACACCTCGAAATTATGCCCACTCAGGAGTCGAGCCTCGTGTGGAGCCGGTTCTCTCCCAAGCTTGTCTTGTTTCCCCTCTCTCGACCTCCATTGACCGATGTAGGGGTTATCAAGGCCATGACGAACAAAGAAAAAAATCGAGGCTTCCACTCCCGTGAGAAGAAGGCCCTTTGGTTATGAACTCGTGTCGATTTGCTCTCCTTTGGAAGGAATACCATAGCTTGTCGGGCGTGGTAGTGATCTTGTAGTAGTATCGGAACACGGGCACTGAAAAACAGACCTGAGCCACTCGACACGCTATGATGAACCCCATTAGAGTTCTGACGCCATTCGGGGCGAGTTGAGACACGCTTATCTCATAATGGTGGAGGACGCCGGAACCACCGACAGAGTGGAAACCTTAGTCCACCGCCGCTTGATTTTCATAAATGAAGCAAAACCCCTCCAGGGGCTCATCCGCGAATCGATGTAGGCCTGATGGGAGTCGAGATTCAAACGGAGGATGAATTATGCTATATTTCCATAAATTTCAACAATATCCTCTGGGGGTAAGTGTACTTAAACATCCCTTAGCACCCTTTCCATCCATCCTTGTTACTAGTTTTTTGGGCTGGTTAGGGACAGGAGGAGGGGAGGCTGAAGGTTCGCCGGACTCTTGCCGGAGAAGAAGATCGGAGGCAACAGGTACCGGAATTTGGGATTGGGAAGGCGTTCCACTGCCCCTATCGGATTCTGTAGCACTACTACTACTACTTGACATAGATACAATCAAACAAAAAGATGAACACTAAGATAAAAGAGATGATCTTACTTGGTGTTTTGGATTTGGAGATTGTGAGAAGAAATAGCAAGCAGGTTGCAGCAGCGTCTAGTTTCTCTCCTTTTATATGTGAAAGCAAAAGTTTGCAAATGATTTGAAGAGACGTGAGTTATGGGTTTATAACCACTGAAAATCGCGGTTATCAAGGCAATGACGCGTCTTTTGCGGGATTCGAAGCGTTTCGTGGGCTAGAAACCGCTCCACGTGGATGCTAGGCAGTTAGGGTTATGAAAAGGCGGGCTTTCTCCCGCCCAAAGAAAAAGCCCAACTCGAAGACGACTCATGTGACAGACTCGACCTCGGACAACGGAGTCGCCTCTTTCGAGTCTCTGGGGCTTATGACGATCTGAGGTTTCACTCCTCCACGTGTCGCCTATTGGTTGGTCATCACACCGAGATAACGCCAAAGATATTCATGTCGATGCCAGGCTCGAGGCCAAGGCCTTCACATTAAAGCCAGGCTACGACTATCGATTATCGAGTATCGGCGTTGTAGGGCGTTCGATCCGCACTGACCAGCTAGCAATGTAGGCGGTGATCCCGAGTCGATAACCTCAGGTCGGTATATCGACATCAAGGATAGAGTCCGCGATCGACTTACTAAGCCCATTAATAGCAATAGCTTGGGCAAGGGTCAAGGCCCATTTAAGGGTAAAGGTGACAATAACATGTTTCGACTTAACCTTAGGGTTTAGGCAAGTGTTGTCATTATAAATACCCCATTCCAGGAACTACGTAAGGCTTGATTCTGGAACATAACAGATACGTAGGCAATCCAAGATACGATCTTGACTCACCAGCATACGCAAAATCCACCTCCTCATTCATCTTTTGGCATTAGGGTTCTTGTGTGTTCATCACTAGATTAAATTAGGGCTCAAATCATCAAGGTGACTTAATTTGTCATCGTCAGTATATTTTCGGGAACGATATGTTTTGGGTACTAAATTGTGTGATGTTTTTTTGCTTTACAGGGTTACTTGCAAACTGTGCCGGTTTCAACATTGCTGACTATCTGCTTTCTTTCTTTTAAACTGTCTCAATGGCTTCTTCCGCTCAGGTTTTCCTCTAATTATTTTTCTGTTTGATTACACTTGATTGTGTATGCTTGTTGGCTTCGTTTTGTTCTGCTATCATACTTTGCTCTGCTTTAGTATTTACACTTGTGCCCCTTTGCTTGTGTTCTTTTAAGTGAGGTTTTGCAACATCTTTTTCCCCTTGAAAATGGAAGTAACACAAACCTTCAAACTTTACCAGCAATTAGCAATTGCTAGATGGCGTAAGAAAAAAAAATGAAAAGGCATTTACAACAGAAATGTTGGCTTGCAAAAGCAAAAAAATAAGGCTTCAATTGTTGATACGGATGTGGGTTGTAGAATCAATAACTTAATCGATGCATCCGAAAAACACAATGTCATGAAGCATAATGCTTCTAAAATGAAAGGAAAAACTTCTAAAAACTTCTAAACTTCTAAAAAACTTCTATGTCATGAAGCATAGAATGCATTATTTGTTTATTCAAATTACTTCCTGACTATGAATCACATGTTGTGTCGTTTCCATTCATTATACACATAGAAATGCTATCTAATCAAATATATATATTTGTGCATAGAATGCTCCACTAAATGATGAGATTGCAAGAAAGATAGACAAGACACCGGTGCTGTGCTTTCTTAAATATTATGACAGATCCTTCAAAGGTAAAGCTGAAAGGACCTATCCGGTTCTAAAGCTGTACACTCAGGAAAAAGCCAATTCTGCACACGTGCAGCCAGCTTCCAACCAGGCCTCAGATGCACTTACATCAGCCCTGGAAAGTTCTACCTTGGTGCCTGCTGAAAAAGAACAACAACTATTCAGCCCATCAACCAAAAAGGTCATAGAAGAAATAGCAACTACAGTTGTCATGGATCAAAGAACCATACTACCGTCTGCATCTACAAAAAGAGCAATCGAATCTGGTGACAAATTTGATGAAAAAGATGATCTGGTCATTTATGAGATAGTGCCATCTCCCACCCATGAAACTGTTGGGCCAAATTCTGGGGCAGAAAGTCCAGTGAAAAAATTGAAGAACAAAGCCGATGACAACTAAGTATGACAATGAATGTTCTTTTGTGTTTTGAAGCCATGCCAAGTAGCCCGTACCCTATGTGCGTAAGTTTCGGTTATTTTAATTGCGGTAAGAACTTACAAATTATGGCCATTAGTTGTGACTACATCAACAATTAATGGTATTAACTAATATGTAAAGTTCATGTTTTATGTACTAAAAAATATGCCTACCTATTTTGCTTGTGCTTTCCTCCCAAACATTATCACTAAGTATGTAGTATTATGTTTGCTTTGTAACTTATTATGGGCACTGTTTTTATTAATATAAGCATGACTTTTTATTGTGCATCTCATGTTTACATGTATGCATAATTTATTATTGTGTTCATTTAATGTTTTCTACAAAAATGGGTAAATGTAACATTTACATACCAAAAGTCACACCTTACTTATAGTTCAATTTAAATATGATAGATAATTCGGTATATTTGGAGGGGGCATTGCCGTGCCTTGCACGGCAAACTTACGCACTAGTAAATAAATAAGAATCTCTTATAAATATTGTAATGTCGGAAAACTCGAGTCTAGCGGTGTTATGCTTGACTTCAGGGGTGTTGATGAGAGATAAATTTATGATCATTATTACGACATTTTACCCCAATATTGATACCATTTTGAGCATTATTGTATCAAATCAAGTCAAAAATACTAAGTTTTATTCAAATGTATAAGCAGTAGTTATTATATAAATTATCGTATTTTTATAAGTTTTTATAAGTTTTGTACCGGTTTAGTAACCGGAGTGTCGTATCGGATCTACGCTTGGTATTTTGGTAATTTATTGCAGAACTTTAGGATGACCAAAACCCCGAGTGACGACACGTTTTGAGGCCTAAAAGAGGTATTTTTAGGGATATAAGAGTGTGCCACTAACTTAAGCCGGTCAAGTGGCTTTCGCCAGGTTAGTGATACCACTAACGAATTATATCTTCGACGAACAAATGGCTCATCAAAACGACATTTTCTGAAGAAGAGTCCTTCATGAAAGTTGTAGATCTTTGAAAGTAGTAATTTTTATATAAATTATGGTATTTTTATTGTATTTTATTTATATTAATAAAATAAATTCCCACAAAGGCAAATCTTGTGCTTTTGGACTTTTATTGTCGAATTACTCGTGGTTCGTTTCTTTGTGTTCGGTACAAAAGATAAGATTTATCATGCAAAGCGAATCAAGACCGAATAACGAGGCGAGTTATGTCTGATACTTGGAGCCCAAGGATTTTCTGTTAAAACTTTTGGTGTCAGATTTGCCTGTGGTTCGTTTCTATGTGATCGTGCAGAAAAATTAAAATTTACTGACGGAACGAAACTGAAGATTGAAGTCGACGCGAAGATACTTAATTTAAAAGAAGGCGCCGGATCAATCAGGTGAAAAGCCGGATCGATCCGGCCCTTCAATTTGTGGCTATATAAACAGAGCCAATTGAACAGAATGAGCTGCCCCATCTCTTCTCAAATCTTTTCCCCATTTCTTCCCCTCTTCTTGGCCTTAGGCCGTCCCTCTCTTCTTTTTGTTTTTTATTTTATTTTGTAGATCATGTATATATATATATATTCTATGTATGAATATATATGTGATATATATATATATATATATATATATATATATATATATATATAGATAGATAGATCTGATCTACTCTCTTTTCATCTCGTTTCTCTTTTAATTTTCTTTTTTACTGTATATACATATATATGTCTCATTTATTGTGTATGTATATATGTTTTTCACATATATAAATAAAATGGTTATAGTATCGTTGTAATGGCGGAATAATTATCGAAGATTGTTGATTTCAAGCTTTGGCATGTTAGATCCATTTGAAACAACCCCGATTCGATAGTCATAACCGGTAATATATTCTAAAATTGTTATGTTTATTATTTCTATTTCTATTTATATATGATATTAAACTAAAAATCTATCTAGCCAAGATATGAATCTGAATTAGTTAATCTTTTGGTAAAATGAATGATCGACTCTGGTAATAATGATTAAGATCAATTATGATGAATCTCTTTCTTCTGCGCTTAATGAAACGTTAAAATTGAAAGACCGGAGGGTAAAATTGGCCGAGTGAAAACGTGACAACGGAACCCAGTTTCCTACCCGGGGCCAGATTTGTTCTAAAAGATGAATCTTATTGACATTTGTACTTCGAGATCGTAATAATGTTAAATCATCGCTTTAATTGAAACTTAAACCGGAAAGTTGAATCGTCCGGCTTTGACAACCGGAGCCTTTTAAATAAAATTGACCGCTTGATGAACGGAATGACTCCTTTTTATCTAAAGGTAGATTTGTACTGGGACCTGCTCGTAAAAACCGTAATGAGCTGTGGACCTTGGGTGATGCAATGGACATTTGACAATTTCATACGCCTTCGTGTGAGGAGGAGTTGTCTAGCTTAGAGTAGACACCGATTCATATATAATTTACACCTTGAATAAAGGAAGATCTGTCTCATTTATTTCTACTAAAAGATATTGATTCAAGAAAGTATTCTTGGCTAGATCCAAAATATATATTATATTAGTATTTATTTGTTTTATTTTCTGCTTTACTAACATCTAACTCTAACATTACTAACTAATCTAACCGATCTAACATAATCTAACCCGAGGAAAATGATAAACATGCGACTTAGATCGAGTTAATAATAGCTTCTTGGTGTTTAACCCCACTTAAAAGAATTACCATGTTTTCCCTGAGGAATACGACCTGACTCACCAGACTAGCACTACAATTTGACCCGGTACACTGCCGGTTAGGATCTGTATAGCCTAGGTAATGTCCGTCAGCTTTCTGACGCCGTTTCCAAGGTTAGGTTTAGGTCTGTCAGCATTTTGGCGCCGTTGCCGGGGAAAACGTCGCTAATTTCTTTCTTTGTGTCTAGGGTTACTACTTGTATTAGCTCAAAATTCTCGAGGATAAGTCAACACTCTTCTTATCACATTTCTATTTTTATTTTCCGTTGGTATCTACCTTCTTTTAGTTACCAATTTTCTTCTTCTACCAAACTCGAGTTTATTTTCTATTTTCGATAGTAGAAAGTAAACGCGTGTCATAACAACCGAGGATAAGTCAATACATTTCTCAATCTCATTTGTATTTTTATTTTCATTGGTACCTACCTATTTGGTAAGATTTCAATTTTTTTATAAAAATACTCGATAAATACCGAGTGGCTTCGTAATTACCGAGAGAGAGAGAGAGAAGAAAAAAAAACCGAAAAAAAAAAAAAAAAAAAAGACTCGGTAAATATCGAGTGGATTCGGTAATTACCGAGGAGAAAAAAAAAATGTGGTTTTTTTTATCGATTTAGTGTTATTTTCTATTCGATATTTTCTATTCCACAAGAATTGTCAAATCGAGTTACTTAAAATGGCCGAAACCGTTGGTGAAACACCGAACAAGGGATTGCTCATGCTCGAGGTATGGCCAAAACCTTAATCGAATTTACCTCAACCTAATAACCGTAATCGAAATAATAGAAATAATCGAATCGAATAAGCATACTCGTAATAATCGAAACCACCTTTAACCCGAGACCTATATGTGATCGGACCGTAGAAGGTACCGATTAATAATCCAATTCGTTTACCCAATAAAGGAGCAAATAATTTCGAAATAAAATCTCATCTTTTTGGTTTAATTGACACAAGAGCCCAATTTCTAGGAGAGGATGATGAGGATCCACATCATCACCTCTATCTTTTCGAAGAATTGTGTAATACAGCCAAAAGTCATGGTGCTCATTATGAATTAACGAGGATGTCTTTGTTTCCTTTTTCTTTAAAAGGAAGAGCACGAGATTGGTTTCTGTCACTCCCACATCATTCATTGACAAGTTGGGAGGATTTTCAAACCGAGTTCTTAAAGCAGTATTTTACTCCTGGTAAAAAATTGGAATTAATAGTCGAAATTGCTAACTTTAAACAAGGATCTGAAGAAACGTTTGAGAATTCTTGGGAAAGGTTTAAAAAACTGTTACGAGCTTGTCCCGATCATGGTTATTCCTTAGATATGCAAATCCAACTTTTCTGTCGTAAATTAAGGAAAGACTCACGTGCAGATGTAGATCATGCATGTGGTGGTTCGTTAATAATGAGTGAAGCCCAATTAGTTTACGATGCTATAGAAAAGATTTCCAAAAATAATCGTATGTGGGAAACCGGTTCTAGCACAAGAAAAGTAGCCTTTGCGGAGAATGTACATCGAATGCGGAAGTTCTAGCACACTTGGAGAATTTGAGTAGGAAATTTGATGGTTTACAATGAAATAAGAACTCGAGTTCGGGAAATAGTAAAACAAATGACTACTCGAATCATGATAATGTGTCATTAGGGATGGAAGAACCGTAAGGCTATTCAAGGGAAAAGGTGAGTTTTTAAAACAAAGATAGAATTTGAACGATGCGTATTCAAACTCGTTTGATGCTATTAAAAGAGATCACCCTACTTTTCGTTGGTCCAAAATCCCTAGTAAGCCAGACAACCGCCATCGAGTTCAATATAAGAATCCATATCAAGGTTATCAAGGAGATACCACGAATCAGAATCTACAATCATTACCTAGATCGTATCCACAACATACCACTCAAAGCATACCAGTCACCCAAAGTTCAACCAAACCTGAAGGAGTTAACAAATGGGAGAAATTAATGGAAAATCTGATAGGTATGATATCTACTCAAGCTCAAAATATGGAAACTATGATAACTTCTATAGGTATAGTCACTAAGGATATGAGTACGTTGAAAACATCTATGAGTGGACATGATACCAGAATGAGAATTATAGAAGCTTCATTGAGGAATCTGGAATATCACTTGAGTAGAGAAGTAGAACGTAAAAAACAAAGAAACCTCCAGAGAGCTGCCAAGTAATACCAAAAGAAACCCGGGAGAGGTAAATGTCATTATTACTAGAAGTAGAAGAATCTGTGGAAGTAATGGATTAGAAAACATGAGAATTAATGAAGTAGAGGATGATTTAGATGGTAAATTTGAAAAGGATATGGAAAATAAACCGGAATTCACTAAAGAGGAAGAGGACATTATTGAAGATTTCCTAAGACAGTAATGTATATATTGAACTCGAAAATGAGGTATGGGTCAAGATTCCTAGAATATTGAAAAATCCAAGAATGAGTAGGACCTTGACCAATGATCATGTTGAGAATGAATCAAGTTTGGAAGGGCCATTTCAAAACGAACCTTATCCAGCTCAACCTAAATTCACATCGGTTCAACCTGGAAGGGCATCACCACATCCATCGCATATTTTGAAGAAAAGGTGTACTCGAATGATGACACACTATGTCTTCAAAAGGCACAATCATTCAAGGAAGCTTTACCATCTTCATCTAACGATAAGGGTAAGGGAGGTATACATTCTATCCCTATTACAAAGATGAAGTTGGATAATAAGTATGCATGTTTTATTGACACTTTTCGGCACTTAACTATTAATACCCCTTTCATCGATGTTTGTAAGGGAGAGCTTAGTTTGGGAGTGAATGATGAGCGCGTTATCTTCAACATTTACAATTCATTGAAATATCCATACATTACACTAGAATCTAGTTCTTGTGTAGACACTTTGTGTTCTCTTTGTTGTGGATCGTACTAACACACAGTGTAATCAAGAAGATGACTCAAGAATAATGTGAAAGCTCGTAAACCCAAAGCTCGAAAATCAAAGGAAAAGGTCAAGAATCATTGGATTCGACGGTATTCGCTTAACATATGTTGGAAAGCGATATTGATAAAAAGACGGATGCGATACGTGAGGATGACCCACCACCAAGACATTAGAAAACCAAGCACGATAAAGTCCGGCTATAGACTATAAATGTAGTCAATCACGGGTACTATCCTTCCTATTTACTCCTTAAGCATTTATTTTCGGTTGGTTCATGTGCTTAGTTGCTACGTGCTTTTGTGAGCAATTGTTAAAGTATCCCGCTTTGTTTAGTATATTATATTAGTTAATCATTATCATTTTGGTCGAGCAAACGACGTTAACCAAAAGCGCTACCGGAGCGACCCGCAAAAATGTTAAATATAATAATTACTCATACTTTGGATGGTACTTTGCGAATACTTCGATTGATTTTCATTTTGTTTCACCAAGTCTCGGGATGAATGTTTGAATGTCATTAAACGCGGAACGATTAGGTGGTTATCCGAAAATCCCGATGGAAAAAGATAAAATTCAAATGCATCATTTCTTAGACTTAGGTTGTTAGAACGATTTGAAATAACCTCGAGGATCCGGGTATAAAAGACTCGAGTTAATACTTTGCCATACGTTACATTTCATGATCTAGTCTGCTTTAAATTTCAAAAATAATGTGTGACATGTATTAGTTCAACTATCGTGGAATATTGTGTGTTTTAAATCAATAAAAGTTTATGTGGTGTGTTTATCTACCCTTTTGCATTACAATCATCACACTCACATACTTTTATTTCATTTGCACACACAAAGGTCATAACTTTGACCCACCCACCCACCCTTTTTTATCATCCGAGTATTTGTTTTGACTTGTTTTAGTGCACCATTGCTTTTCCAACAACTTATTTACACTCACTTTACATTGAGGACAATGTAAGTTCGTAAGTGGGGAGTGGAGTCGTTGGTCTAAAGAATGGCATTAATGTTTATTTTGTATCAATAAATCCCTTAGTTTTCGATCTTTTTCGAGCATTATTTAGTTGATTAAAATAAACTGTATAAGGTATATATTTCATGGATTTGAAGATGTAATGATCAATTTGGATGTGTATAACCAACGTGAACCGTAAGTGCATTGTAATTCCAAATATATTTGTGTAACATGAATTCATTGTTCACGTAAGCCTTTGATATTGAAGCGGAAAATTTTAAACTGTATCCATTTAGTATCCTAGTGGTTATTCTAGATAATAACAGTAACTTAGTACCTAACTTTTGAACGTGTACTGTGAATATCTGAAGGTTTGAATGTGATAGAAAGGATATAAGTTAAGTTTATGAAAAAAAAATAATAATAATAAAAAAAAAAATAAAAATAAAAATAAAAAATACCAAATTAAGATGAACTATCTATATGTTGGTTGTAGCTACCAATGATTTGAGTGCGATGAGGCGTTATCACGAAACGCCCTATATCACTATGAGGTTTAAAAGCTCCCGATTGCTCGATGATAGTAGTCCAAATTTTAGGTGTTATCACGAAACGTCCTATTGCTTGGGAATGAAGGCATATGCTACACATGTGAAATTAAGTTCATCAAAAGAAAGAAAATAAAAATAAAAAAAAATTAAGCATGGTTAAAAACTTAGTTATCTTCCTCGACTATCCTCAAATATAAACCGAATGATATGCTTTAGGGATTATCCTAATAAGTACATGGGAGAACTTTGTGTGGAACTGCTCTCGCTTATACCTAGGAAAGTCATTAGGGTATCTGAATGGATATTTGTGTGTTTGCTTGAATTATTCAAGAGAGATATAGTGGAAATTGAAAAGTGCATGTCACACACACACTGTTATACATTTATATTGAGGTTAACGCCAGTTGTAATTCTAATGGTTGTATTATCTGGTTGTTCCTTATACCTTCTATCTTCATGAATTTATCTCTTATTCATTTTGTTTTATCGCTTTTGTTTTGATCGAGGACGACCAAAAGCTAAAGTAGGGGTTGTGATGAGAGATAAATTTATGATCATTATTACGACATTTTACCCCAATATTGATACCATTTTGAGCATTATTGTATCAAATCAAGTCAAAAATACTAAGTTTTATTCAAATGTATAAGCGATAGTTATTATATAAATTATCGTATTTTTATAAGTTTTTATAAGTTTTGTACCGGTTTAGTAACCGGAGTGTCGTATCGGATCTACGCTTGGTATTTTGGTAATTTATTGCAGAACTTTAGGATGACCAAAACCCCGAGTGACGACACGTTTTGAGGCCTAAAGAGGTATTTTTAGGGATATAAGAGTGTCTTGCCACTAACTTAAGTGGTCAGTGGGCTCGAGTGGTTAGTGATACCACTAACGAATTATATCTTCGACGAACAAATGGCTCATCAAAACGACATTTTCTGAAGAAGAGTCCTTCATGAAAGTTGTAGATCTTTGAAAGTAGTAATTTTTATATAAATTATGGTATTTTTATTGTATTTTATTTATATTAATAAAAATAAATTCCCACAGTGCAAATACTGTGCTTTTGGACTTTTATTGTCAGAATTACTCGTGGTTCGTTTCTTTGTGTTCAGGTACAAAAGATAAGATTTATCATGACGAATCAAGATCGAATAACGAGGCGAGAGTTATGTCCGATACTTGGAGCCCAAGGATTTTCTCATTAAAACTTTTGGTGTCGATTTGCTCGTGGTTCGTTTCTATGTGATCGTGCAGAAAAATTAAAATTTACTTGTGGAACGAAACTCAAGATTGAAGTCGACGCAGAAGATACGAATTTAATTTAAAAGAAGGCGCCGATCAATCCGGTGAAAAGCCGGATCGATCCGGCCCTTCAATTTGTGGCTATATAAACAGAGCCAATTGAACAGAATGAGCTGCCCCTTCTCTTCTCAAATCTTTTCCCCATTTCTTCCCCTCTTCTTGGCCTTAGGCCGTCCCTCTCTTCTTTTGTTTTTATTTTATTTTGTAGATCATGTATATATATATATATTCTATGTATGAATATATATGTGACATATATATATATATATATATATATATATATATATATCTAGATCTACTTCTCTTTCATCTCGTTTCTCTTTTAATTTTCTTTTAGTACTGTATATACATATATATGTCTACATATGTATGTATATATGTTTTTCACATATATAAATAAAATGGTTATAGATCGTTGTAATGGCGGAATAATTATCGAAGATTGTTGATTTCAAAGCTTTGGCATGTTAGATCCGTTGGAAACAACCCCGATTCGATAGTCATAACTTGTAATATATTCTAAAATTGTTATGTTTATTATTTCTATTTCTATTTATATATGATATTAAACTAAAAATCTATCTAAATGCAAGATATGAATCAATTAGTTAATCTTTTGGTAAAATGAATGATCGACTCTGGTAATAATGATTAAGATCAATTATGATGAATCTCTTTCTTTCTGCGCTTAATGAAACGTTAAAATTGAAAGACCGAGGGTAAAATTGGCCGAGTGAAAACGTGACAACGGAACCCGCTTTCCTACCGGGGCGATTTTGTTCTAAAAGATGAATCTTATTGACATTTGTACTCGAGATCGTAATAATGTTAAATCATCGCTTTAATTGAAACTTAAACCGGAAAGTTGAATCGTCCGGCTTTGACAACCGGAGCCTTTTAAATAAAATTGACCGCTTGATGAACGGAATGACTCCTTTTATCTAAAGGTAGATTTGTACTGGGGACTGCTCGTAAAAACCGTAATAGCTTGTGGACCTTGATCGATGCAATGGACATTTGACAATTTCATACGCTCGTGTGAGGAGGAGTTGTCTAGCTTTAAGTACACCGATTCATATATAATTTACACTTTGAATAAAGGAAGATCTGTCTCTCATTTATTTCTACTAAAAGATATTGATTCAAGAAAGTATTCTTGGCTGATCCAAAAATATATATTATATTAGTATTTATTTGTTTTATTTTCTCTGCTTTTACTAACATCTAACTCTAACATTACTAACTAATCTAACCGATCTAACATAATCTAACCCGAGGAAAATGATAAACATGCGACTTAGATCGAGTTAATAATAGCTTCTTGGTGTTTAACCCCACTTAAAAGAATTACCATGTTTTCCCGAGGAATACGACTTCGACTCACCGGACTAGCACTACAATTTGACCCGGTACACTGCCGGTTAGGATCTGTATAGCCTAGGTAATGTCCGTCAGCTTTCTGACGCCGTTTCCAAGGTTAGGTTTAGGTCTGTCAGGTGTTACGAGCAATGACAATGTCATAAATTGACACTCAGGTGAGTTTACACATTCGGGTGGCTGAAGTTAAATGTTTTAATGAGTTGAGTTGGATTACGTAGATTTTTCTGTGTAATTTTTTTTCCATCGGATGAGTTTAGCCTCCCTCAATCCATCATGTGGCTCTCTCATTGGTTACACGTGGTATCAAAGAAGAATATTATATAGAACTAAATGTCACTCCATTAAAAATGACGTGGGTCATCTTTAGAATTCACTGCTATGTACATGTTAAGATGACCCAACTAACTTTTTATGCTTTTTTAGAGTAGGCCTGCAAGGAGTTTGCCTCCGGAGTTACATGTCGACGCTAAAATCAGTATTTGTATAGAGAAATTTCTATAAGACAGTGGGCAAAATGTGTATATATTATATGAATAACAAGCGTACCGAAACAGTGAGGATGAAAACCCATTATATAACGCACCATCATGGGAAGGTTGTTATTGCGCGGTAATGTATTGGTCAAAGACATTTACCACATATTAAAATGTAGTGAAACATAAGTCTCAGGATAGTTACGAGGCCATTATTGAGCGGTTATAGTTCGTGGCATAAAGTCCAGAATAATCTCTTTATATAAGTAACGGTTGTATGAGACTGATGACGACCTGTGTCAGATTGTATATAATAGACTGAGGTGGCATGCACCATGTTAGCAATAGGAGACCGTGGACGTCATGCGTCATGCTGGCTATGTAGTGCATATTGACAACATGCGTCATGTCAGCTATTAAGGACGAATGACAACCTGCGTCATGTCAGCTAAAGGACATATAGAGGCGACATGCGTCATATTGAAGAAGAGTCTTGTTGACGACCAGATCAAAGGCGACATGTGTCACATCGGCCAATCGATGCATAGAAGTGTCATGCGCCCTGGCGGAAGAAATAATGTGCTGAAGTCCAAGCTTGTTTTTTTTATGCTAGGCTAAAAGTAGGTGTGACCAAATCGATCCTGTTTACGCAACCTTATGAAGTTTGATGAGTGTCACGTGTAAGATGTCAATTTCCCCCACTTCTGTGTGTAAAGTAAAGGTATGGCGGGTTGGGTAGGGGGTGGCGTGAGGTAATAGGTGATAAGGTAGGTGGGTGGTGGGGTAGGGCTACTCTACCCCCACCCGACTAACCCTATCCCTTCCACCTTATCTTATCCATCATTTGAACTGTCACTTATCATGGAATTTGTTTCACTCTATGATTTCACTTTCTAAACACGATATTGAAATAAGTTTATTGCATTTCATTCCATTCTATTCATATGCTTTATTTATTTTTTATTTTTACGTAAAAATCGTATTGTAATAGTCACCATAAGATCCAACACATGCTCAAGAAAGACACCCGGATGACGAATATGCTTGCATATTTGGACAAACTTGTAATAAGGACCTTTTATTGTTGGTAGGGGTGGCGTGAGGTAATAGGTGATAAGGTAGGTGGGTGGTGGGGTAGGGCTACTCTACCCCCACCCGACTAACCCTATCCCTTCCACCTTATCCTATCCATCATTTGAACTGTCACTTATCATGGAATTTGTTTCACTCTATGATTTCACTTTCTAAACACGATATTGAAATGAGTTTATTGCATTTCATTCCATTCTATTCATATGCTTTATTTATTTTTTATTTTTACATAAAAATCGTATTGTAATAGTCACCATAAGATCCAACACACGCTCAAGAAAGACACCCGGATGACGAATATGCTTGCATATTTAGACAAACTTGTAATAAGGACCTTTTATTGTTGAAGAATCCATCAAACAATATATATATATTTTTTCCGAAACGAAAGGAAGGGGGGCGGGGATCGAACCCTGGACCTCCTACTTGAGGCCAGGGAAAGCCCAAGTGGCTAACCACTTGGGATGAGCTTAAGCTCCATCAAACAATATTTGTAAGCTTATTTAACCGAACCGAACCAAACCGAATTACCCCGATTCAGTTCGGTTTTCGGATCATCCGTATACGTGTGCACTCCTAGTTTTTTTGGCCACCTCTATAAATAGGAAGATGAAGAGTAACCACCATTGTGGTCACTCTAAGATATGATGCATGACGTATGATAGGGTCGTAGGGGTAGAGTTAGGTGAGGTGTGATAGCCCTATCCTATCTCACCCCACCCCCACCTCACCTTACCTCACTCAACCTACCTTACAAATCACCACATCTTATCCTACCCTATGCACCACATTATCCTACCCTACCCAGCTACTTGCCCCATCCTATTTTACCCCACCACCTACATTCCGTCCAATTTTGTAGAGAATGAAAATAATACTTTTCATTTTATTGGATTAAAAATTTATTATATTTTACCTTATAACCTTAACCTTATAACCATATACTAAATTTGAAAACAAATTATTCTATTACATTAATTTGCTGCGTAACAAACATGCCGGATTTTTTTTAATTAAGTTTCATCAATTTTTTTTTATCTTTTTTTAAAAATGAAATTTATTAAAATTAATCATTCATACTAGTATACTACATTATCACGTGACTTGGCACCTTCATGAAGAATAGCTTCGACTTTCCCTATGTGGGGCTCTCTTTTGTAGGCCATTGCTGACTCTGTTTCCTCTTTCTCAGCTCCATTTTCACTTCTTCTCTCTCACTCTGCTCAACTTCCAAAATCTCTTTACTCAATTTACTTTCTCAGCTCCTTTAAAGTTAACCCTAATCTCAACTCCAAAAATCTCTCTCCTCCCCCCAACCCACAATTCCTCTAGCTTCTCAACATTTGGAATTTGGGGAAAAAAATAAGAAAAAGAACCAAACTTTGAAGAATCTACCAAAACCCCATTTCAAGCTATGCCTTCAAGAACCACCCAAGAAGCAATTTTTCTTCTCTTCACCGTTTATCTTGTAGCTTACCCCATTGCTGTGTTCTCCAAATCCACCATTGAACCATGTTCAAACTCAGATTCTTGTTCTGCCCTTGTGGGCTACTCACTCTACACTGACCTCAAAGTAGCGGAAGTAGCATTCCTCTTCAATGTTGACCCAATAGCTTTATTAACCGCTAATTCCATAGACATTTCTTACCCAGATGTCGAAAACCACATTCTTCCAGCATCCCTTTTCCTTAAGATCCCTATTTCATGTTCTTGTGTTGATGGGATTCGAAAATCCACTTCAACTACTTACAAGACTCGACCTGCAGACACCCTTGGGTTTATTGCGCAAGATGTTTATAGTGGGCTTGTTTCTGCTGACCAGATTAGGGAGGCGAATACGAAATCGATTTCGGACCCGTCTTTGCTTAATGTTGGGACAATGCTGGTGATTCCTTTGCCTTGTACTTGTTTTAATGGTACTGATAATAATCTTCCGGCTGTATATATGTCGGATGTAGTGGGGAGTGTGGATACTCTAGCAGGAATAGCTAAGGAGTATTCAACTACCGTGAGTGATCTTATGAATGTTAATGCGTTGGGGAGTCCTGCAATTAATGTTGGTGATATTCTTGCTATCCCTTTGTCTGGTATGTTCTTATTATGGTATTTTCTTTATCCGATTTTAAATTGTTTTCCTTTTAGTTGCAAGTAGAAAAGTGCAATGGATGCACATATATTGATGTGTTGTAGTATCTACACAAATACGCAACGAATATATAGGATAGACACTTAGGGTGCAACCTAGGAAAAAATGGATGGCTGATTTTAGGTTAAGTTGATAAGCCTCTAAGCCTCTAGCTTGGCTCGAGACCGGTTAGTGTTTTGAGAATGTCAAGGGAAGTCACATGTTTCATTCTACCTTGAGGCGCCGTGTTAAAAGATGTCCTGTTACAGAGCTTTGGGTTAGGCCTTAAGTAACAGTTACTACCCAGGCTGGACCCTAGATTAGTCGGGTTAGTTTAGATACTTCTTTGATGAGCCCTTGTAAAACGAAAGTAGCGTAGGATATAGGGACATTATTTTCTATCAACTTTCAGGCCTAACTATTTCCTAAGTTGTCTGTCTTTCCTTTAATGCTTATATTTTGTTAATAACTACAAATAGCTATTAAATTGTTGCAGCATGCTCGTCAAACTTTCCAAAATACGCATCAGACTACGGCTTGTCCGTGCCAAACGGAAGCTACGCTATAACAGCAAGTCATTGTGTACAATGCAGTTGTGGTCCTGGCAGTAGGAAGTGAGTAGCTTTGCACTTTGGAAGTAATTTAAATGAACTTTCTGAAAGAAAGAAAAAGTGGGTTTTATTCGGTTATACCATTCTGTGTAAACTAACATTTTTTCTGGATTTTGATGTAGCTTATACTGCATGCCAGCTTCATTAGCGGTTTCTTGTTCAAGCATGCAATGCAGCAATAGCAGTCTTATGGTTGGAAATTCCACAGTACAACAGACTAGTGCTGGATGCAAAGTGACTTCTTGTAGCTATGGAGGTTTTGTCAATGGAAGTATAGTCACCACGTACGAATTTATGAATCGCTTTCTTGATCTTTCAGCTGGATTTTCCCCTTTTATATAGTTTTTTTTTTTTGTTTGTGTGTGTGTTGGAAGGTTAGTCAAAGTGTTCATAGCTTACTCCTTAATTATATTTGTGCAGGTTGTCTACGTCCCTTCAACCTAGATGCCCTGGTAAATAAAGACTTCTCTTTGCAATTCCTAAACCTAAAGTTTGTTGTTTTACATTCCTTTTATGTAGGCATTCCTAACTAAAAGTATTTACACTATGCACATTGTTATCGTTTTCCGTATGGTTTCTAGGTTAAAATGTATGATTCTCAGATCATAATGCTTCTAAAAAAATTGCAGGGCCACAGCAATTTCCTGCACTTATAGCACCACCTTCAACCCTTATTCCGCCTTCGTTGTTCGCGCCGGCCCCATCGCCATCTGCGATCGCTGGTGCACCTATGGGGCTACCGGGAAATTCTGTGTTGCCTTCATCTGGTTCACTAACAAATCCTGCAAATGGGCCTGCAGGAAGTGCTTCAAAAGCTAGTAGCTTTTTGTTGAAGAAGAAACCATTATTAGCAGCTAGTTTTTCTATTAGTACATCTCTTGTTGGTTTGTATGTTATGTGTATGCTGCTTGTTTAATCCACTGTAATTTCCTAAGTACACTATTGTGGGATCTTCTTATTTTCTTTTGATTTTTCTTCCATTGTGTAAGATCCCATGAGCTTCTTGTTGTAATTTTTTGAACAAATTTTTATTGGAAGAGCAGCTAATTATCTCTCTTGCTGTCCTTTTTTCATGCTAGTTTCAGCTTTGTAGATGTCGAAAATGGACACTTGACCTCTGCAAAGTCGAATGCAAGTGTCTCAATGTTTTACATTTTGGATGTTTTTGCACAGTTTCATACTGGGTTGAAATCGTGTGATCTATATAGATCCACGTAGGCCAACTCCATCCACGATTAGAGTTGGCACCTAAGAACTTTTCTCAGGAAAAAAAAAAGAGAGGGGAAACTCAGACAGAGGTAGTACAAAACCATCAGTAAATATAAGCTCTTCAAATCCTACCATAAAAATTCCATAAAAACGACAACCGATAGAGATTATATACACTCACAACCGGCCTGAGGGTAGAAAAAACTGGCTGATCACACTGCAAAATTGCAGTTCAAGATCATCTCTAGCCCCATGATCCTGAAGTTTACTCACATCTAAACTGTTAAAAAGCGCATAAAATTGCAGCAGAAAGGAATAAAATCAAGTTAGAAAAATAAGAGAAAAACATATGTTATGTTACTAATACGCTATACCCTTTCAATTCATGAAAAGTGAACCCAACCCATCTGCAGTTTTCAGCACCACTTGAAGAAGCTGGGAACACACGACACGAGTCGATCCTCTCCTGTGAAATAATGATTGCTTGTTCTGAGAAGGGGATCCGGCCGCATGTTTGTTTTTCATTTCTTGGAGCACAAGGATATGACGTCTGCATTATCATGGGGATGGTTTCCAGTCGAATTGAAGGTTATTAAAACCGTTAACTGATCCGAGCCCATTAATCGGTTGGTTGTTACCCATATCATGTTGTTGATTCAAGCTTTGCTCACGAGGAAACATCATTCCGATTCGTCCAGTCGTTGATGTAAGAGAAGAATTATTACGCAAAGCAGCACGAATACCATTAACCATAGCCGCATCCTGGCCGCCACCACGTCCATTCCCGAATCCTGAACCGCCACCAAAACCATTTCCGACAAGACCGTTGTTAATCGTAGGTGGTAATAAACCATTTGCGTTTTTCAAATCATTTCCCATATTATTCATACCCATCATACCACCACCACCACCAAGTTGGGAAGCCATCATCATGTCCTGTATAATTTTCTGAACCGAGCTCTGTGATTCGTTTGCTGCGGCATCTGAGCTGCTCGGAACAGCTAATTGCTGCTGCTGCTGCGGATTGTTGGATGATGAAGGCATCGGTGACTGGATTGGAGAAGGAATCGTTTGTGTTTGTGGAAGCGTCGTGCTTGAAGAACTTGGAGATGGCAACTGAGAATTGGTACCCATATAGGGACTGGTCCCACCATTCATTTGGTTTTGCTGCCTGGAATTCATTGAATTCTGATGAAGCAACCGAATTCCAGAAGAAGTACCGGGATTATTTACATTCAACAAGCCGTTGCTACAAGAAACTTGCATCGAAGTAGCAGCACCCGGTATGCAATCATCACCATTGGAGCTTGGACCTGGTGTGTTCTGCTGTTGCTGATCTTCGCTTTGTTGCGGTTGACCGTTATTAAGTCCAGAGAAAGAACCTGTTCTCCGCGGAAACTTGGCTAAACTCTCTGAAAAAAAGGCGTTTAACGTTAGGCCGATGTTTGTGGCATCACATCAAACCTACTATTACTGTACAAGTGGATGGACATGTATGTAAACGTTTTTATCATCTTTTACGTAGTGGGGGTGTGTATGGGTGAGTTTGATGCATCACATCCATCCATTTCATTGCTATGACGGTTGTACCATAAAAACTAGTTAATAACATAACATCCAAGGATCAACTTACCCATGGGTCCAGCACCACTTTCTCGGCTGAAATCAATTAAATCTTTCATGGTGTTTACCACCTCTGATATCTGCAAATGATCCAGCAGCGTAAGAAACCGATAGAAAAACAAAATCATCATCAAAATTGAACATGTATAGTAAAGTTTTGCAAACACCAAGAAACAACACCACACCTACAATTATGGCATCATCACTTGTTATTTATCAACTAAGAGACCGACGTAAAGGTCACGGATAAAGACATTTTTGGTCCCTTTTGTTTAACAGACGTTGCATTTACATCCCCTCATCTATTCAAATTTCTACCTTTTCAGTCCATTTTTGACATGTCAAAATATTATTGGCTGGGGTATGTCATACTCTCAATGCTAGATTTCGGACACGTGGCACTTTAGACTGAACAAGTAAAAAAATGCATGGATAAAGGGTAAAAGTGTCGAGATAAAAACATTTAGGGTAGCAGTGCGAAAATTGTGAAACGCAAGGAACCATACGTGTCTTTATAGACCAAACGCGTAATTGGTTGCTTTCAGAGAAACAACCAAAGGTGTAATTCAATAAAACATTACAATGGCGGAATACGTGTCAAACTTAAAAACAGCTTCATTCTGGGGAGTATCAAAACTTTAATGGATAAAGCAATTAAGTTACATATAAAGGCCTACCTGAAGACATCGAACGTATCGCTTACTGTATCCTAAATCATTTACCAAAGGTACTTCCAATGTTTTTGCCAACTGACGAGCCGAGGCAATGAACCTAGAACAAAATCACAATACAAGAATTACTGAATACTGCATTTCCCAAAGCATTAAACCTAGATACACAGAATTAACCTAGGTTTACGTGTTGATCCAAGACTTCCTTGCTTTTAATCATTTTCCAGTTTATGCAGCAGGTAGATTCTCATTCCGTTCTCCTCTTTAGGTAGGTTTTCAAGTTTGTTAACCTTGTTTTATTTGTTTCTTGGTTCGTTTTCAGATGGGGGAGGGGGGTGAGAAGTCTTATCGACAAGGGGGTATGAATCCAAGAAAACGGCATTTTCCCTAACATGCATGCACTAAAGGTGGGAAAATTTCAGCCGTTTCAGTTTCACAAATATTCTTTTTATTTATAGAAAAAAGCGCACTAAAGGAAAACCGACACATACATGTTACAATTATTTTGCATATCTGGAACAGATATGTTAGCCGATGCATTTTGCGTAGCAGCCTGATATTTTTGTGCTGCAGTTCCAAGTTGATTAACCTGCAAGTCATTATTTTAACATTACTGCGGCTAGAACATCGATCAAAATAATCAAATACACATATGTCATACAAACTACCACTACATCAAGGATCTTAAAGTTTAAAAGATGATTCGTAAATCAAACCTGCGGTATGAGCAATCTTTTAGGAATAAGCTCTTCATGGCGTCGAGCACAGAATTCCCAAGAGCATATCTGCCAAAGATTTCGAAAAGAACAGTGTCACATTCCAGAAGAAATTAACTCGAGATAAATATTAGCTTATTCATAGTTCTAATATATGGATTACCTTGAGATCTTGAGAGAACACTATACGAAGTTGACCATCACGAACAACACGAAGTTGCTCGAACACGCTCTCTTGGATGGCTTTAGCATAGTCAAGGACGATTTGGCCTGATGAATTCTGATACTCTCTAGGCATATCAACGTAAAGTAATTCTTCTAGAGTGCCACTTTCGTACTTTAGCTTGAAAAGTCTAGGCAGAACCTCCACAGTTGCCTCTGCATGTAAAAGGACAATTTGAAAACGGCTAAAAAATAGCATTTAAACAAACGAAACAAAGGGAAAGTTGTTGAATTCAAGAAATCTGAACTGAAAATAAAACATTAAATCATTTTTTGCTTTTACATATATAACGCAGGGACAAGACTATACCAAATCCACGGCCTGGCTTTCTGTTGCATATTTCACAATGCCAGATATCCTGCAAATTTCGAAAATGCCGTCAGTGATTGCTAAACGTAATGTGGAACAAGAAGGGACTGTATGTAAAGAAGATGCACTTCCAAAGACGCTTCGAACACAAAACCTACAACCAACTTTCACGTGCATTATCTAGCATACACAATTATTTCTGTAAAATAAGGCTTAGTTTCTTCTTCATCATACAATCATCCTAATCTTCGTGTAGAGACATAGATTCTGAACAAGAATAGCCATTGAAGAAATATATGAACAAAACAGGATCACGATCGGGTAACATAAATTATCGCAAAAAGGCACAACACAGCCACATACCTGAGGAAAGACTCCAGTTGTCTGGCGACCGCTTCCATACATAGAAACACACCACTTCTTCTTGGCATTTGGAGCGAAATACTCGGCAACGAATTTCTTCCAGTATTCTATATTATTGTCCTACAAAAAAAAAATTTAGAACCCTAACAAGCCAGGAGAAAAAAGGGTATAGGTTTAGTAAATCTGTAGAAACAACAACAATTTTATTCCCTTACTTCAGGCCTGTGTTGTTGCTGGTACATATAATGTGTCAGCCGTCGTGCACACATGCCAGGTTCGTAAATTGGTTTTACAGGAGACCTTGTGGGCAAGTTCTGTGCTTGAAACTGCTGCTGTACCGGGACTCTTTGTTGGGGAATACCCTTTGTAAGTTGTTGTTGCTGAAGTTGTGTGAGTCTTTGTTGATGCAAAATCTGCGCTGCAGAAGCAGCATGAGGGGACTGTCGGGAGGCATTGAGGAACTGCTGTTGTTGCTGTTGCTGATGAGGTGAGAACAAAGGCGAATCTGAGCTTTGGGGTTCCATTTTTACGGGTGGAAGGCTTCTCATACTCGGTAATTGTTGTGGTTCCAGCTTAACTGCACCAGGACTTTGCATAGCAGGTGTTTGATCATTTGTCATCTGCGGTTCTGGCTTTACCTTTCCGACAGCACCAAGTCCTGCTCGTATCGACTGTCCTTGCTGTTGTTGTAACTGGTTTTGTGGATTGTTAGTAGTGGTAAACGGATTCATCGACTGCTGACAATGCTGGAAATAGTTAGGATCCATTTGCGAATTCATCTGTAAATCCGCCAGCATCTGATTCATATTAGGACTCGAAAACTGTTGCCCCCCTTGAAACGAAACCGTAGCATTTGCTTTTGCATTCTGTGATGATGACACGAACGAACCGCTAGGAACATTACAACCCATTCCATTTCCAAGTGGATCTGACTCTGCTCCGTTATCCATAAGAACTCGTTGTTGTGCGCTCCCGGGTCCAGAAATCGCGGAACTAGCTCCACCATTAGCCAATGATTGCTGAAGTAGAGAGGAAACATTCGGCATGTTCCCCAACATATTCATATTACCCAAATGATTCCTAGGTGACACCATGGACGGGAATGCACCTTGTGAAGGCATTCCACTTCCTGAACTACCCAATAAACCAGAATTTGACCGCAAGAAAGTCGGTGCCGGAACAGCCTGAGAACTTTCAAACGGAGCAGGAGGCCCGGGTGGTAGTGGTACCATATTCCCACACAAACAAGAGCACTCACACAGTCACAACAATACGAAAAACACCGCCAATCTTTATAAGCACCAAAAAACTCTCTTTACACAGTATTAGTAAGCAACATATACTCTCAACTTGAACTTACACATTCTCGAATCTTCTACTGTGCAAAAAAACGATTCAAAAACCTTACATACATGACCCAACACTCACGACACTTGTATCTCAACACAGGTTGAGAATTCAAACATACAAAACGTTCTAACGTTGTAGCCGACAAGCTTGGCATGTGAACATCTTCAAACCGTCTTTCCACTTAAGACGTAGCAGTTTTTCGGTCTTTGCATCAATTTCTGCAAAGACAAAAGAAAACCATTACTTCTAAATTACACATTCTTCAACAACTACACAGATAAAGACCAAAGTAGCAATTTTCCCTGGCAAGGAGCTATAATTTATCTATAACATATGACATGGGTTTGAAACGTTGAAATTCTTGCAAAAATACAGGCAGCTGCCTACAATAAGGCCCAGATTCTTAACCGGAGCTCGCATAACACATGACTCAATATAATCCGTGCTTATGTAATGCAATTACGAGAAAGAGCTAAAAACAATTAAATTTCAGAAGTAAAGAGTTCAAATAAATGAAAAACTTCATCTTCAACTTTTTTTTAAGTCTATCAACCCTAGTTTCCAAGAGAATTGAACTGGATCCATAACAGAAATAAAAAATAAAAAATAAAATAAAGCAGAAAACTAACTAAAACTCAAAAGGAAAAAAAAAAATAAGAACATACAAAAGCATATCCAAAAACATACCACTGGTCAGAAAATGAAAATGAACTTCAAAAAAAATATTCCTTTTCGTCTGTTCTTCCAGAAAAACGAACTGAAAAGCCAAAAAGAAAAGCTCAAGAATTTCACTGTGGGTTGAAAAAGAGAAGAAGCAGAGACCAAGACACTAGTTTTTCGTTATATATTTAGCTGGAATTCGTTGTTGTTTTGGAGAGGAGAGAGAAAAAAATGGTGGGGGTGTGTGGTGAGATTTTTTCTCTTGCGGACGTCAAATTTCCATTGGATCTGATTAAATCTTTTTTTCTCTCTTCATTTATCATTCATTCCCACTTTTTGTTAATTTCTTTCCATTTTATCTTTTTTTTTTTTTTTTTTTTTTTTCCTCTGTCATCTCTCTCACCTTCTACTCCTTGATGAAGTCAAAGCCCCTTCACCTTCTACTATTGTTTACTTCTCAAAACGAGTCCACCTCCTCATGAGTAACTTGACGTTTGGTTCATAGATTTAAATACGATTCAACTAGATTGACTAACTTGGCGTTCGGTTCACAGACTTAAATACGATTCAACTAGATTCAAATCAAACTCAAGTACTCCATCAACGTTCGGTTCATAGATTTAAATACGATTCAACTAGATTTAGTAACTTGACGTTCGGTTCACAGACTTAAATACGATTCAACTAGATTCAAGTCAAACTCAAGTACTCGATCAATTTAGCTCAAGATATTTATCAGTTTTATACGGTGATATTCAACCTCGAAAAAATCGAATCTGTAAGTTCCAATATTCCACTTTATAAAGGTTGAGTACCTATTTTTGTATGAAGTGTGGTATCACGTTAAATTCATTATAGCATCAATAATAGCACACACACTCTCTCTCTCTCTCTCTATATATATATATATATATATATATTCTTGTGTATATTCTGACGAGCCGAATTCGATATTGACTTTACAGAAGTCGAATGTCGAGTCATATAAAAACATACCCCGTCTAAGCAGAATATATGAATAAAAATAATAAAAGAAAATAAAAAGAAAAGGAAAGTCAGACTGAACTATAAAGAAGTACAAAACGATGCAGTGAATAAGGTGTTAAAATCCTACCATAAAAATCCCATTAAAAAAAAAAAAAAAAAAAACCGATAGAGATTATATACACTCGGTATCTACCCTAATGGCAGAAGAAAAACTGGCTCAATCACACCGCAAAACCGCGTTTCAATGAAGAGCTTTGTTAAAAAAAAGGCAAGATTTGCAGCAGAAAATAGTCAAACATGTTAGAAACAAAGAACATATGTTATGTTCTACTAAAATGCTATACCCATGAAACCACCATCTGCAATTAACTGGAAGCCGGGAACATACGAGAGTAGATCCACCCCTGTGAAATGTTCGTTTGTGGAGGAGATCTGGACCGTAAGTTTGTTCTGTGAAAAAGATTCAACCCCATGTTTGTTTTTTTCTTTTTTCTTGGTGAGCTCAAAAACAATGATCATGGAGATGGTTTCCAGTCGAATTGAAGGTTATTAAAACCGTTAACTGATCCGAGCCCATTAATCGGTTGGTTGTTACCCATATCATGTTGTTGATTCAAGCTCTGTTCACGAGGAAACGACATTCCTATTCTTCCGTTTGTTGTTGTTGCTGCTGTCATGGAAGAATTATTACGCAAAGCAGCACGAATACCATTAACCATAGCCGCATCCTGGCCACCACCACGTCCATTCCCGAATCCTGAACCGCCACCAAATCCATTTCCGACAAGACCATTGCTGTTATTCGTAGGTGGTAATAAACCGTTTGCGTTTTTCAAATCGTTTCCCATATTATTCATACCCATCATACCCCCACCACCACCAAGTTGGGAAGTCATCATCATGTCCTGTATAATTTTCTGAACCGAGCTCTGTGATTCGTTTGCTGCAGCATCTGAACTGCTCGGAACAGCTAATTGCTGCTGCTGCGGATTGTTGGATGAAGAAGGCATTGGAGACTGGATTGGAGAAGGGATCGTCTGTGTTTGTGGAAGCGTCGTGCTTGAAGAACTTGGAGATGGCAACTGAGAATTGGTACCACCCATATAAGGACTCATTCCACCACCACTATTCATTTGGTTTTGCTGTCTGGAATTCATGGAATTCTGATGAAGCAACCGATTTCCAGAACTAGTCCCGGGATTATTTACATTCAACATGCCGTTGCTACAAGAAACTTGCATCGAAGCAGCACCTGGTATGCAATCATCACCATTGGAGCTTAGACCTGGTGTGTTCTGCTGTTGCTGATCTTCGCTTTGTTGTGGTTGACCGTTATTAATTCCAGAGAAAGAACCTGTTCTCCGTGGAAACTTGGCTAAACTCTCTGAAAAGAACACGTTCCAAGGTTTACATTACATGATCAAAGTTTAAAAAAAAAATTAAGGTAAAATTGCTGTATCAAGTGGATGGAGATGTATGTAATCGTCTTTTTCTCTTTCACATAGTAAGAGTGTGTAAGGGTGAGTTGGATGCATCGCATCCATCCATTTCATTGCTACGACGGTTGTACTATAAAAACTATTCTTCTTCAAGTTATTAACATAACATCCAAGGATTAACTTACCCATGGGTCCGACTCCACTTTCTCGGCTAAAATCAATCAAATCTTTCATGCTATTTACCACCTCTGATATCTGCAATCATCCAGCACCACAAGAAACCAATTTCAAAAGGAAAGAAAAAGAATACATTCATACATACATACACACACGCACATGTAGATATATATGACTATTCAGGCATCATCACTTGTTATATATCAACTAAGAGACCAACGTAAAGATAAGGGATAAAGACACTTTTGCTCCCTTGTGTTTCATGATTTTTGCATTTCTATCCCCTATGTTTCATCTTCACACTTTTACCCCTCATATGTGCATATTTCAACTTTTCAGCCAATTTCACCCACGTGTCAAGTTTTTAATGATCGGATCCTTCAATGCTAGATTTCGTATACATGGCACTTTGGACTGGAAATGTAAGAACATTTGCACACATGAGGGATTATAAAGTGTAAAGATAAAAAGCATTTGGGATAGCAGTGCAGAAATCGTGAAACACGAGGAACCATATGTGTTCTTGGTTGCTTCATCCGTAGGACTTCCAAACTTAAAAAACAGCTTCATTTCGGTGAATATCAAGAATTTAGTGGGATCTACAAATCAAAAAGGTAAAGCAATAATGTTACACATAAGAATATTAAGGCCTTACCTGAAGGCATCGAACGTATCGCTTACTGTATCCTAAGTCATTTACCAAAGGTACTTCCAATGTTTTCGCCAACTGACGAGCTGAGGCAATGAACCTAGAAGAAAATCACCATACAATAATTACTGAATGAATATTATATTTCGCGAAGCAGTAAGCCTAGATACAAATGTAGAAATGTAGATATTTTAAGATCATAGTATTATGTTTTTAGCATTCATTGTTTTTCAGCATGTGTAAAATGTAGTTATGAAAGTTGCCTCTTTTAAGGGATTTATTTTATGTTCTGTAACGTAAAAATACTTGTATAAATAGGATACTTTTGTACTCAAACAGACAAGGAAAATACTTTAATTCCCTTCCAAACAGCGTTTAACACGAAATTAACTTCTGATAAAAGTTTATTATGTAGGTTTACATGTTAATCCAAGAAATTCTCGCTGTTGATCATTTTCCAGTTTATGCAGCAGGTAAATTATCATTCCGGTCTCTTCTTTAGGTTGATTTTCTAAATGGGACAAAGACACTTTTAGCCCCTTTTGTTTCACGATTTTCGCATTTCTATCCCCAAAGTTTAATCTTGGCACTTTTAGCCCTCATGCATGCATTTTCTTTTACTTTTTCAGTCCAAAGTGCCATGCGTCTAATGTTGAAGGTTACAACATGATCCGGCCAATGAAAACTTGGCACGTGGGAAAACTGGACTGAAAAGGTAATAAAAAAATATGCTTAGATGAGGGTTTAAAGTGTCGATATGAAACATGAATAGAACGCAAAACACGTGAAACAAAAGGGACAAAAGTGTTTACTTTATTTTGTTTTATTTCTTGGTTGTTTTTTGGGGAGTGGGAGAGGGGGTGAGACGTCTTTATCCATAAGGGGGTATGATTCCAAGAAAACAGTATTTCCCGCGTAAGCATGCAATAAACCGACATATTTTGGAATACACTGTAGTAGCACTAAAGAGAGAGAAACCGACACGTACATGTTACAATTATTTTGCAAATCTGTAACAGATATGTTAGCCGGTGCACTTTGCGTAGCAGCCTGATATTTTTGTGCTGCAGCTCCAAGTTGTTGAACCTGCAAGTCATTAAATAGCGGTATTTTAATATTACTGCACCTAGAACATCAATCAAAATAATCAAATACAGGGAAAACGAATCATAGCATGCAAATTCTGCACCAAGACCATAACTTTTTTACCTTTAAAATGGAACATTGATGAAACATATGATTTAGTCTTCCCGATATCACTTAAGAAAAAACACCAATTTATTCAAAGCGAATGGAGAAATAGCCAATTGGGTTACTACTACAAATGGAGGGCATAATGGTAAAAACTGAAAGTTGAAAAGATGATTCATCAATCAAACCTGCGGTATGAGCAATCTTTTAGGAATAAGCTCTTCATGGCGTCGAGCACAGAATTCCCAAGAGCATATCTGTGCCAAAGATTAATAAAGGAATTGTGTCACAATCCGAAAGAAATCAACACGAGACAAAGTTTAGCTTATTCATAGTTACTATAAATAGATAACCTTGAGATCTTGAGAGAACACTATACGAAGTTGACCATCACGAACAACACGAAGTTGCTCGAACACGCTCTCTTGGATGGCTTTAGCATAGTCAAGGACGATTTGGCCCGATGAATTCTGATACTCTCTAGGCATATCAACGTAAAGTAATTCATCTAGTGTGCCACTTTCATACTTTAGCTTGAAAAGTCTAGGTAGAACCTCCACAGTTGCCTCTGCACGTAAAATGGCAGTTTGAAAATGGCTAAAAATTAAACAAAAGAAACAAATTGAAAGTTGCTGAAGACGAAAAATCTAAACTGCTTAAAAAGTACGAAACTTTTCATCAAGGAAAAAAAAATACAACACTTGCATTTTTTGCTTTTACATATATAAGAGGGACAGGACTATACCGAATCCACGGCCTGGTTTTCTGTTGCATATTTCACAATGCCGGATATCCTGCAAACTCGAAAAATGACGTTAGTGATTGCAAAACGTAACGTGGAACAGTAAGGGAATTGTACGTAAAGAAGATGCACTTCCTAAAACGCTTGCAACTCAAAATCTACAACTGAGTTTCACATGCATTATCTACAAAACTAGGTTTACAATCAGCCTAAATCACAAGAGCTTATGGCAAAAAGACACAATGCAGCCACATACCTGAGGAAATACTCCAGTTATCTGGCGACCGCTTCCATACATAGAAACACACCACTTCTTCTTGGCATTTGGAGCAAAATATTCGGCAACGAATTTCTTCCAGTACTCTATATTATTGTCCTACAAAAAACATTTTTTAGAACACTAACAAGACAGGGAAAAAAAAGGGTATTATAGTTTTATTCCCTTACTTCAGGCCTGTGTTGTTGCTGGTACATATAATGTGTCAGCCGTCGTGCACACATGCCGGGTTCATAAATTGGTTTTACGGGAGACCGTGTGGGCAAGTTTTGTGCTTGAAACTGCTGTTGTACTGGGACTCTTTGTTGCGGAATACCCTTTGCAAGCTGCTGTTGCTGAAGCTGTGTGAGTCTTTGTTGATGCAAAATCTGTGCTGCAGCGGCAGCATGAGGGGACTGTCGGGACGCATTGAGGTACTGCTGCTGTTGTTGCTGCAGTTGTTGTTGTTGTTGCTGATGAGGTGAGAACAAAGGCGAATCTGAGCTTTGGGGTTCCATTTTTACAGGTGGAAGGCTTCTCATACTTTGTAATTGTTGTGGTTCAAGCTTAACTGCACCAGGACTACTTTGGATAGTAGCTTGTAATTGCTGCGGTGTTTGATCATTTGCCGTCTGAGGTTCTGGCTTTACCATTCCGACAGCACCAAGTCCTGCTCGTATTGACTGTCCTTGCTGTTGTTGTAACTGATTTTGGGGATTGCTAGTGGCGTTAAACCGATTCATTGATTGCTGACAATGTTGGAAATAATTAGGATCCATTTGCGTATTTGACTGCATATCTGCCAGCATCTGATTCATATTAGGGCTAGAAAACTGTTGCCCCCCTTGAAACGTAACCGTAGCATTTGCATTTGCATTCTGTGATGATGACACGAACGAACCGCTAGGAACATTACAACCCATCCCATTTCCAAGTGGATCGGACTCTGCTCCATTATCCATAAGAGCTCGTTGTTGTCCGCTCCCAGGTCCAGAAATCCCGGGACTAGGTCCAGCATTATTAGCCAGTGATTGCTGAAGTAGAGAGGAAACATTCGGCATGTTCCCTAACATATTCATATTACCTAATTGATTTCTAGGTGACACCATGGGCGGGAACGCACCCTGTGAAGGCATTCCACTTCCTGAACTCCCCAACAAACCAGAATTTGACCACATGAAAGTCTGTGACGGAACAGCCTGGGAACCCTCAAACGGAGCAGGAGGCCCAGGTGGTACCATATTCCCTCACAAACAAAAGCACTCACCACAGTCACAAGCCAATATATTACGACTACCTTCAATCTATATAAGCACCAAAAAAAACCCTCTTTACTCAGTAAGCAATATACTCCGTCTGCTTGAACTTACACATTCTTCAATCTTCTGCTGTGCAAAAACGGTTCAATAACCTAATATATGCACCACAAGACGATGCTTACAACTAAACATGGGTTGAAAATCCAAAAATACAAAACGCGGTAGCCAACAAGCTTGGCATGTGAACATTTTCAAACCGCCTTTCCTCTTAAGACGTTGCAGTTTCTCGGCATTTGCATCAATTTCTACAAAGACAAAAGAAAACACGTTAGTTCTCAACTCTAATTTACATAATTCCCTACAACCAGAAAGCACAATAGACACTTTTACCTGACAAAAAGCTACAAATTTTCAATACATATAAGCATATATCACGTGGGATGGGTTTGAAACATGGAAATTATTACAGAGATACAGTCAGCTGTCTACAATAGGCATGACTCAATCTAATCCTGCTTACCATCAACCAAATAATTGTAAGAAAATTAAAAGGAAAAACTGAAAAATAATGAAATTCTGCAAATAATTGAAACAAAAAAAATTATTTGAAAAAGCTTAAAGTAATCAAATTTCAGTAGCAAGAGAGTGTAAAGAAATGCAAAACTCGGTCGTCAACCTTTTTTCACTATCAACCCTACTTCAATTCGATCCATAACCCAATCCGGAAAAGGAAAAAAATGAACCCTTTTCCTAACTGAATTTCCCAAAAGATTCATGAGCAGACGACTAGCTAAAACTCCAAAGAAGATACACAACCATAGCTAAAAACATACCACTGCCCAGAAAATGAAACTGAACTTAAAGAATATTCCTTTTCGTCGATTCTTCCAAAAATAAAAACCAACTGAAAAGCCCAGAAAGGCCAAAAGAAGAAAAGCTCAAGAATTTCACTGTGGGTTGAAAAAGAGAAGAAGCAGAGACCAAGACACTAGTTTTTCGTTATATATTCAGCTGGAATTCGTTGCTGTTTTGAGAGAAGAAAGAGAAGAAAGAGAAGAAGAAAAAAAATGGTGGTGGTGTGTGGTGAGATTTTCTCTCTTGCGGACGTCAAATTTCCATTGGATCTGATTAAATCTTTTTTTCTCTCTTCATTTATCGTTCATTCCCACTTTTGTTATTCATTTTCTGCTTTATTATCTCACCTTCTACTCCTTGATGAAGTCAAAGCCCTTTCACCTTCTACTTCTATTGTTTACTTCGTATATACGATCCCCCGGATATGGTCTAGTAGTGAGGAGTTGGGGTGTTGTAATAACAGTCCGGACCTTAAGCTGGAGGTCAGAGGTTCGATTCCCGTAAAATGAGTGATTTCCGATGACTAAAACTTCAGTGATGGGGAACCCAAGACAAACCATCGATATGTTCTGCGCCCACGATTAACCTCTCTCGCATTCCATGTGGGAGTCGGATGAGGCGCCACTGAGTGGGGTTTAGCTTTTACTTAGATATATCGTGAGTCAAGCCGCTTACGAGTAGTTTGACGTTCGACTCATAAAACTCATTTAATAGAACTCAAATAACTCAGAGTTTCCCTTAAAAAAATATAGTAATTCAACATTTGAGTTGAAATTTCACAATATTTATCAAACAATTTTGCACATATAAATATTTAAAAATGTGTACATTTATACGTTGTGACGAGCCGAACTCAAGTACTTGCAAATTGAACATTTTTATGAGTTCGAGCTTGAAAAGTAATCAAACATAATCTAGTCGAACTTGAGTTTAGTTAAAACTTAATCGAACCGATTGGAGTAAGTTTTTTTCCTACTCAAACGAACTCATGCTAAGTTTGAGTATCATTATTTTGAATGGTTACTCGAATCGACAAATAAATTTTATTCAACTCAGATCGTTTACTGGTACATATTCCTTCCGTTCCACGATAACTAAGCCATCCACGATAACTAAGTCAGTTGCTAAAAACACACGGATTAAGAAAATAATTAATTGTTTTGATTTTGATTAGATAAATACTATAATACTCTTATAAAAAAAAAATTTAAGACAGTGTATAAAAAAATAAAAAGATGGATAAAAAATGAAATTAAATTTTGTATTGAAAAATGTTCTGATTCATTTATTTTTGAAGCATTTGTTATTTTGAAACGAGGGAAGTACATCAAAACACGCTCGTTTAGTAAACTAAAAGAATAACTTTATCCATTTCATAATAAAATTCTATCTCTTGTTTTTTATCATAATAATACATTACTTTATTTTACACGAAACTCAATCAAATTCAAATAACATTACAACTAAAATTCATTTCCTAAATAAATTAATGGAAAATTAGGGATAAGGACACAATCTGAAATATTTTTAAATAACGCAGACAATTTACATATTTTTATAGGGAGAAGAACAATGCGATAATTTTATAATGAGAAGAATGAACAAATGAATCCCGAAAATCGGTGAATCTCTCAATTGAATCCCGAAATCGGTGAATTTTGACAATAATCCTTAAAATTAGTGAATTTCGACGATGAATTTTGAAAATTAGTGAATTTAACGATTGAATTTCGTCGATGAATTTAAATAATGAATTTGAACAAGTGAATTTCGATGAATGAATAAATAGTTTTGTCTTTATCACAAAAGTTTCAAAAAACTGTCCTTCTACTCAATTGATGAAATATTTCTGTCCTTCTCCCTCATTCCCCCAATAAATTTTTAATAAAATAAATTCATCTCACCCATATAAGGTAATTAAAATTATTTGGATAAAAATAGTTTTTCTAAAAAAAACAATAAAAAATATTAATGGCGTGTAGTTGGATATAAAGATACATGAATTAAATGATGGAAATAATGAAGTGATCTGAAATTCAAATTAAAGACATTAATTAATGATTATCGAGTCATTAATTTAAACAGTTTTTAAAAAAATGTTGAATAAAATTTAAAATGATTGATACGATGAGATGGCGCGTCACTGTGCACACAGATTCACAGCTCACAACCTCAGGTATCGCCAGCTTTTTCTATTTTTTTTGGTTTTATATTTGAATAATGATAACCACTACACAAGTGGTAGTCATGGATTAAAATAATAAATTATTTTTTGTGATGGGTCCCAACAGAATATGTGATGTAGATTGTGTTGTGTAAGATGTTGTAGTTGAAAGTGTAGTGGATATATCACTACTGTATTTGTTTTCTAGTACTTACGTTATTATCATTAATTTTTTATTTTTTCTTTAAAACCCTCTAATATCCGGAATCTACTAGTCCGACTAATCTGGAGTGTCTTCAGAGTTTGCCTCTTACTCAGAGATAAGGTATGGTCAAGAGCTCTTTAAATATGGCGCCTCAGAGGAGAATCGAACCGGTGACATCGAACCGGTGACCTCCCTAGGTATTCTCAAGTTCACTTATCACTTGAGTCAAACTACATGGTTCATTATTTTTTTTTTTGAAACCACGGTGACATCGAACCGGTGACCTCCCTAGGTATTCTCAAGTTCACTTATCACTTGAGTCAAACTACATGGTTCATTATTTTTTTTTTTGAAACCACGTTATTATCATTAATTAAAGAGTGACAAATTATTTAATTAATTTCATTGTCATTAATAATACTAGAAGTTTATATCGAGAAACTCGGTTAAAATCCATATTTGGTGTAAACATTGAAAGCTTTGATATTAGAAATTGGAGTTGCGGCTCATACCCTGGCGGTGATGTACCAGGGTCTACCCTGCCCTCTAGTGAGAGGTCCAGGGTTCGATCACCGCCCCCTCCTTTCGTTTCCGAAAAAAAAAAAGAAAAAAAAAAGAAAGATATTAGAAATTGATTGATCCGAATTATTCAACACGAATTGTGTGGTCGTTCTACTGTAGGGACTCCCTAGTAGGGAACTGTCTACGTTGCAGGATCTGGACCCTACAGTTTTTTAAGGTGAAATACACAGTGTCCTGTGTGTGTGGAATCAGATGGTCAGGATCTTTACTGGCGTAGACGGTTTTTAAGTAGAGAGTAGCTTCTATGATAGAATTTTCCCGAATTGTATCTGATAAAGGCCGACTCTTTAGCACGGCGGCTTCGAGGATGTATTGTTTTTTATTTTGCCATTGGGTTTGAGCAACTCAAATGATATTCTTACATCATCCATGTCATACACAATATATCACTCCTTTAAATTTTTAAAGTGAATTGATAAATTATTTTTATAATGTGGTTGTAGTTCAAGGACTAATGTTTGAATGATGTAGGGTTAGAGATAGGGATAGAAATGTTTATGTAATGTGCTCTGAATTAAATTATTGTAAAATAAAAATATGTTTTGTTTTATGGTATTTTAAGAAATATTATCGGGGGAGATTGATGAGCGTGCTCTCATAGAAATTACTAATTATTTTACTAAACGGAAAATGATAAGATGAGTAAGTAAATCCACCGTATCACATGCCGATTATGTGAACCGATGTGTTACAAGTATGACTCATGTATGAGTCCAAATCCATCAATCATGTCTTGTTTGTAAACAGATGTTTTACGAGTGTGATTTGTGTACGAGTCCAAATCCATCATACACGTCTTCTACGTGAACCAATGTATACGAGTGTGATTCGTGTATGAGCCCACGACCATCATACACGTCTTGTATGTGAACCGATGTTTACGAGTGTGATTCGTGTATGAGTCCACGTCCATCGTTTTCTATAAACTTATAACTCAATTGTGTGAATAATTTAATCGATGTAGATGTAATATCCCGACTTTTCGAAAAAGGACAGACGTATCTTTTTACAAAAAATGGAATATTATGATTTACTTGATTAAGTATTATATATATATATATATATATATATATATATATATATATATATATATATATATATATATGTGGATAAATATATATGTAAAGTCGAAATATGTATGTATATTTGGGAAAAAAAACTAATTATTTAATAATAAAGGTATTTAAGGAATGGTTCTTTATTTACACCCCGGCAATTCTACTAATACACCTTATATATTGTTTTAAAGAAAAACAATTTTTAATCCACCACACCTATTATGTTTCGGGTCCAACATTCTACCTATACACCCCATATTTAAAATAAAATAAAAACACTTTTGTCAAGGAAATTTAACTACTGCCTAGTCTTCTTCCTCATCTCCTCCGCTTGAGCTCTGTTCGCCGTGTAAAGCAACTCCTGAGCCGACGTCGCCGGAACCCTCCTCTTCCCTCGGACTCCGTTCACCGCAGTCTTCTCTGTTTTGCCTTCTTCGGCGATATTGATGCTGCAACAATCTTCTCTTTTGATGGGATTTTTGAAGCTAAAAGTTTCTCCATTTTGATTTATCTTTAACTGGTGAAAATGATAATGAACCCCATAATTTCTTGCCGTTGTTTCTTCCTTCACTTTTACTCCGGTAAAGAAACTCTTTTAAGAATACCCATCTTTTTTAGCTTCTCCCAGCTGATGAAGATCTCGGCGGCGACGACTCTGATTCACACAGCGTCGGTGCCAGCGTGGAAATGAATCATTCATTTTCTTTACTACCGATCTTCTCTATCTTCTGCTCTGGCTTGTGTTGATCGGTTTCGAATTCCTCTTGCCAATCGAATGGCATTGTCCTCAATGGCGACATAGATTTGGCTCTTCTTCTCAATTTATCTCTGTAGTTAGAAGCTCAAGGAGAGGAGAAGATATAATGAACATGACTTTGCCGGCGCAATGTAGTAAAAGAAACTGATTGGGTTTGAGGGTGTGTATTGAATTGGGCTAGAAGGTGCACTGACATACGGGGTCGGGCAATTGTTGTCTGTGTCGAACTCGTCGGAATACATGTCGTGAAATGTGGTGGCGGCAGCGGCGGCGGCGGCGGTGGTGGTGGAGGAGTGTTTTGTTCTCTTTATTCTGAGAGGGCTTGCTGTTATTGTTCGTTGATGTAATTCAATTTTGGGATTGGAATAGTATGAAATTGGTGTGTAAGTAATTATGATAAAATTGTATTTCCTTTAAGTATGTGGTGCAAATAAATAAATTAACATGTTGCAATTTAAGTGTGGTGTAAAAGTATATTTGGATTATTAGGTGTGGTGTATGGGTAGATTATGTGGGGTGCAAATAATAAACCCCTCAAGGAAAATAAGGGATTTAGTTAATTATTGGGAATTTTCCTATTTAAGGAAAAATAAACCCCATTAGTTTCCCTAACCTTTTGAATCAGAAGTTTCCTACGTTTCCTCAAAGAGACGGCGTGAGAGACTTAGAAAAAGGCTGAGAGCTTTTCTTTCAGATTCTAAGACGGATCTTAACGGTTTTCAAATCAGAGTAGAGCAGCGGAATCGTCGTGAAGAGGGCGTCGTTTTAACTCCAGAAAGTTGTGACTTTGTTAAGGTATGAAATTCGAGCCCTAGTTGTGTTCGTGACTGAGTTTGATGGATTCAAACTCATGGATTCGTAGTTTTGTATGTATAGAAGCGTGCGATCGAATCTAACCTAAGTTTGGATTGATCACACAGGTTCTCTGTGAAGGAAAGATCGTTTTGCTTCAGTTTTTTTGAGAATTGGATTTGGATTAGCTTGCTAGAATGTAAGAGGATCTTTCTACAAGTTAATAACGGTTTCGTAGGGTTTATGTTAGGATTGAGACGATTATTATGCTAGAATTGTTACCTTCGTGGTGCCTAAGGATCTATAGTTGTTATTGTTAGGAAATCACTAGTTTAACGCAGCGGAATTTAAAATTTGATTTTCTTTTCTAGATCGTTCTTCGTTTAATGCAATAAACACGTTAAGTAGTTTGACGGTTATACCTCAGATGATCTATAAGATCGTCGCTTTGACCGCCAACGGAGAGTAGTTCAATGCGCAAGCCGTCCACGCGTCCGGCCTCTATCGCTAATCCACATGAACCCCTCGCCGGAATCCTCCTTGGATTGCTATCGGAAAAACTCCGGCTGCTAGACCGGACATTTTCTTCCCTCACAAACTCACTATGGAATGCTCTCTATTTTACACAAGAATTATGAACTCTTGCAATTGTGTTGTATACAAAGAGCTTGACACCCACCTCCTATATATATAGTAGAAGGTGGCGCCCTCAATGGTGTGTAGGAGAAGAAAACCTTTTCCAATAAAATAAGGAAAATCAACTAGATTGATTTATCTCTTTAATTATAATTTATTTTGCCAATATCATATATTGATTATAATTATCTTATTACCATAAATCTATTTTTCAAAATCAATTAATATCTTATATTAATATTATGGCAATCTTATTAATTAAAGTGCACAATCCAAGTGTATCTTATACACTTAAAAGTGGCGCCCCATATGCCAATAAATTGGTTTCCGGAATATTCTTTAATTAATCTAATTTTTATATAATTAATATCTTGTATTTTATTTATTCATAATAAATAAATACCACCATATTAATTTACCACTATAACCTTTATAGTCTAGAGATAAACTTTCCTTATTTGGTTATCAACTATAACCGCATTTTAATCCGACTCGATGTTCATATGTGTGTGACCCGATAGGCTTCCGAATATGTTGGTCGTAGACACAAAGTGCAATTTACTAAAATGTCCTTCATACCTAACGATCACGGATATGGCGTCAACAACACACCGTGACCCCCAATCATCGGAAGAGTCAAAAGCAATGACTACTACCTTTCATGTGAAGCAGTTACCGTGTAACTTACAATCCTATCGATGTAACAATATCCATACGATCGTATCTCGAGTGTCAATACATTAACGATCGTATCTTATAATCTGGATATCATGCTCTCTCGGAATAACACATTTACTCTCACTTTGCAAAGATTCTCGAGAGCTAGACATTCCTTATAAGAAGGCCATTTCGGATATTCGATCCCAATCATAGGATACGCGATTCCCGGACGACCAATCATGTATACTCCGCATGCTTCAATATCATACCCAATCACTACCGCATGATCGCCCCATGGTTAGGAGAAATCTCAATAGTGTCAAAGCATGACAATCCACACCGTGATGCCATGAAGACTCGGTCAAAAGGATAATTACACAACCGCCACATAGTGTGACACTTAATGTAAGTGGGTCGATCTAACGTCGCGCATTCTCTAATACACGTCCACGTCATACCCAAGTGTCCCTACACTTGATAGAGCGAGATCTATCCCTATCTTCTAAAAGATAGAAAACATCCAATACGTGCTAGTCTGATTATACTATCAATGTCCCATTTGATAATATATAAGACTAGAGACATTTAAGTACCAACATTGTTATAGTGATTAGAGATCTCATCAACCATAATCACTATCATGGTTTCTCTATCACAGATCGATACTAGGGACGTTACTATATATATACAACAAATAATATGAAGACAAACAATATATAATAACATAAGTGTTTTTATTAATCATAATAAAGTTATTACATGAACTAAATAGACTGTAAATGACCCGACCCGGTCGGATCCGGTACAACCCGATTGGGTTTAGGACACCTTTCCAACAGTTATGATATATAAAAGCTATGTTTTTATGCCTTTTTCTGATTATTATGATGTTGAATAAGTTTGGGATCGATTAGGGGTCAAAAACTGAGTTTTTGGGAAGTTGACGCACTTGGTGCGGGCGCACCATGCCCAGTGCAGACTAGGGGTGTAAACGATCCGATCCGAATCGAGTATTTACTTATCGAGTCGAGCAACCCCCATAAAACAGTGCTGCTCGAGATCGATCGAGCATGAAAAAAAATGCTCGAGATCGGTTCGATAACACATTAATAATGCTCGAGTTCGACTCGATTATGCTCGATAAAATTCGAGCACTTTCGAACTCGAACTCGAACTCGAGCGACTTCGGAAAAGTGATTCAATTTCAAAGATATGAACATAAAATATCAAGTCTAGCAGCATAACAACAATAATCAAATTACATAGCTAATGCTTAAATATCAACATGCATAGCCTCATAACTATAATAAATTAAGTGCATAGCCTGAATTGAAAATGGCGACCGCCCGGCTGTGTCGGTCATGACGACAATGCAATGTAGATTGTAGAGCAAACGAAGAACGGAAGGGTAAAGTTTAGGGTTTCTGAATGACTTTGGTCTAGTAATTTTCAATGGGTTTAAAAGTAAAACGTTTTTTTTGGAAGCAATAAGTAAAAAGTTAAGTATTAGAGTACTAATAAAAATTAATTTCAAAAATAGTAATAAGTGTGTGTGTGTGTGTATATATATATATATATATATATATATATATATATATATATATATATATATATATATATATATATATATATATATATATATATATATATAATGTAATGCTCGATTAGCTCATGAAAGGTCGAGTCAAGCATTAAATCGCTTTCGAGTTCGGCTCGTTAAATATCACGAGCTGCTCGAGTTCGGCTCGAGTTCGATTAAAACCATATTCGAGCGAGCATTTACCGAGTCGAGCGACGAGCGGCTCGTGAGCTGCTCGGATCGTTTACACCCCTAGTGCGACGCATTGGAGGTCCTGAATGTGAATTTTAACATTCAAAGTCTTTGAGTCTTTGGCGCACTGACACTGTTCAAGCGCCTTTGGGCGGGCGGCGAACCGAGTTTTTACGTACAGAGGCTCAATGCGTGCGCACTTAACCCAGTGTAGATGCACCGGACCTCCCTTTTGATGATTAAGATGATTTTTAAGCTATGTAATGAGTTCTAAATGTTAATCTTTGATCATATAACATTAATTAAACATAAACAAGCCCCGATTGAGTTTCTGATGCGTTTGGTTCCGGCACCGGACGTACTCTTAAAGGGAGTTGAAGTTCGGGACCGTCGGAAGGGCATGAAAGGGCTTGTGCATTGATGAACTAGAGTTCAACAATGTCTGTGTAATTGCTAGGCCTTGTCCGTGTCTAGGGGTCTAAGTAAGAGAGTAGGGGTGATGGAGCTTACTTGAAAACACTTAGGTGGCTAGTTAATAACCATTAATAATTACATACTTGTGTAGTAAAAAGATTAAACATGAATCTATTCTTGGTAAGGCACAAATCTATATCGCGATGTGTGTGCGTTCTGAAAGTGAATAACTCTGTAGGTCTTTGGACCCTACGTACGGAGGAACACCACCCCGTAAGTCCGAGACCCTACGTATGGAGGGACTTCGCCGAACGTGTGCATTATCGGAGTCTACCAGAATAGGCTTCCGTGGTTATTGGTGAGATCCACCAATATGTTGCACCCAGTTACTTCGTGGTGAGTAGCACCATGCGTAGTGCCCTTGAATGTTGATGTAACAGAGATAATCTAAGCTAGAAACGTATAGTCATGACATGTTGATGAACATGAAGTGAACCCTAGATTGAGTCGGTCTCAACAAGATAATTTATTAATTATAAAACTTGTTTATAAACCTTAGTTAATTTGTAGCTTCTACCTCTTATTGAGTACTTTGTACTTACCTCAAATGCATTGTTTTTCTATGTGTTTGGGGAGAGAAGATGAACAGGTAGATCCGGAGTACGAGGAGGACTTTGATGACGACGTTTGAGGACGCCGACGTTGAAGCACTTATTTTCTGTTTTTATTATTATACTTTAGACTTGTTGTCTTTTGGGGAATTTCTTGTAATTTCTTAGTACTTTCTTTAGCGGATTTCGTACGTTGTTTGGTTTTCGTTTGATCTTTTCCGATGTAATAGATGTTACATTTCTATCTTTAGTTGTGTTTCTATTCTTAGTAGCAATTATGATGGTTTTGCCGAGTTTTTTTAGCTTCCGTTTGCCTAACTCGATACAACGTAGTAGAGGCTTACATATAATATTCAATTTATTTGATATTATATTATATGTGCCGAGCGATAAGGACTCGGTATCCGGGAGCGGGGAGTTACAGTCGGTATCAGAGCGAAGCGTCTTCTAGGCTTCCTTTCCTCTAAGATAAGATTTCCTTAGACCTCGTTGAACCTTCCTGATCTCCCTTGATCGTGGTGGTAGATCATCGTCAGACTAAGAATCCTTAAACCGTGGTTAAGTTGCACTAGGACTAAGTGAAGAGTCTCCTTAAGCGAAGGTTAGGTTGAGTTCTAAGCACACAGCTCTTATGTGATTCCCTTGAGTTCGTTCCTTAGGATCCTTAATAGAATCCCTCTCTTCTTTTGGAACTTTTAGACTTCCCTCACATGTTCTTTCTCTTGGTGTATTTCACTTTTTTTTTTACTTGCTACATTGGTCCTAATCAATTCTTTTTGTAACTTGGTGTTATGCAAAACAAGTAAAAGGTTTTGTTCACATTTCTATATGCCTTGTATTATCATTTCTGAAATACCAAAAATTCTGTAAATTTTCAGCCACTTAGAAAGTTGTCTTATCTACAACTTCTCTTTTTACATCAACTCAGTTTTCAGATTGGATTGTTCATAAATTTCATGACAAGGATGAGCACTCTGTTCAGAAAAATCTGCAACGGTACTCTTACTTATCAATCTGTTTTGAATAAGCTATACACCTCCAAATGACTTGAATTTTTGATATGTTGTAGAAAAAATCCTGCACTAAGTTTTTTGTTTTGGAACCAAGTGCAAATTCTTCTTGGTCTGAGCACAATCTTCAACACAATCCAGATTGTGAAGTCCTGAAATGTTTTGACAGCTTATAGCAGTAGACGAAAAGAGTTATTTTAACCGACCTATGGCTTCCCAATTATTTTGATTTTTTAGCATCATAGGTAAAACTTATATACTTACAGATTTTATCTTTGACTCTTGTTCAAAATCAGTTCGGTTTGTTTTGTGCAAATCAATTATTTCATGACTCATGTATACACCTGAATTTCTCAAAACTATTTAAGTCTTTTGGTCAAGAAAGAATAGATGTCTTTCTTTCGCCTTGGAAGTTATGGTGTGGTTGGACAGGTAGTTGTTACCTAGAATAAGAGGTTTGGTAGGTAGAGGGTAGGTGTTGTTGTTCTAGGGCTCAACAAGAAGAGCGTGGTTTGGTTTAGGATAGTACTGAGTCAGTTGGAACGTGTTGATCGGTTTCGGAATCTGGTACCCCACTTCAGTTTTGGTAAGAACAAGCTCAAGGATCTCTTGGTTGTTACAACACCTTTGGATAGAGTAATCAAGGTTTTTAAGGTGTTACTACAAGTTGCTGGTTGTGTTGGAATCTACCGTGGCAAGAGTAACACTACAGTTTTGAATTCTACGGACCATAAAGTGATTCTTGGTATAGGTCGGCAGTTGGAACGTGCGATCAAATCTAACCTAAGTTTGGATTGATCACATAGGTTCTCTGCGAAGGAAGGATCGTTTTGCTGTAGTTTTTCTGAGAATTGGATTTGGATTAGCTTGCTAGAAGGTAAGAGGATCTTCCTACAAGTTAATTACGGTTTCATAGGGTTTATGTTTGGATTGAGACGATTATTATGCTAGAATTGCTACCTTTGTGTTGCCTAAGGATCTATAGTTGTTATGATAGATAAAAGCTGTGTTTTTATGCCTTTTTTCTGAGTAATATGATGTTGAATAAGTTTGGGATCGATTAGGGGTCAAAAACTGAGTTTTTGAGAAGTTGACGCACTTGGTGCGGGCGCACAAAGCCCAGTGCGGACGTACTGGAGGTCTTGAACGTGAAATTTTACATTTAGAGTGCTGGTGCTGGCGCACCAGACCTGGTGCAAGCGCACTGGAGCCCAGTGCTGGCGCACTGGATGGGTATAAACTTATTTTTTACGTACAGAGGCTCAGTGCGTGCGCATTGAACCCAGTGTAGGTGCACCGGACCTCCCTTTTGATGATTAAGATGATTTTTAAGCCATGTAATGAGTTCTAAATGTTAATCTTTGATTATATAACATTAATTAAACATAAACAAGCCCCGATTGAGTTCTGATGCGTTTGGTTCCGGCACCGGGCGTACTCTTAAAGGGAGTTGAAGTTCAGGACCGTCGGAAGAGCATGAAAGGGCTTGTGCTTTGATGAACAAGAGTTCATCAATGTCTGTGTAATTGCTAGGCCTTGTCCGTGTCAAGGGGTCTAAGTAAGAGAGTAGGGGTGAGGGAGCTTACTTGAAAACACTTAGGTGGCTAGTTAATAACCATTAATAATTACATACTTGTGTAGTAAAAAGATTAAACATCAATCCATTCTTGGTAAGGCACAAGTCTATATCGCGATGTGTGTGTGTTCTGAAAGTGAATAACTCTGTAGGTCTTTGGACCTTACGTATGGAGGAACACCACCCCGTAAGTCCGAGACCCTACGTATGGAGGGACTTCGCCGAACGTGTGCACTATCGGAGTCTACCAGATTAGGCTTCCGTGGTTATTGGTGAGATCCACCAATATGTTGCACCCAGTTACTTCATGGTGAGTAGCACCATGCGTAGTGCCCTTGAATGTTGATGTAACAGAGATAAGCTAAGTTAGAAACGTATAGTCATGACATGTTGATGAACATGAAGTGAACCCTAGATTGAGTCGGTCTCACCAAGATAATTTATTAATTATAAAACTTGTTTATAAATCTTAGTTAATTTGTAGCTTTTACCTCTTATTGAGTACTTTGTACTTACCTCAAATGCATTGTTTTTCTATGTGTTTGGGGGAGAGAAGATGAACAGGTAGATCCGGAGTACGAGGAGGACTTTGATGCCGACGTTTGAGGACGCCGACATTGAAGCACTTATTTTCTGTTTTTATTATTATACTTTAGACTTGTTGTCTTTTGGGGAATTTCTTGTAATCTCTTAGTACTTTCTTTAGTGGATTTCGTACGTTGTTTGATTTTCGTTTGATTTATTCTGATGTAATATGTTACATTTCTATCTTTAGTTGTGTTTCTATTCTTAGTAGCAATTATGACGGTTTTGCCGAGTCTTTTTAGCTTCCGTTTGCCTAACTCGATATGACGTAGTAGAGACTTACACATAATATTCAATTTATTTGATATTATATGTGCCGAACGTTTCGTTTCCGGATAAGGACTCGGTATCCGGGAGCGGGGCGTTACGGTTGACTTGATTCACTAAACCATCGTAATGTTCAAAATTATATAATATAGAGCTGGGAAGCCAATTGCGAGTAATAGATTTTGACGATAATAACGGGAAAGAAATAAGATGAAAATATGAACCACAATCAAGTTAAAGGTATCACTTAAAACAAACTCAAATTATTTATGCCATATTGTTTAGTTTTTTTTTTTTGTAATTTATGTTTTTAAATAGTTTAGGAGAACTTCCTCTATTACATGATACAAAGTATCATTGATTTTGTGATTTGGGTTTTAGAATAGTTTCCTGACTATGTTCTAAATCATCAAGTGGCGATTAGAGTAATTTCAGGTGGTGATTCAGGTAATTGATCCTCAAGAGGATAAACCCGATTTGTAATTTGGTGGATTTGTAGATGATAAATATTTGAGGCAATAATAATTGTCTGCCTACCCTGAATATTTGGATCAAGTTAAAACGTTGGTCTTATTGTGAGGATGGTGATCCATTTATAGGCTTGCCTCGTGGGGAGATGATTTTGCTGACGTTGAAAATGTGGTCAATGATATGGAGTTGTTATGAACAATCATGGTGCAACCACGGGCCAAATGGTGATAAGCAGTTACAACTTCGTGGCTTATTGTCTGGTTAATAGAGTGTAAATATCATATGATGTCGGGACGGACTTGCCTTGACTTGACTGTAAGAGGCCGAGGTGAACCTGCACCATGTTGGCTTAATGTGGCTGTAGATGTCTTACGTCAAGCTGATCATATAAGACGGAGAAAGACATTCACCATGCCGATATAATGATATAAGGGTGACATGCGATGTATGGAACCGAGCTTTGATGAAGTCATCTGATATAAGACTCGATACTAATGAAGTTTTAGTCCTTCAGAATTTGATTTTTTTTCCTCTCTTCTATCTGATATACCCGAATCGGAATGGGGCCCTGTTCATCTAGATTGGGCCTATTATCATAGCCCATTAACATAGATATTGGGTCTCTATCCGCTGTCACTAGCTATATCCAACCCGCTGTTCACTAACCAGGGCATGCCCGCTAACAGTAAGATGGATCATGTCCGCAAGTCATAAGCCGGATTTCTCCTCTCCGTGTGATTTCTACCCATATGGTCAAGATGATTCCAAGACAAGGTACAAATGAGTCCGTTGTTCGCTGCTTTCTACTCGCCGCACTTATCAAACCAACTGGCCAATCCAGCTGGTCAATCCTAACAGCTGGCTAGGACACTTGTATTGCATGCATATTTATCTTTAATTATGTATACTTAATTGTCTTGTCGATGAACAGTAAACCGACATAGTATTAGCCTATAAATATGGGATCACAATGTAATAGAAAGGCAATCCAAGATCTAATACAAGCAGATACACTCTGCCAATTTGTCGACTCACTCAATTGTTCTTCACAAACACTTATCCGCCACCCATGTTCTTGTCCACCACCATACTCTCGCCGGAGAAATCACTCATACTAAGCCTTTTATCCTCAAGATAAACATTGTTACCGCAAATCTGGTGTTCAGCGCAACATCACTATCCTTTAGCTAAAAAAGAATTTCGAATAAATAGAAATCTACTAAGAAAATGATTTTGCTAGCATTCAGGGTACAGATAAAATATATAAATAGTTTGGGACTTATAGGGAATAATTACACACAAATTGTATCTATAGCCGTATGCATTGCATTGATGATAATTGTCAAGCATAAGAATGATTACAGGGCATTCACATCGCAGTTGGGGTGCGCCTTAGCGAGGCCACAGTGGGACGTGATTACACTATCTGTTTTATGACTATTCCATGTTTGTATTATAGTATTTATAGATTTTGCGAACGTGTGTTTTTTTCTTGCGATGTAGTTTGGGAAAATAGATGTTGTCATGGATATTACGTGATCATCATAACATTGAAAATGAGCATGAACCTATGTATTACTTTGTGTGCGATCACAATTATGTGCACACGGAGATTCGTGATCAGGTACTAGCATTTATTGCGATATATTGTAAAGAACATCACTATGTAAGGACCATGCCAAATGTCGTACAAGCTATTACCTAAGTTGTATCATGACATCCATGATGGGATTACATCATGCTGTTATATCACTGAATAAACGGACATGTATATAACAAGTATGAATTAAGCATATGCATGTAGACATCTATGTACATATGCATGTTCTCAAGCATGACAAGATGCCAAGTAAGGGAATTACGGAAGACATTGAAAGTAAGCAGTTAACGATGAACACATTTTTCATGTCATGATGTTGAATGTACTTTTACCTTTTCAAGTTGTTCACAAACTTTAATCACTTTCTTCAAAATGGCAGTTGATTTCATCTCTCGTATTCGACAAACATGAAGCCATCTTTTGATTGAGAACTGAGAAGATGTGCAGAAAGTTGAAGAACATGTTGAATATTACGAGGAACAAATTTATAATTAGCATGATGTCGTTTTATGGACACGGTACAAGCTAGCCTCGAAAGTCACGCGTCGAACGTTTTATTTCCGGTTGTTGTCTTGCTTTCTTGAGTCAAATTTTTTTGTTACCCGACAGCAGGTTAGGGCAACAGTATCTGTTAGACCCGTAAGTTAAAAGTCGAAAATTTCATATTCGGTTATCATCTAATTTTATGGAATTAGACTTTTGTCATTTGATAATGGGTTCACACAACGGTACGGGCTAGACTGAAAAATCACGTATCAAACGTTTCATTTTTGGTTATTATTTCATTTTCTGGAGTTTGCTGCTCGATAACGGGCTCGGACAACGGTATGGGCTAGACCCGAAAATCACGTCTCGAACGCTCCATTTTTGTTTTGTTGTTATCGTGTCCAGCGGGCTCGGGCAGTCAGGTCATCCGCGGGAGAAATCAAGCTGCCATCCAGTTTCGAAACCAAGAGACGCCTACTCGCCGGCATCGCCGCCGTGGCCGACCACCTATCCTTATTCAGCTCCAGCCACTGCCAATAGTTCAGGTCAGTGAAATTTATCTTCCAAAACGCCGCTGCCTCACCCGGTGAGCTTAATCCTGAAGCCATGAGAAGAGCTTTCTTTCTGTGTAGTCGAACTTTCCGTTTTTCTTCTAGCGTCAAGTCGAATCTCAACCCGATACACTATAACAAGTTCGATTATATTCCTAAGTTTCCACTTGCCGCATTTCCTCCTTCCAATTTCTCGTTTTCTTCTTCGGGAAATGATTCAATCATTGAAAATCCTGATACCTCAAATGACAATGAGCCAGCTTTGCGTCCTGAAACCCAGTTGGTTGAGACAGAGACTTCAAAGGAAAAGGCGATTATGGATGTCGAAGATGTTGACAATAAAGGTAATTTTTGCTACCCAGATGAACAAGTTTTAATCTTTTCATACTTGTTTAGCAAATTCGGTAGCATATTCATTTGCATAATTGAAATTGTACTTCTTTTAGACTGCAGATATTCCTTTTGTTGTGTTACTTGTGTATACAGTTGTTGGTATAAAAATGGGGACTTGAACTCCAGTGAATCCTAACTTGCCAGTATCTCTTAATAAAACCTTAAAGTATGCCTTAAAGTATGACTTGCTTCATTTTATGGTGTAATTTTTCAGTACTGAAATCGAAGTTAGAGGAATATTTGCACAAACAAAAGGAGGAGGTATTGCCTGAAATCTTGGAAGATATTTTGAGGAGGAGGTTTGCAGGAAAGCATGAGCATACCGACGATGAGTTGATAGATGATATGCAGTTGGAGCCACTGGGTGATGTAAATGACGCAGAATTTGAATCAGACTTTGAGGATTTACACGAGACTGACAATGAGATTGATGATTTGTATGAGGCGGGGGATCTTGTGCAGAAGAGAATGGCTTCTAATGAATTCTTCAATATGGATGACAAAAAATGGGATGAAATGATTAAAGAGGCTACCGAGAAAGGTTTCCTCGCTGATATGAGAGAATGCGAGGAAATTTTGGAGGATATGCTCAGCTGGGACAAGCTTTTACCAGGTTTGTAAAGAATCTGGATACTATGTTGTATATATATTTATTGTTTTCTAAAAGACGCGTTATTTATTTACCGTTTTATTGGTCTCTAGTGACGGTTTGTCATATTATGGATCATCTTCTTCTGTGCCCCTGTTTTTCTTGTGACCTTGTCTGAGAGTATTCAACCATTTTTCCTTCTCACTCAAATTCAATTCCCCAAGTGCCTGTATAGGATTCGTAATAGATTCCGGCTAAGGATATTATTGCAACACCATGGTCTAAGGCTCCAAGCACCTAAGTAAATTTTATTGATTTGGTGGGGCAGCTAAGGAACTTAGAAAAATTTAGCTTATGAATATATAGACCTGGAAAGATATATCGTTTTAGATTGATAAATATCGGGAAACAACAGGAATTCTTCGTACAAATGCCGATAAAGGTTCTGGTTAAAAAGCTTGTTTCTTGTCTTTTCTGTGTGGAGGAATAGGTGGTAAATAGTGCTAGATGTCATTGATCTTTGACATCCTTAGGCATGCCTTGGAAAGTTGTTTGCAATTTAGACACGTTTCTAGGTGTTTAAAGTGATTCTTTTTTGGATGTTTCCTTGCTTTGCCATAGGTTGCACGGGTACGGATACAGATATGTGAATACAAATAGGCGGATACTGAATACTCAGGTGCAAGATTTTTGCAAAAAAAAAAAAGAATATGGGTACGGATGAGAAACATGGTGACCAAAGTGTACATAATTAAACCATAAAGACCAGTTTATAAAGATTTCAAATCATAAAACAAAACAATGTTTAGTGGTTCATTTTTGTTTGTGTTTCTTCATTTTTGGGTAAATTTTCATTGATTTTAAGAAGGGTTTTCTTCAATTTTCACAGGGGTTTTCATTTTACGTATCGGTGTTATGTATATGCAGACCATATGCTGCATTTAACTTCTAAAAATTGGGAATTCTCCCAGACATGTATCCTAATTATTCAGTGTGTATCCGTGTCACATACGTTGGATACGAGACTACCAAACAGAAATATCCGTGTATCTCCAGCTTTCTTAAATTGCCCGTTTCCTTATTTATTTTGCACCAATACCCGTGAGATAGTTTTATTAAAAGCTGCATTTTTTTACGTCTTCTCAGATGAGATCAAGAAGAAGGTTGAAGTGAAATTCGATGAGATAGGAGATAGGGTTGAGAAGGGTGAGCTTGAAGTCGAAGAAGGTTATGAATTGTTTAAGGAGTTTGAGGACCAGATGGTTAAAGAATGTATGGATTTGATGGATGCTGAAGGTCCACCGCAATTCGATGAAACTGATGTACCTGATAAGAAAAAGGCTTTGGACGATCCGCCTGGAGAGGGTCCGATTCTTAGGTGGCAAACACGTGTGGTCTTGGCTCCGGGTGGGGATGCGTGGCACCCTAAGAACAGGAAGGTGAAGATGTCGGTTACAGTGAAAGAACTGGGCTTATCAAAGCATCAATTTCGTCGTTTTAGAGAATTAGTTGGAAAGCGGTATCATCCTGGGAGAGACGAACTTACTATAGTCAGTGAGAGGTATGTTTTGTTGCTCTCTTGAACTATAGCTATGCTAAGGGGGTATTTTTGGCATTATATCATTTGCATTAGTTCCTTTTAACGGATTTATCTGTTTTACAGACTCAAACACCACTTTTATCTATGTTCTTATCATCTTGAATCTCTATTAAAGAGTGAAAGGCAAGAGGATCTCTATAAGGCATAAGTGCCTTATAAGTCAAATAGAGAATCTATATTTTGTGTAGTACATATAGTGCATAATCTAAAGATTCTATATTTGATATATCCGAGTAAAGCTATGATGCACGGATTCTTTTGTCTAGTAGTGTGTCTCGTATCTGATATGCATCCGACACATATACGACCTGTTACTTTGGATACACACTTGGGGGTGAAATTCTAATTTTGGAAGGTTGGATACGAGATTCGGATAACCATGTCGAAAATTGAGTTAAAAACCTCCTGATAATGGATGGAAAGCCGTCCAAAATGACAGAAAACGTCAAAAACGAAGAGAAGAAATAAAAAATCGTTTTAGATTGTGCATTTATATTTATATTTTGGTCCTTATAGTTTTATTACGTATACATATGTCCTCTGTATCTATATCTACCTTTTTAAAAAAATATGTGTATTTGCATATCCGTACCCATGTATGCATATCCGTGCAACTTAGAAATGGAGATTCTGAGTTATAGTGGATCTGAATTTCTATTTTTACAGTTATAATATATTTGATATGATGATGGTTGTCTTCTAGGTTTGAACACCGGGAAGAAAACCGTAAGGACTGTCTAAGAACACTTTTTAACATAATCGAGGAAGCCGGAAAGGCGAATAAACTGGTGAAAGATGCTCTGACTTCACATCTAAAAGAGAGACTTAAATCCAATCCACATTTTATGGGGCGGTTGAATACGAAGAAGATGGGGATATTAGCATCCAACGCCGCCAACTTTTCGTCTGTGATTTCTTCATCCTCTGCTAGACCTTTTTCATCCAAAACTTGTGATTCAATCTCCGAGCAGTCTGATGCAGGAAAAATCTCCAATGCAGGTGATTTATGATTTATGTAGTTTGAAGAATGATATATTTGGTGACTAAGTTATATAATTTGATCATCATATTACACAGAGCTGAAGAAGCAGATAGAGAAGATGTACAACGGCGATGAAGACGCATTTATATCGGTGTTTGAATCCATATTACAAAGGAAATTAGAGGGTACTTCTGATGAGTTAGATGCAGAATTGCTTAGGGATTTGCCCAACACATCAAGAACCTACATTTCTGAAGATGATAATAATCAGTCTGATTCTGATTAAACATAGTATTAATTACCTGTTTTCTGGGATGAAGAATAAGTTTCAATTGTTCTGGTTTTTTTTTTTTTTGCTTTTTCCATTTGAATTATCAAGAATTGGTTTCAAATTGAGTAATGTTACTTTCATGACACTAACGAGGGACACAAGTCGCTATTACGTAAATCATCATAATCAAATGTGTAAATGGTTGAGTGGTCGTACACAAGCTCTACCTGGTAAATTTAACACTCTAACAGCGACTCAGTTTGGATAAGGGGAAATGCGAGGAGAAGAAAATATATGGGACAGAGGGATTTATGTATAGGTGTTTGGTATTCTATATTTGGAGAGAAAGGAAAGGGGAAGACTCCCGGTTTGGATAAGGGGAAATGCAAGGAAAAGAAAAGAAAGGAGATAGAGAGATTTATGTGTAGTAGATGTTTGGTATCCTAAGAAGGGTACAGGGAGAGATTTATGTGCAGGTGTTTGGTATCCTATATTTGGAGAGAAAGAGAGCAAGACTGAAACCGGTGGAAAATGATACTATACAAATTTTTTCAAATATATACCTATATCTATATATCGAAGAAAAAAATAGAAAGGCAAAAAGGAAACTAATTATTTTTACCGAAGTTTTAATAAAATTTCCTATTCGTAGACAAATACTTTTTATGGGTAACTGTTTAACGCTTATTGCGAAAAAAATTGGCGCGGATGAAAGTAAAAAAATGGCGCTAATGGCACTAAAAACTTGGCGCGATGAAAGTAAAAAAATGGCGCTAATGGCACTAAAAACTTGGCGTGAATGACATTAGAACAATGACCCGAATGGCATTAAATAACTTGCCGCTAATGAAAGTAAAAACATGGCGCAAATGACATTGAAAAATTGGCGTGGATGATAGTAAACAATAGCGCGAAGGACACTAAAAAATTGGCGCGAATCATTCCAACCAAATTTTTTTTCCGTATATATATAGCATCATCGACCTATATTTTTTCACTCTATTGTATTAGCATATCAGCAAACACACGTTCTTAATCAACCTGCGTCATCATCTTAATTGAGGTATATATTCATTTATTGCACTAATTCATCGATTGAAAACCTTGAAAATTCATAAGAGGTTAGAGGTATAATGTATGGTTTGATCATTTGTTTTGATTGTTGTTTATGTCAAATGTATCGTACTTTATTGTTGATTAAATCTTATTTTATACTGTTTATTGTTATTATGTCTAAAAATGAAAATTTATATATGCTTCTATTGTTTATTATATACCCCTCCTCCTTTCATCATCGTCTCCCCCAGACTTCCCTCTGCAACTCCATTTTTCAAAACAAACATTCCCATTTCTTGAACTGTTGAGCTTCATTTTAATGAAAGCAAATGAAGAGGAAGGGAAAAAAATTGATTTTTACTGATAGAAGGAAGGGAGGGAATAAAAAGATTGATGTTTGTTTTTTTTTCCAGGTGTGTTGAAGATGGCCGGAGCTCAGGGAAGATATGAAACAGAGAACAGCAAGGGTGTTGAATCATCAAGAAGACCTCTTCACAACTTCCTAATGCCGACTGAACTCAAATGGGGTCGTCAGAAGCAGCTTCGCTTCTCAAAACCAGGCCCTTCTCGCGACCGTTCCCCAATTCCGGCCAATGATCACCGCCGTGATGGACGTCCGAGCAGCTCCCCTGTTACCACCAAAAAAACCATACCATCCCGAATAACGACCCCAAAGAAATCCAAAGCCATCAACTCCGAAGTTAAAGCTGTTCGAAGTGATCGATTAAAGCTCCCAGTTATGGAAGTGAACAAAAACAAGGACAAAAAACCGGCTGAAGAGGAGGAGTTGCGATGGAATCTGCGTACTCGCCGGAATGTGGGATCATCTTCATCCCCTTTGAAAGGTTTGGCTGCGATGGCGGCGGCGGAAAAAGGAGAGGCTAGTGGTGATCAGCCGCAGTCACGGCCAAGATTTTCACTAACTCTAACTAAAGAAGAGATTGAACAAGATTTCTTGAAAATGAACGGAGCTAAACCCCCTAAAAGGCCAAAGAAAAGAACAAAAAATGTTCAGAAACACCTCAATGTAAGTTCTCTGCCATTTTTTTTTTTTTTTCTTCTTCTTCTTGAAATTTCATACTTGTAGTCGATTCAAGTTGAGTCCATACTTTTCAGAGAATGTTCCATTCTAACTACAAAAACTCGAGAACGAAACTCGGCTAAAGCTTATCCAACACGATCGAACTTATGAATTATTCAATTACTGTATTTTAAAACTCGAAATCAATTCGTTTAACTATTCGAGTAACTCGAATCAAATTGTTATATAATCATTTTATCGTGTAATTAACATTTTCGATTATTAAACTTTATAATAACTTTTTTTGTGGAATGATTTTTTCAGGCTTTGGTACCTGGGAAGTATTTGACAGAGGTGACACTAGACAATTATGCAGTTTCTGATACTGAACCTCAGGTTGAAAATACATATATTTTTTTTTGTGTGTGTGAATAAATTTACTTTTTATAAAATAAAATTAATGAAATCCAATATATATATATATATATATATAGTTTGTTTGTTTGTTTATTTTTGGTGCAGGTTTAAAAACGATCAAGGGAAGAAATAAGACGATTAATGTTACTACTACAACAAAATGATCGATCGTGATATATATTATATATTGACTATTATAATTCTTAATTATTGATTTTTATATAAACATGTTGTATCATCTGATCTGTTGTAACAATTTTGTTGAGACATAAGAACTTCCGTTACCATTTTTACTTATTAGACAATACTATTTTAAATTTTTAATGGAATGACACCTCTGATTTCTGGTTTGTTTTAACTTATGGTAATTTGCATACTACTATTTATATGGTGTTTATCTTATATATATTGTATCATTCATTTTATATCTGGGTTTGAAAAATTTTGAGTTTGGGTTGGTTTAAGCCGAGACAAATCGATGTTTGATTATTTAAATTGAAACGATTTTGGATTCGAGCTAATTTAAACAGAGACAAATCGATGTTTGGCCACTTTTACATTATTGTTTATTACGTAAACCATCATAATCGAATGTGCAAATGGTTGAGTGGTTGTACACAAACTCGACCTTGTAAATTTAACATTCTAACCACGACTCAGTTTGAATAAGGAGAAATGCAAGAAAAAGAAAAGATGTAGCATAGAGGGATTTATGTGTAGGTGTCTGGTATACTATATTTGGAGAGAAAGGAAATGTGAAGGCTCTCAGTTTGGATAAGGGGAATGCGAGGAAAAGAAAGGAAAGGGAATGGAGGAATTTATGGTATCCTATATTCCAAAGGGGAAATGGGAAGAAAAGAAAAGATATGGGACGGAGAGATTGATTATTAGGTGCTTGGTATCCTATATTTGAGGAGAATGAGAAAGGTAGGACTGGAAATTGATACCATACAAATTCTTTCAGGTATAAAAAAAGAGAGGGGAAGGGAAACTAATTATTTTTACCCAAGTTTTAATAAAATATCCTATTTGTGAACTAAAATACTTTTTATAGGTAATTAGTTAGCGCTTATCGTAAAAAAATTGGCGTCACAAAAGAATCGGCGTGAATGACAAAAATAACTTTGGGCTAATGATAGTAAAAAATGGCGAATGACACTAAAAAAATTACTCTAATGAAAGTAAAATCATGGCGCGAATGGCACTAGAAAAATTGACGCTAATCATCCCAACTAAATATTGTTTCTATATGTATACTATATCATCGACTACATGTTTTCACTCCATCATATCACCAAATGCACACATTCTTCATCAATTTTGTATTATCATCCAACTTGAGGTATATAATTCAATTATTCATCGATTAAACCAATGAAAATTTACAGAGTGATTAGAGGTATCATGTATGGTTGATCATTTGTATTCATTGTCAACTATTTCAAATGTATCATACTTTATTGTTGATAAAATGTTATTTTATAGTGTTTATTATGTCTAAAAATGAAAATTTATATATGCTTTAATTGTTCCTTAAAAAAAAAGGCTTTTTAATTGTTTTTTTTAAATATTTCAACTCTTTTCCTTTCTATCTTAATAAAAAAAAAACTCTTTGATTCAATCCAAATTCCAAACAGTATAAATGGCTTCCAAAATCACTCCTTCGCATCCTTTTTTTCATCGTCTTCCCCAAATTCCCTCTGCAACTCTATTTTTCAAAAAACATTCCCATTTTTTTTTCTTCTTAATTTGCTTATATATATCTGCCTCTCGCAGTTACAGAGAAAGACAAATAGTCCAACTACCTTCAATATTCAAAAACAGAAAGGAAAAAAAAGAAGAAGAAACCCACTAGATTTTCTTGCAAACAGCCAAAACCAACCGAGTTATGATGTTTCTTGAACTGTAGAGCTTCATTTTAATTAAAGCAAAAGAAGAACAAGATTTTCTTTTTCATGTTTTCTGATAGAAGGAAGTTTTTTCCAGGTGTGTTGAAGATGGCCGGATCTCAGGGAAGATACGAAACAGAGAACGGCAAGGGTGTTCAATCATCAAGAAGACCTCTCCACAACTTCATAATGCCGACTGAACTCAAATGGGGTCGTCGCTTCTCAAAACCAGCCACTTCTTCTCGCGACCGTTCCCCAATTCCGGCCAGTGATCACCGCCGTGACGGACGTCCGAGCAGCTCCCCTGTTACCACCCAAAAAACCTTACCATCCAAAGCCATCAACTCCGAAGTTGAAGCTGTTCTTCGCGAGAAGCGAAGTGATCGATTAAAGCTCCCAAGTAAAGAAGAGAACAAAAACAAGGAGAAAAAACCAGCTGAAGAGGAGTTGCCATGGAATCTGCGTACTCGCCGGAATGTGGGATCATCCTCATCCCCTTTGAAAGGTTTGGCTGCGATGGCGGCGGCGGAAGAAAAAGGAGAGGCTAGTGGTGATCAGCCGCCGTCACGGCCAAGATTTTCACTAACTCTAACTAAAGAAGAGATTGAAGAAGATATCTTGAAAATGAACGGAGCTAAACCCCCTAAAAGGCCAAAGAAAAGAACCAAAAATCTTCAGAAACGCCTCAGTGTAAGTTCTCTGCCATTTTTTTTTTCTTCTTCTTCTTGAAATTTCATAATTCTAGTTGAGTCGAGTCCATTCTTTTTAGAGAATGTTTTTCGATTCGAATTAATATAATTACTATATTTTGAATTATTCGAGATCAATTCAATTAACTATTCGAATATCTCGAATTGAGTTATCATGTAATTAATGTTTTCGATCCGTAAAGTTTAATTTTATTGGGTGTGAATAAATTCATTTTTCATCAAAAATATATAATTAATGCAATCCAATAACTTTTTTTTGTTTGTTTATTTTTGGTGCAGGTTTAAAAATGCTCAATGGAGTCGAGAAGACGAGTAATATTACTGCTACAACAAAATGATTGACGATGATATATGATATATTATAGACTAATATAATTTAATGATTTTTTTTAAGGAAGACTAATATAAATTTAATGATTGATTTCATCAAAATACGTCGTATCATTTGTTGTAAAAATTTTATGTTTCATTTTACTTATTAGGGATATAGTACTTACAGTTGAATGACACATCATGTTTCTAGTAGAGATACCAACCTAAAATTTATTATATTCTTGAGTATTGAGTATTGTTCGTTTTATATTTAAATTGTAAATTTTTTGAGTTGAAGCTAATTTAAGTTGAGACAAATTGAGGTTTGATCATCTCGACTTACTTACGAAATAGGGTTGTTTGCTTAAATAAGTTAAAGTTTGATATGAGGTTTTGGTAACAAAATAAAATTGTATAAAATTATGAATTTGATATGAAAAATAAATGTGTAAAGTAGTCAAGTATAATTAAAATTTAAAAGCACAGTGGTTTTATGGTGGTTCATGATCATCATATTATAGTTGTCCATCAATAAAATTGTTTATAAGAAGGGTAAAAACGTAAAAACATACTATATATATTTTATACGGTGGGTCCTTGTGTGTTTTATTGTTTTTCTATTGGTCCTGAATCACCAAATCATACTTGATCTAGGACCATAATAAAATTTCCGCAATCAAACAGCCGAATCAATAAGACTCGATAAATGGATTTTTGATTTGACTCGAATTGTTTACGGCTTGAATGACCTAAAGCGTGAAGCGTTAAAGCCATTGTGAAGCTGAAAATTTTCCTGTATCCGATGCTGAAAGAAGAAAAAGGAGAGACATTTTTCACTGTTAAAGCTTTCCTTTGGGTGTGATTTGAAGTGATATTATTCAATATAAGTTATAGCAGAAGAAGAAGCTTCTGAAACACAATCGGTGGTGGCAATTCGATGAAGAATGAGTTCTTTGATGTTTATGGCCCTGAGGTACGATTACATAATCATCAATTGGACGTTCTTGCTAAGTTTAGCTATTTATGCTAATTAAATTTGTGATTTTTGGTCAATTTTAAGCAAAAAAGTAGCAAAAGCAGCGAAATTTGTTTTTTCCCTAGAAAGAATGGAGTCAGTTTTAGGCTGACTATTAGGCAATTGATTAGAATTTTTTTTGAAGAACAAAGGTAGATTTTTGATCAAATTGAGTGTAGTTGTTAGCTAGATATCCCATCCCCCCTGCACGTTCTCTTGCATGTGCAATGGTGCATACATTTAGCCGGCTTGTCTCCTCTCTCCTCAAACTCGATGCACGGACGTGATGCCGCCACCGCGACAAAAGCAGGGGGGAAGCAGGGTTCCCAAAGCCGAGGATCCTGATCCCATTTTCTTGGGGTGTGTTTTGTGCAATGTATTGTCCAGATGATTTCTGATGATAAACTAACAGTTTGAATCAGTTTTGAGCATTTTGGTAAGTACTGTAACAAAGTCATCCGATGCAGGGTCGAGCAGAAGTTGCTTTCAAGCAGACAGTCGGTAATTCCGCCTTGAATTTACAGGTATATTTTGGGAAGCTCTTAACACAAGTTACTTTTCGGCGGTTGTTATCTTATTGATTTTGTGTATGTAGGATATTCAAGGTCTTGTCACCTGGTTGCTTGGTGAAGGATTCATGCCGTCATGGATCTTTATAAAGGTAAGGACATGAAATGTTTTATGAAATTTTGTTTTTCACTTTGGGGCAAAAGGCGCTTGTCAACAACATGCGTATGTTTAATTCTGTCAACAATCTTTATGCTTTAATGGATAACGGAGGGGCTGTTCTTTTCAATCCATGTGAAAGCTCATAGAGACGAAAATATTTGCATGAGTTTGTGAGATTTAATATCTAACCAGTTGAAGTGTTAGGTTGGTTGGAGGTTTGGAAGTCTTGGACACGTGTCTTAAATGTAATGTTATTATATCTAAAGAATGTTTTGGCTTTTAAGCTATAGCTGATATGGTTTTAGATGCAAGAATCCCTTCAGGCTTCATGTTCTTTATACCTTGTTTTTACGTCGTAATTTGAAATATGCTGTTACAGTCTTTGTAGATTTTGGCCACAACGATGATTGATGGCTATAACCTTCTCATAGGGCTAAACCTCCACTTTTATCTTTAACCTTAGTGACTAATGGAAATGTTGAAAGTCAAATATCACTTTGTTTTGCATGGGGTTTTTTCCACTGAAAAGGTTGGAGGTCTATCGGTTGATCTCGCAAAAAAGAAATATATATGACAATGACCCTAAAAAATAAACTTTGAAAACCATATGAATTCGCACCTTTAGTAGATGTGGGACAAGAACAAAGCCACCGTAAATAAGCAAATTCGCTCAAGCTTAAGATGAATCATATGTCGTACAAGCGCATTCTAATGGACACATCTGAACCTCCCCTTATATATTAATTGTAAACATTCATGGTTATTGCATTTGGATATAGTAAATGGACTTGATGAGTTCATTAAGCTGTCTATGATACATAGAGTTGTATTCTTGGAAGATCTCCACTTGTGCCTTCATGCACTAAGTGTCTTGATCCTGGTACTTGCCAACTTGGTGTTGTAACCCTAGTCAGGCATGTACAACATACGATCTTTCTTTACCTTGTCTGCCTGGATTTTCTTAACATGCATTCTGTATTTGTTTTGTCACGCGAATGCTATTCTCCTATATCACTGATTTCCAGTATATCACGAGAAACCATATTTGGTTCATTGACTCACATACATAAAAGCCCGTCAAGCTAGAAGTTAATCGTTGTTCATTCTTGACGCTTAATGTAATGTCTTTGAGATGCAGAACAAACCTTTGATACAAAAGGTCGTGATGCTATATTTGCCTGGCCTTGATGCAGCTCTGTATTTGTCACACTCTAAACTGCTGAAAAGTTTTAAAGAATGCTGTGGAAATCCACGTGCCGCTTTAGCAGTGAGGTTGGTGAAGATACTTTTGTGATTAGTGCTCTGATCGTTTCATTCTTCTGTCATCTAAACAGAGTAATTTTGATTCATTCTTTTTTGGTTCTAGTTGTGTATCAGATGGAATGCAAACAATCGATGCACTCCTTACCTGTCGCACAAAACGAAAACTGGAGGCAAACGAGCAAATCTCCAAGAAAGCTGCTAAAACCTCTGAACAAGGTAATTGGTTGTTGTTTTGAACTCTAATGGGAAGATATACTTGCTGACAATCATCTAGTCTAAGATGTCGATTTTAGTAATCTTGACACTAAACCTTATATGTAATAACATTATTTTTGTAGCATCGGTTCGTGATGTTTTAAATGCCCTTATTATAAGCCTTATATGTTGTGAAGACTTTCCTTGTTAATAGTTTTTCCTGGAACACATGCAAAATGCACCTATAACTTTGTGTTATGTATCGGAAAAAGAAAAATGCTCCTTTTGTGTTTTCTGCAATCGTTGATGTACAATCTTCTATATCTCTTCCCAATTTGATTTTGGGTTCTTGCAGCTAGTTGTGCATCTAGTTCCGAGGAGTTATTATCCATAGAGAGTCAGAAAAATCTGCCATTCCCAATAGTTTACTACACTCTTACCGCGAAAGATTTAGAAGAAAATGGTTATTTTACAAATAAAGAAGGTAACTCAAATTCAATCCGTATGATTTTCTTCTGGACCCTCTAGATGAATATGCTTTAATTTCTTGCATTTGTTCATTTGCAGAATTAGTTTCAACGCTTCCAGCTCCCACTGGAGTTCCTGCTCATAAGATTTTAGGTCTCGATTGTGAGATGGTAAATCTTACACCATTTGTTGACGTTGTTCTTTACATATGATTGTTTGCTTCTTCGTTGTATATGGAGCAACTTAGTGCCAAATTTGTCTCCCTTTTCCTTATACGGCTTCTTCCCGCCATTTGACAAACCTATTTACCATCATTTTGGCATCACAAAAGATATTGCGTATGCGCCATTTCCATGCAACACGGCATCAATTAATTCCCTAATTTCCAATAATGTCCATGGTGGTAAAATCTTTGGTGCATTTGATCGTGTGATGATAAATTTGATAAGTTATCAAGACCTACTTAGTGTTCTTAATCTATATAAGTTATCAAGATCTACTTAGCGTTCTTACTTTATTGTAACTGGAGCATCTTTATTTGTTTAATGAGTTGCTGTCATACACATTTGTGAAATTAAGAGGGGCTCCTTTAGTGTCGCCGCACAACATCTACCGTGGCATCACAACTCGTGTGTGAGATTCGACTTTCTAGAGGTCAACTGTCACATTCAATCTTTGGAAAGTCGAACCTCGTCGATCTCACTGTGGTGCCTCGAAAGTAGGTATGGTGTGAATTAAGAGACATCCTTGATTTTGTCTAAGTTCAAGATCTTCAATTTGATTTAAGAGACTCCCAACAATTGATATGATTTATCTTCAATTTGCTAGTGTATTACAAGTGAAGGCTTTGAGCTTACTAGAGTGACATTGGTGGATGTCAAAGGACAGGTATGAAACCTTTTTATTTTATTTTGTTTAAGAAAAGAAACAAGTGACTTTTTAATTTTGGGTTTTGGGGGTGGGGGGGGGGATGAGATTTTCGGGGCCTAATATCACCTAAAACAGTATGTAACAAGGACACTTAAATTCTGTATCTTTGCTTTCAAAATATTCGCAGGTTGTGTTAGACAAGTTAGTCAAGCCAACAAATGCAATTGTTGACTATAACACTATGTAAGTCTTGATTTCAACTAACAATTGTCTTAGATGTATCTGTAATTTGTGAGTTTTTCATTGATGCCCTTTTGTTCTTGTAAATTTGATTCAGCATCGTTTGTTTATGAAACGAACATAATACAACATTTGAGTCTGGTTTGTTTGTGTAAAAAATACGAGCTTAAACGAACCAAACTCGAGCTTGTTTTTGAATGGCTCAATTCGTGTACATCACTAACATAGATAGAAAAATGCAGGTACAGTGGAATCACGCAAGAAATGTTGAGCGATGTAACAACTACTCTAAAAGATATTCAGGTTCATAAGCGCGATTTCTTCCTTGTACGCGTTTACCGCTCAGGTATAGCCTCTCAACAGGTTTTCCTTTTTTTTTTTCAGGAAGAATTTATACAACTGGTATACAAGGAGACTATTCTTGTTGGACATTCATTAGAGAATGATTTAATTGCACTCAAGATCTTCCATGATCTGGTGATCGACACAGCTGTTTTGTACAAACATCCACGTGGGCGGTCTTACAAAACCGCACTTCGTGTCCTAGCACATAAATTTCTTCACAGACAGATCCAAAGTTCTGGAAACGGACACGATAGTGTCGAAGATGCAAAAGCCGCTCTGGAACTTGCGCTACTAAAGATTAGGCATGGTAATTCAAGCAAATTACTCAGTGCCCTTGTGTAATCTTGTGAGATACTTTAGGTTAATGTTTTCTTAATTTAGGGCGTCTTTAGTGGTTCCACACCAACCTAATTTCGGGGCACCTCAGTGACATTCGAGCTCTGGAAAGTCGAAACTCACACTCCGGTATGGTGCCGTGGTAGATGTTGTGTGGTGCCACTAAAGGCGACCTTATTTTATTGTCCATAATTTTGTCTCTTTGACTTTTGGGATTCTTTAGGGCCTGGTTTTGGTGCACCTCCACCATGTGCAAGGAAAAAGCTCCTCACAGTTTTAGGGGATTCCGGAAAAGTGTGCTCAATTGTAGACCATCCCTCTGTTGTGAGGCGATACGCGTCAGAACTGACTCATTCGCTTCCGGTGTCATCCGATGATGAAGCTCTTGCAAAAGCCCAGAAAGAGGTATGTTATGATGCATGGATACTTATGTTTGGTAGTGTCTCGTATCTTATACTTATCGACATAGACACACATCTAATACTTGAAAAATCACCAAAAATGAGGAAAACCACTTAAAATTGTGTTATTATATGTCATTTTAATAATATTTGGTCCTTAAAGTTTTATTATGTGCAGTTTGGTCCCTGTAACTGTTCACGCATTTGCCCTCCATATCTTGTATCCTATATTTTGCAATATTCATGCGTCCACATATCTAGTTTTCACATACCCATTTATTCGTAAGATGGTTAAGATTGAAGTTCAGTTTTAGTAAATTGCTGTGAGATTTTCTGAACTAATCGGGTCACACAGGTACGAAATCAAAATGTGAGCTTTGTGTGGACGCAATTTTCTGAATTGCATCGGTATTTAAAAGCACAAGCAGACGATGCAGAAAAACTGAAGAGGAATCTGGCAGAGATGATATCTTTGTTAACATGCGACCCAAAGTCAAAGAAAAGCATAAAATACACTGTTACTAACGAGTTGAAGGACATTCTTACGCGCATTAATGGTAGAATACAGAGTCTGTATTCTTCACTACCGCTGAATACCATGCTGATTGTTTGTACCGGCCATGGTGACACGTCAATCGTTTACAGGTATTTTTTCTTCTGGATCTTTATCATTGAATCTCTCAGATACATTAAAATGGTCTATATTCAACTTTTAAAAAGTCGATTTGTGCATAATCAAACTCTTTGAAATACGATTTTCAACTTGTTCTGATTCTTTTCTTTCTGTGTTTTTTTTTTTTACGGGGGTACATGATGAAGATTGAGGAAGATCCTGGCGGAGCAGAAGGAGACGGAGCTATCTCGTGACAAACTAGTGAAAGTTTTGGAAGAAATGCAGGCACAAGCTGAAGTTGGTTTATGCTTTGTAGGTGTCAAACACTGATCACATTTGTTGCTCCACAACATTCATGGCCAAAAAGCAAGCAAAATTGATTACTTGATGTTGAAGAAAACTGGAAGAGAGGACCTGACTATAAATATATATATGTTGGTGCCTAAAGCAATTGTGTTCTGAACTGCTTGCAATTTGATTAGTGTTATAGATTTTCATAGTTAGCTCACTGATTCATGTTATCAGTCAAAGAAATTGTTGTAACATCATTTATTGCTTCTGAAGCTGATTTTGCATCACTTTAGTATGTTAGTTATTAGTCTCTTTTATTTTTTTATTTTTAATCCATGTAAAAGGTAGTATCCAGGACCAAATTTCTCGATTAGTCCTGAATGTATAGGGCTCGAGTTGTGTCGACAGAGTCTGACTTTACTTTTATTCGTCGATAGAATCTTCTAGTCTTCTTGTGATGATTTTATTACAATGTATGATGAAAAATACTGGAAGTATACATCGATTGTATCATAGGTTTGTCTAAATAAACCGATTCATTGGATTTACGACATGTGCACATATGTCATAAATACAACGAATTGGTGCACGCGAGGAGTCACCCAGTCGAGTCAATAATAATCCAAAAAGGAGGGGACCGACATAAACGATAAAAATTTATTTAAAAGTGAAGAAAAGTTGAGGTCCCATCACGGAGAAAATGGGGTTTTTTAGATGAAGAGACTCTTTTAAATGAAGAGAGAGGCTGACTGTTCTTTTAAATGGACACTAAAAGATAAAGAAGAAAAGTAGGTCCCACATCACGGAGACAGCTGTGCTGCTACGTGGACACTAAAAATCTGACAATAACATAACAAAAAACTCCTTTCTTCTTCATTACGCGATCTCTTTTTCTTTTCCTTTCCCAATTTTCTCCTTCAATTCGTCCGAAAGGCCAATATATACCATTAATTTCGTGAAATTTTGTAAACAGTTTATTATCTTTTCCCAGATCGTAAATACAGTTGCTTTCGGTCTTGTTTTTTCATAATCGAAAGAGAGTTGCTTAAATCTAGGTTTATCTTTTTGAATTTAGAAGTTTTTATAGTTTTGTTTCAGATTTTGATTTCTTGAGATCTAGGTTTTTTTTTTTTTTTTTTTTTTTTGGGAATGGAATCGTCACCGGCATTGGCAGGAAAGGAGTTCGATTATCTATTCAAGTTGTTGTTAATTGGGGATTCTGGAGTTGGGAAAAGCAGTCTTTTGCTCAGCTTCACTTCTGATACCTTTGAAGATCTATCCCCTACCATTGGTAATTACTTGTATATCGATTTGCTTCCGTTTATCTTGTTTGATTGATTGATTGTTTTTATCCTTGGCACATATGCATATGCACGTTAATCTATGATTCTTTTGTCAATAACGTATACTGTACATATTGCCTAAGAAAAGATACGTATACTGGTGTCAGCTCTTTGCTGATTCTTTAGCTAAAGATAAGAATTTGAGGTATTTGTTGAACTCAATTACCATATGCATACAAGTCCTATCCTTTCACGTAGACGTGAACAAAAACTCGGCCTGATTTGTTATGAGAGGGGTACAGTAACGAATAGTTGTTTGATATTCGACAGACTTACAATTAGGTTTACTATTATGCAACTTCTATTCCCCCCTGGTTCAAAGGTGAGAAGATATTGTTTTGTGTTTTAGGCATATCTACACAGTATATTTAGAGACCTTGTAAAGGTGCTGCCGTTGCCTAGGCAACCGGGCGATCTCTATTTGCACCCCATAGCGTTTTAACAACTTTCCTTAGATTTGCCTGGGTATCGCCTAGCGTTTTAACAACTTTGTTTAGATTTACTTTGGTACCGCCTAGCATGTTAACAACTATGTTTTGAAGTTTAGGCTTCCCTGTTTGTAATTTTTTTCGGATCTTTCATCATCTTCTTTGGAGGAAGCATGATTTGTGGGGCAATAGTAGTTTTAAGAATGGGATTCGCGATTGTGAGTAAAGATGTTTATGATTTTTTTTTTTCTTTTTCTTCTTTCCTGGTTTTGAGAGGTGCATGACTATGAATTTTGATTAGGGGCAAGGTATACTTGCATGTTCTTTATATTTGGAAGATAATGCTTACCACGTTGTGGATTGTTCTTTATCTATTTATGTAGATGGACACTTTTGGGATGCGTGGTGGGGCTAATTACATGGCCATGCTTGTCCTTTGATATTTTGTTCTGTGGAATCTCTATTGCTTCTCAGAATAGTTTTTGACGTACTTATATCTCTGAATGTACTTCTAACAATTTTTGTTTTTTGCAGGGGTTGATTTTAAAGTGAAATATGTTACTGTTGGAGGGAAAAGATTGAAGCTTGCTATATGGGATACAGGTAATGGACCAGCATTAGTCGTTATCCTAATTACCTGTACTAAAAAATATCGGTTTGCCTGTCAGTTTGTAAAGCGTTGTCCTCTCTTTACTGTAATGTATCTTGAAGCAATCAAGTGTTATAACTGTTTTAGCTACCTGAATTTGAAAGCTCTGCATAGAAAGAGTTGTAGATTCTTTAGATAAGCTTGCAGAATGTTCCTGTCCAATAATTTGTTTTCTTTTTTGTGATACTTCCAATCTTCATTGAAGTAAGCAGATCGTATGAGATTGAGGGAATGCCATAATTTTGGTGTATGTAATTCGATAAAAACAATATTAAAGAGTATATGAGCATCCATTGACTCGAGTAAGAATGTCGTTATACGGAGTATCACAGCTACATTTGTATTTGATGTTGTGGATGAGGCAGTCACAGATAGTGAATATGAGGATGTGATATTTTCTCCCATTTTTTCGCCGTTTGAATGGTCTTATCTTCCAACCTTTATAGTGTATCAGCCTTTTTACTGTTGTACTTTGCAGCTGGTCAGGAGAGGTTTAGGACATTGACAAGTTCGTATTACAGAGGAGCTCAAGGAATTGTAATGGGTATGCTCTTTGCTTTTGTATCCTAGTTTCCTTATGCTTCAATGCTTTGGGGTGCCTTTGTTATTTTTTATCGGCTAGTACTGTACTACAAGTTCAAATGTCTTATTATGCGTATCTCCTGTGAACAGTTTATGATGTAACGAGGAGAGATACATTCACTAATCTCTCTGATATTTGGGCTAAGGAGATTGATTTGTACTCAACAAATCAAGATTGCATTAAGATGCTCGTGGGCAACAAAGTCGATAAGGTATCTCTTTAAAAGTATATTAGTACTTGTTAGAAGCACTCCCTTTTTACATGATATAATTATCTCCTCTCATTAGCATATGATAGTTATCGTTTGATGTTGATCGTCCATCATATAAGTCATTTCACCAGGCACAAGTCGTATTTTTTTTTACCCTCGACTGGTGAACACATAGCTCCACTGCTGTACACATAGATGTAGAGATGAATGCAAAGTATGTATTGTACACATCTGCGTATATATGCACAGACACCTATTTATATATGCAGAGACACATATACACGCTTACACATGTGTATGGACTTATGACCAGTGATTCTGTTAGAGTCAAATTGAATTTATGGTGAATCTTTTTTCTTTTTAAATCCATTTTTATACAGGAAGGTGAAAGAGTTGTGAGCAAAATGGAAGGAATTGAATTTGCAAGGCAATATGGATGCCTATTCATCGAATGTAGTGCTAAAACTAAGGTCAACGTGGAGCAATGCTTTGAGGAACTTATCTTAAAGGTACTACAAACACCCTGGTTAATGCTTTTGATGGTGATTTAGTTTTTAATTAATGTTTTTGATGCTGTTCCTTATGCTTGATTTTGCATCACCGGACTGGACGGTTAGATACGACATTGTGTACATATGTCATGTGTGGTGTCATAGAGACTCTTCCTACATGAATTTCTCTCGATTGTTCCCCCATTCCAACTGAAAGAAGTTACGATATGAAATCCGATGCAATCCAAACAACATTTTAGTCAAATTTCATTCAGTGAATAAGAATTAATTCAAATAAACTCGTGTCCTTGTTCGGGGATTATCTTTATCATGAAATGCTAAATGTTTGCATATAACACTAATTCTTATTTTTGCAGATTGTGGAAACACCTAGTCTGTTGTCGGAGGGATCTGCCAGTGGGAAGAAGAACATTTTCAAACAGAAGCCACCGGAAACCGATGCATCCACCAGCAGTTGCTGCTGAAAACTTGAGACTCCACCAGATTGAGATTTCAAATCCTCCACAACTGAGATATATCTTCTTTAGTTTGTCTTCAAAAAAACAAATGTAATCAGGCTCAGTTCTAAATATATGTGTATGTTGTCTTTCTGCTATTAGTTCCTTTTATATTTTTGCTAACTTGACAGTTACACTGTGTTCTTCTTCTTTGGTATAATGAAAAGCTTTTAGCTTAATATGTATGCATTATATTTCAGTTTGCATCTGGACTAGGGGTGTTAAACAAGCCGAGCTGCTTACGAGCAACTCGATGCTTGATTGTGAAATGCTCATTTAAATATGATTTAATTGATCCAAGCTGAACTCAAGAACTTGAATTCAAGTCCTTGAGCTTTATCGAGCATTATTAAATATATATGTTCTTTTGTACATTTTTAGACAAGCCGAACTTGTGCACATTGAAGCTCAACAATTTTTTTTAGAGGAGTCTTTTATTTGCATCATAACAAACCTACCGCACTAAAATGAGAAAATATGTGATCGACTTATTGCATCACATCTATTATTTGCACCATATTTTTCATGTCAAAATTAAGAAAACAAAATCGATATTGCCAATCACCTTTTACAACTATCAATTTATTATATCATCATATCTCCACCAAATATACAAAAACAACCCCTCGTTAACAAACAAAAATCAAAATCTCCACCAAAAAAATTCATTTCACATCAGCTCCTGCTCCCTGCTCCCGATTAGCCATTAGGTCGCCGCCGCCGCCGCCGCCGTTCTTCTTCCACAACCTTAGCTAGCCAGGTAAGAAGCTTTACCTCTTCTCCAGATGTGTATTTGAAGTTGGCTTATTATTTAGCACAGTGGATAGCTCTCTCTGCCATTTTTTTCTCTCTTTTGTGGTCTTCTTGATTGAATATACGAGAGAAATTTAGTTGATATGCATCACAAATTTAGTAAAATCTTTATGGTTTATACTACAGTCAAGTATGAGAAATATAATGTATACTGTAAAATGTAAATGTATGTAATTGACTGATGAAGTTACTGTTTGGGATTATGTTTTTACCAAGCGATATTTGTTAGGTACTAACATATTTGATTTTGTCCCTAAAGCTAGTGATTCACCGTCCTGGAAAGGGATCATCAAAGCTTTTTTCCCATATTAAAAATAGATTTGGTTGGCATGTGGGGAATGGGGAACAAATCTCTCTTTGGTTTGACATTTGGCTTGGCAAGAGCTCCCTGGATGACAGGTTAAATGGAGAAATTAATTTGTTTAACTGATATGAATTTGAAAGTGAAGGATATCATCGATGATAACAGGAATTGGAACCTGTCTGTGATTTCTACTAATTTGCCTTGGGAATGTTACATGGATATTTTGGGAAAGCCTTTGGCTAGATATACTCCAGATTCTGATAGAAGAATTTGGACTGAGCATCCCTCAGGCTTGTATAATGCTAAATCGGGTTTCTTGTCTCTTTTCATTACTGATGATCATTTCAACATGACTAATGTTTTGTGGAAAAAAGCTTTGGTCTTCGAAAGCTCCTCACAAGATTAAATTCTTCTGTTTTTTGTTGTGTCATAACAAGGCCCTTACCAACTCTGAAAGAAAGAAAAGAAATATGGCTGATAGTGATATCTGTGAGAGATGTACAACCCAACCTGAAGACATGGAGCATGTCTTCATAACTTGTTCTAAAGTGACTGGCTATTGGAATACCAATGATATTCTGAGAAATTTTAAAGATGATTCTGCATCCTTCCTTTCTTGGATTTGTAAAAATATTTCTGGTTCTTCTTGGATCAGAGATAGGCAGTTTAAGGGTCCCAGATCCACTCTCTTCATGTTCACTTTATGGCAAATTTGGAAGGACAGAAATTCAATTGTTTTTTATAACAAAAGAATTATCATATCTGACTCCATTAATTCTATATTGCATTGTTCTCAAGAATATATTAATGTGGCATGTTCTAACTCTTTGAACCCTGTTTTGAAGGAACCTAGTTGGATATCTTGGGATCCTCCTCCTCAAGGGTGGACAAAGGTTAACACAGATGCTAGCTGCATTGAGTTTGATGAGAATGGCAATGGTATGGTTGCTATTGGAGGGGTCTTCAGGGATAGTCAGGGTAGATGGATCAGAGGATTTATGGGTTCCATAGGCAGGAATTCGATATTTCAAGGAGAATTGATGGCTATCAGAGAGGCCTTGTGGATCGCTAAAGACTATGGTGTTACTCGTGTTATTGTTGAAACTGACTCTTTGAGTGGTGCTATGGCCATTTCTTCTAGATCCAGGAATGAAGAGGGGAGAGCTTTGATTGATGATATCGTCGCCTTGATGAACTCTGTGGAAGCTAAAGTTTGCTACAGTCCGAGGGAAAGAAACAGAGCTGCGGACCAAATGGCCAGAATTGGGCAACAAAGTAGCAATGGAGTGCAAAGGGTTGATACGCCTCCTGACAATGTCCAACATATTCTGAGTGATGATTTAAGGGGCTTGTCCCTTCCTAGATTCTAGTTCAGGCCTGTGGCCTCTTTTGTATAAAAAAAAAGTAAATAAAATTGGTGATGAATGTATGTAATAAATATGGAACTTAAAAATAAAAAACAGGGGATGATAGGATTAGGTCATGGTGTGTGAAGAAGGAAGGACCTGTGTTTACGGAGTCGTTTAGCTAACATAGACAAGAATAAACGTCTGCAACAACGAGGAATCCGCCCGAGGAGGGGCTCGTGTCTGATTAACTAGTTGGTGGGGCAATAGCTTACCAAGGCGATGATCAGTAGCTGGTCCGAGAGGATGACCAGCCACACTAGGACTGAGACACGGCCCGCACTCTACGGGAGGCGAGTGGTGAAATTTTCCGCAATGGCGCCTTGACGGAGCAATGCCGCGTGGAGGTAGAAGGCCCACGGGTCGTGAACTTCTTTTACCGGAGAAGAAGCAATGACGGTATCCGGGGAATAAGCATCGGCTAACTCTGTGCCAGCAGCCGCGGTAATACAGAGGATGCAAGCGTTATCCGGAATGATTGGGCGTAAAGCTATATCGGAGTCGAGCCGCTTACCGCAAGACCGGGTTAAGAGAGGCGGATACTAAGATGTTTATGTTCTTTATTATAGATATAGAAGTAGATACTCGTAATAGTTTTCTATAGTACCTAGGGGTGTACACCTCTGAAACCTCTTACGAGCATTAAAACCCTCGTCAGAAATCGCCGTAGGAACGGAAGTGGCCCAGGTGCCCGCCCCTTGGTCAAAGGGTCTGCTATCATCATGCTGATGCTAATGTGATCTATCGACACTAGAGGATCTTCCACCTTCAAAACATAGTACTTTACGTCGTGGTTGTTTTAACCTTCTAGACGGTGTTGTTGGAGAAGGCAAAGGCTGTTGAGTTATCACAGTAGATCTTCAGCGGTCTAGAGATAGTACCCATCACCTGATGTCCTGTGATGAAGTTCCTCAGCCTTGCATGTGGCCTAGTAGCATTAATTAGTAAATAAGATACCAATACTTTAGTGAATTGTTATTTTATTGAATTACTATGCATAGAAAATGAATCCTATGTGAGCCCGCTTAGCTCAGAGGTTAGAGCATCGCATTTGTAATGCGATGGAGTCATCGGTTCGATTCCGATAGCTGGCTTTTTCCTACGTATTAAACTTTTCCATGATTGAAACTGCCCCTTTGAAATTAAAGAATGTTGAAAGGGTATCGTCCACCCCTTCCAAATACAAAAATTAGAAATTTCTTAAGTTATAAGAGCTTCCAACTCTGTCAGGTGTCAGGAAAAGGAATCATTTCCCTATAATAGACATTAGAAAGGGGTCTGTATATTTATCCAATCTTATTTTCTTTTAGTTCTGTTTTAGTTTAGGTTTAGAGTTAAAAAATAAAAAATTACTGCTGCAATGTGTTAAAGTTGTTGGACCTATGTCTGAATGAACTTTTCTTTCGCGTTTTTTTCTTCTTTTTTTTATAATAAAAAAGCCTTGTGTTTCACAACACATTAAAGTACATACATCTCACATTCACCCAGTTGTGTTATAAAGGTCTCATGATCTTATTGAAAAGAAGGAGAAGGGAAACAAAACCACTATTTTTTTTATTTTTTTTAGCAAGATAACTTATGGTATAGGCGGTTTCTTATGAATGATTGACACTACAATATGTCATGTCCGTTCATTGTCATTGTGTCGTTTAATTGATGAGACTGTTGATCCCCCACCTGCTTTTGAATTAGAGGATAGCAGTGTTGTTGTAATTGCATACACTGCATATCGTTTATTGTAGATAGATTTTGGATTAGCTGATGGATCTTGAGCATAAATCTTTGTTGATGGAAATGAATCGGTTAAAACGACCTTAGCAGAGTCGATTCTTGATGAAAGAATCGACATCCTGTAATGACGTTTCTGTACAACTGTTTTGTTAGTATGTTTTATCATATCTTTATTACTTTGATGTGTAGGTATGAAGAACCCAAGGCATCAAATTAAGTAAGCCAATGACCGATGAAGAGCCGTCGAAGCGGCGAAGACCGACCGCTTCGTATAGAAAGGATAAACAGAAAAAGAATGAGGATGAAAGACAACAAAAACAAGATGAGGAAAAAAGAAAAAAAAAAAAAAAAAAAAAAAACTATATCCTCTTCTTTGTTACAGGAAAGACTCTGGGACACAACGATAGTGATGATGCTGGCCAACAGAAAAACAGTCACGATGATAGTGAAAATGAAAACAATCAAGGCGGAGTAGATAGTGATGAAGAAGAGGGGAACATGAGATGTGGCGTCAAATAGTGTGATGAAGAAGAAGAAGTCCAAAACTGTTGTGGATGTCGGGAAAGCTAAGAGCAAGGGAAATGCGGGGACCGGTGGTAAACTAAAGAGCAAAACCGTAATGGAACCCCAAAGAAGAGCAACTACCGGTGTGGTAATCCGTGAACCATCATCTGTTGGGAAAAGGAAGTCTAATGATGTAGAAGGGAAAGGAAACACAGTTGACGTTGAGAAAGAAGGACGAAAGTTGAAGTAGCAATGACAAAGTGTATCAAATTATTTGTCTCTCTCAATTCGAATGATAATGACCTTTGTGGTGTTTGTGTCTTGCTTATGATTTTAAAGGTCTGGATAATCCAATCAGTGATGAAACAACTACTACTACATGTAGAGGTGCTATCGATGCTAGGCTATGCAGTTTCCTTATCGATCAATGTCGTTGAATATTAATGAGATACTTAATAGAAATAATAGAAAACACAAAACGATACCGCTTCTAGGCTATGCAGCAGGTGGCTAATCAAGAAGAAATAGACCAATAGTAATGAGAAGTACATGATTATTGCATAATTTACAAAGCATCCTACGAGTCGACCTTGCCAAGGTCGTACAAGGCAGAACCGAAAGTCGTATCTAAATGATGGAATCGACCTTAGAAAGGTCGTACCAAGCTGAAGCCACTTTACGTAATGACGTTTCACTATTTACGAGAGTTACTATGTCAGGAACCTAGAGTGACGGATAGTAGTTAGTTGATGATGTCATTCTGACATCAATTCTATTAGTTAGTTAGTGAGTCGGCTCCTATATAAAGCTGAGCTCATAGCTTGTAATAGTTAGTTTTTGGATCATTAATAAAGTCTGTGTTTCCCGCCTTACTTCTTCCCTCTCTGTTTTCCCTTCTTCTTCTTCCCCTAAATTCTATCAAAGTTACCTTCGGGAACCCTAGTTCTTAACATCTGGTATCAGAGAAGGCATTCCTCTGCCTGTAATCATTGATCATGGCCGCCAAATCGATTGAGGAGTTACGTTCTTCGCACTGAAGATGAACGAGGAGTTTATCGCAAAGTTTGAAGAATTGGATCACAAAATTGTGTCGCAAGGTGAATCTATCGACGATGATGATAGCATTCTTCGAGAAGGTCGAATGAAGCTCGAATCCGCATTACCGCCAACAACGGCTCAAATGCAAATGCAACACCGAGCGGCAATTTTTGGCGTCGATGCTCTGTGTGGATGAGGAAGTCCGATAATCCGATCGAGGCAATTTCACAAACACTGTGGTGCAAGGTCAGCAAGCCGGCATTAGACCTCCGATATACGAAGGTTTGTTACCTCTAGGGGTGTACAACGAAATTGGAAAACTGGACTGACCGACTGAACCGGATTAAACCGGACCGGAAAATGATGAACCGCGGTTTTCCAATCGGTTTTTTCATTGAAGAAAAACCGAACCGGAAATCCAATTCAGTTTTCGGTTTTATCCATAAAAACCGGTATGACCCGAACCGAACCGGTTATACTTCATTTTTAATTTTATATATATATATATATATATATATAAAAATTTAATTTGTTCACTAGCTCCTACTATAAAAACCCCCCACACACAACCCTAAATTTCTAAACCTTATACTTCTGCCGTTTCTACCTAAACCTAAACCTAAAATGCTTCCCAGCCGCCGATAACCGCCGTTTGAGCTCACCGGCCGTTCTTGCTTCTTCTAATATTCTTCATCCTTTGATCGTGAAAGGCTGAAAGCAACTTTGAAATTGTTGTTACAACGACCACCCGCTGGCTTATGGTGCCAATAATGGTGTTTGTCTCATTTTTAGAAGAAAAAATCAAAATTTTATGGTAAATAAAATACGATCAAAAAACCGAATCGAACCGAACGGATCAGTATTGGTTCATCCAATTCGAAAAATGACCAATTCAATTCGATTCGAAAATATCAAAACCGTAATTCTGATTCGATTCGAAAATCGTAAAAAACCGACCGGATCGACTATGTACACCCTAGTTACCTCTACGAGTAGAGCAACCTCAAGTTTCGATTGAGCGATTGGTGCTTGTAAGGTGTTCGATAAAATGTCCCATCAATTTTAGTTGAAGTAAGGGAAGAAATGTTGCTCGAACGAGTCGTTTTGTCAAAATGAATTGAAGAATGAAGCGCGTAAGATGGTCGACGTGATGTCCAAGCCAAATCTAACAGAGTTTACATTGCCCGAGCCATTTCCAAGAGATCTTGAAGATCAAAACGTATTCGAAAATGAAGCGAGATAAGGTGTTCGATGGAATGATTAAGCGAACCCCAACAATCGCTTTCCTTTCCTTAAGGTGGGAATCGCTTGATTGATGAGGTGGGACAAATTTTTATTCGTTGGAGCTTGAACGGTTGAAAGGTACACGACACCGCTTGACGAAATCGTAAACCGGTTCGACACGACTGTATAGTGTTGTTGGATGAGGTGAAGCAACCCTTTCATGGAGCATTGAGAGTTCAAAATCTGGTTACCTCCTATTCGATGAAATGCCGAAGATTGGTAATCACTTGCTTGATGAGGTGACACAAATGTCATTCGTTGAAGCCGCAGGTTTTGAAGGATTCCTGGCACCGGTTTGACGAATTGCCCAAGCAAATTTCAGTGAGCGAAATGAAAAAATGTATGCTACCCAAAGTTATATATCTCCAATTGGTTATGTTCTCGCAACCTTTTTGATAATGGGAGCTCCACCTTAATTGATGATGGAGTTATATTGTTATTCGACCCGGTGGTAGTTGCATTTTCTATAAAAGTCGTGATCCTCTCGAGCTTAATAGTGAAGAGCATGAATTCGATAAATTCCGAGGAATTAGTTTTGCTTCAGATTTGGCTATTCAAAATCTCTTGGGCATTACAAAGGGCTACCCAATTCCTCTTTCAATTGGGGTCCTCAATTCTCTTGGATCATCAATGGGGTTTCAATTTGTTAAGATCGAAGGAATGGTCATCCTTGGCTTAATGGTTACGGAAAAGACAATTTGGCTCTACGGTGGAGCAACTTTACGGTACTTCACATGGTGGAGCTTTTTTACAATATTGCCGGGAGTATTGAGATGATTTGTATATTGAATGCAAGTGAGTTATGGCCTGCTTTTGGCCTGTAAATGTGAAAATTCAACCATGATGGGCATTGGGTATTGGGCATTGGGGTGTTTTTCAGGCATGTTGTTGGAGAATTTCGAGAAACTTTTTGATCAGGTTTGAGGTCCATAAAGCCTATTATATGCTAAACCTTTTCGTTTGCATCGACCCTGCCGAAAGGGGGAGTTCAACACCGCCGGACACTTTGTCACTTTGTCACTTTGTCATGTGTTTGCTTGCATTAAATCTTGGACACGCATGGTAAGGCCATTAAATGATCATGATTGGTCTCTTTTTGCTTCACCCCAAGATGTTTCCATCGTCCCATTCTACTTGAGTGCCAAGGGAAAAGTGGTTAGTGATATTAGTGATTTGTGTATAGCTACCCAAAGTTCTAAGTCACCAAACACAATTGATCAAGAAGCTGTTTTTATAGAACAGTTTTCTCTCCTATCCAAACACATTGGATTATATGTTGACATGAAGCAAGATGAAGGAATCTTGGACAAAATGGTGGCTTTACACAAGTGGATGGTTGTTGGACTTGTTGAAATAAGCTCAAAGGCTTTATGGTCATCAACAGAATTGGAGGTATCAAGAAGAGAATTCAATGTGTTCGAATATATGGCAACGGATGAAGATGATGACTACCAGGTCCTTTATGCAAGAGAATTTCAACCATTTAATGGATGGATAGAACTTATGCCAATGACCGGTTGGATTCGATTGTTGTTTATGAGATATGAATTGGTTTGCTCTTTGAGCCCTGAAGATGGAATGTTTCAGTTGGCAATTTTTGTATGGGATCCTGGCCCATTAGCAGTTTTCCTACACATCCTTGAGGGCAAGGATGGTTTTGAGAGGGAGGGAAAGAGGATGATATACATAGAGGAGGGTATTGGTGATAATGATAATGGTATGCTTTGGTGATATGGAAATGAAGGGTGCTTACCAAAGGAATCATAAAGAGCTGGGGCCATTTGTTATTGTAGATTCATTCCTATTTTTTTCAACTTTGGAAAATCATCTTTAGAGACGGATTGGTGTGTCTTTTCACTTTATATCCTTGAGGACAAGGATGCTTTAAAGGGAAGGGTGATGTCAAGAACCTAGAGTGACGGATAGTAGTTAGTTGATGATGTCATTCTGACATCAATTCTATTAGTTAGTTAGTGAGTCGGCTCCTATATAAAGCTGAGCTCATAGCTTGTAATAGTTAGTTTTTGGATCATTAATAAAGTCTGTGTTTCCCGCTTTACTTCTTCCCTCTCTGTTTTCCCTTCTTCTTCCCCTAAATTCTATCAAAGTTACCTTCGGGAACCCTAGTTCTTAACATACTAGTCAGAAACGACTTTAATTTGGTTGCTTTTCCAAAAGGTTACAGACGTATCAATGTAGAAACGTTCATTTCAACCTTTATCAGGTTACTTACTGCAGAGATTCAACCTCACAGGAATCATTATGTTGTTATCGATTTTGAATTTAAATCTTAAACATTTGTTGCAAGCTGCAAGTATATAAACTAGGAATTAACATATTAGCATCCAAAACATAAACATATAGTTTCATCCTCAGCCAACATAAACTGGGTTTTGGGATTTCAAAATTTATAATGTCACAGGTGTTGTTGGTATCAAATGAAAATGAAAAGCAAAGTTACAAAGTACTCTCATTTCATACAAAAGGAATAAAAAAAAAAAAAAAAAAAAAAAAAAAAAAAAAAAAACTACAGAGCTCTGTAAAATTTCTCCACATGGGGCAGAGATGAAGTTGATAGTTTTTATGTGTTCCCCCCAAAATAAACGCGGCGCTATTTTGTATTTCTTTTATGACCTTTTTGCCTGCGGAAAAAACGACATACATGTTGTATAAATTTGAGAAAATTTGTGTTTTAATCTGTAAAATTGAGGATTTCTGTTAAAATAAATGATAACAAGTGCTCTATATTTGCATAAAAAAGAGTCAGACCTCTCACACTATGCTGTGGATGAAGACGAATCCTCAAACCGAACGACTACACAAGTAATGTTGTCTGAGCTTCCTTTTGCATATGCTTCTTCTATCAGTTTGCGCGATGCAGCTTCCGCGTCTTGAATGTTCTCTACAAGTGCTACCGCGTCCTGAATGCAGAGAAAAAAACTGGTATATAACTAACTACAATAATTCATAACTACCACTTTGTGTGATTGACCATTTTGCATTTCCCGAGATAGAGAACGATTATGTCGTAACACTCTACACATTTGTAGACCACTGATCAAGACGGGACTCGTTGATTGATATAGGTCTCCTTCATTGATCGATGGTGTACAGATGTGTAATGACTCGTATCATTTCCCGAGAAAGGGAACAAGGACGTTGGGTGCAAACCTTATTTGACAGGACGTTCCAAAGTCCATCACTTGCGATAATAATGAAATCCACGCCATCAATTTCTTCTTCCTATGATAATCACAAAACCAGCTCTTCATGATAATTAACGCATAGCATTCACTAATCAAACGGAGAAAGAAAAAAGAACAAATGATGAAACACCAGATAGTAATGTTAACAACTTAAGACACCCCTTTCGACTCACAGTTTTCTATCTTAATCACATTAAAAAATGTGATAATTTTGTTACGTAATATCCATTTTCGGAAAAATATCAAGTGAGAGTTGTTTTTTTACCTCAATAAATGGATACATATAGTATATTTTGTGCACCAAGTCAAGATTCAAAATGTAATTAAAACCAAAGGACCCAACAATTGCTTTCTGACTTAGTCGTGGATTTCCATACATAACTATTTCTTGAAATACACCCCCACCCCACAAACCAACCTTGAGTCATTTTTCTTGTGTACATTACTAAACAAGAAACATTTTATGTCTTTATAACATTAATAAATAACCATGAAACGTTACCTGGATTTCGGGCTCTGCCACAACATATGGCTTGAGTAACTTATCTCCAAAAGCACGCGAAACAGCAAGAACACCGCCAACCCTCCACGTACCTAAACAAGTTAAGCAGCAGTTTTCAGTCTCAGATATCCTCAAACTTAAAAATTTGTACATCAATTCAAATCATATCCGTCTTTTTTACTCCAGTTCCCGATATAACTTAAAATGGCTCCAAAATCACAAATTCATCACTGAAGGTATACAATCATGGGATCGCCGGTTTCCTTCCCATTGTGGCTCAAACAAAGAAGAAAAGGCAGGATATCTATCTATTCAGTCTTTGTTTCTATCTTCGTTGTTTTGTGTCTGTAAGGGTGCACGTGGGGATAGAAACAGAACACTGAAAGACCCTTCAGACCAAGTTTTTAGTATTTTGGGGAGTGAAAAGTATTCAGATACGTGTAAGCCGTCGAGCCATCCTGATTTTAATGTATGTGAAACATATGGGACCCACCCCTACTTACAATATTCTTCGCTTCCGTCCATTAAACGTTGGACGATTAATTAGTTACTCATTGAATGTAAGACCAAAATATGATCAACTGAACGGCTAAAAGAAGACGATTCAATCCAAAAAAAAGAACAAAGAAAAAAGAATTCATTTTGGACAACACACCACATACAAGTTCTTCAAGGAAGCGACTGAGCGAGAAAAGAAAGAAAAAATAATGGAAGTAGACTATACACGCAATACAAATGGTAAGATGATTGAGAAAGGCATAAACAGAGTTGCATGACTTTATACTGCAATATATGTCCACGAACAATGGTATTTTAAATGAGATCACGAGAAATACCTGCCCACATGACGAAACCGCCTGCTTGTTCTATTCTTTCACGCTCGTCGGATCTGTCAGGCTTGTGATCAATAGACAGAGGGATAGCTGCATACAACAAAACTCACCATCTTGAATACCATTGATGACAACTAAGAATATTATCCCTGAAAAGGAAGCGACCACAACCCGAATGGGACAAAATATCACATTTTTCCATGTAAATGCAAACAAGTGGGACCTAAAAGTCTGTTGCCAGATAAACAAAATTAAAGAAAACGGAAACCTATGTAGAAATCAGTAAATGAAACAACAAAGATCTGGAGAACTACAAGTTATATTTATGAAATTGAAAAATGTGAAATATGTTACTGCCACTAAAAATTTAGCAATGTCAAATGAAACTCGAGCATAAAAATACGGCATATTGTCTGAAAGAACAATCAGGCACTAAACCTGATCCTGCTCTGCAAGCAACAACTCTAGAATCCCCCACATTTGCAACGAGCAGTCTATCGCCAACAAGAACAGCAGTTGATGCAGTTGAACCGGCATCCTTCTGCTGTCCTTTTTCCTCTTTGAGGTAATCTGCATCAGTCTGCTGAAATGCTTCAACTGCAATGAAGTGTTTTACCAGTTACAACCAAGACCAACCGTATTATTTTATGTAGACAGGAATAATCTATTATATATTCACCAACAAGATGTTAATAAATATGAATCAATCAACAAAGAATTACAGAGAGTATTTTACCAATTGCTGATTTTGTGTCTTTGATAAAACCTGGATGACTACATAAATTCTTAAAGAGGTTGTTCTTAAGGTACTCAGCAGTTCTAGAACCACCGTGACCTGTTCCAAACATAAAAAAGAAGAAGCCAATGAGAGGTAGTTTAAGTAACCAAGACCAAGAGTTGATTTTAGACACTGCAAAAACATAGACATTACAGAAACCCATGCCAGTAAAATGTCATGCTTGCATCACATAGAAAAATAAGAAAAGAAGAGATTCGCGACAAGTAATACCATCGAAAACACCAAAAAATGCAACCATTTGTCCATCAACTTCTGATATACTGGTCTCAAAAAAATCCTCCATAGATGACCGTTTTCCTTTAAAAGTGGAGTATCCATAACTAAACCTTGCTGTTCGGTTTCCAGTAAGAAAGCTGTGAAATGAAGTAAAGAAATGTGAGCAATTACACCAAGTATATAAAGCAAAATAATAGATTAAAATTAGTTCTCGAAATACTACGACAAATGCAAAACGTTCAAAATTATTTATTGGGAGGCAAGTGCCGATGTCAAACTCAAATATAATGACACCACGTCCCAGAAATGAAAAGCTTTCAAGCATAAGTCTATGGAAATTACGATCCATTTTCTCAAGCATCCGATAAACGTGAAGAAAAAAAATGTCAAGGTTTCTTAGCTCGCATGTCTGTAAATGCACTTTTCACTTTGCATTGGAAACAACGGCGTCTAAGAGGAATTTTCCGATAAATTTAACAGAGCAATCCAGACCCACAAGAGAAGAAATAGCAGGATACTCAAAATATAGTTGATGAGCAACATCTCAGTATCACCATCAATGAGCAAGCACTCATTCTCCTTTGAGTCATGCAATTCATTTTCTTCTTCACAATGAGTTATGTTGAAAAAAATGAAAGTTGGCCAAAACTTGAAGTATTTAAGAAAACTAGAAACCCAGAAATAGAAAACAGAAAAGATCCTTAGAGGGCACAGATACGTTAAAACAACAAAGAAACCGACAAATAGAACGTTAGCAATAGTTACACCGGCTTATCGTTACATACATGACGTTAGCACCATCGATTAGGTGTTTCACGGGAAGGGGAAAAAAAACCAAGCACGGTACTGAAGCAGTGATCAGCAAAGAAACCGACAAATAGACCGTTAGCAACAGTTACACGGGCTTATAGTTGCATACATGACGTTAGTACACCATTGATTAGGTGATTTACGGGAAATGCAAAACCATAAAGCACAGCAATGAAACAATGATAAAACAAAACAGTGCGCACACGTGATACACAACCGTGATAGAGGAGACACACCTAACTACTCATTGTTTCCATAAATGCTTTCCCAAACACTATGATTTATCAAAAGCAGTGGAATGAATTATTATGATATCAAGTGCAAAAGAGTTCCAACAGAAATTTAAAACCAAATGATTATTGAATGCAACCACAAACACTAAAATGAAACTAAAACAGCAATAAAGATTGAATTCCAAAGCAAATGATCAAAATGCTGCCATCCGATCCCAGATTAACCCAAAGTATAAACCGATAGTTTATTTGTTTCTCTTTGCTCTCATTTATTGTGAAAACAGAAGCTCTTTAATACAAGATCACAAAATCAATCAAATGGAAGAAAAAAAATGCGCATAATCTCATCCAAATTCAACCTAACAAACTTGAAAAAATAAGAACACAAAGAGCATGTAATTAACAAGACCTGATACCACCGCCGCTGAGGAGAGCACCCGGATCTCTAGACGGAATTAAGACAGCCGGCAATTGCCGGCTCATCGTCTCCGCCTTCTGAGCTGGAGCTTGTGCTACAGGCGTCTCCACCTTCTGAGCCGGAGCTTTTGCCACAGGCGTCTCCGCCTTTTGAGTCGGAACATTTGCTACAGGTGTCTCCGCCTTCTGAGCCGGAGCTTTTGCTACAGGCGCCTCCACCTTCTGAGCAGGAACATTTGCTACAGGCGTCTCCGCCTTCTGAACCGGAGCTTTTGCTACATGCGTCTCTGCCTTCTGAGCCGGAACATTTGCCACAAGCGTCTCCGCCTTCTGAGCCGGAACATTTGCTACAGGTGCCTCCGCCTTCGTAACCGGAGCTTTTGCTACAGGCGCCTCCGCCTTCTGAGCCGGAACATTTGTTACAGGCGTCTCTGTCTTTGGAGCCGGAGCTTTTGCTACATGTGCCTCCGCCTTCATAACCGGAGCTTTTGCTACAGGCGTCTCCGCCTTCGGAGCCGGAGCTTTTGCTACAGGCACCTCCGCCGCCGCATCACCAGCAGATGTAGTGAATGGTGATGAATTGAAGGGGAGAGAAGCTCCACCATGAGCATCTCCTTTCTCGGCCATGATCACCGCATATAGTTTTGCTGTTCTCACTTGTTTATTTCTCTGTTTAGTTTTATTATATTTGGAAACTTACTCATATATATGCAATATAGGTAATATTGATAGTATGAATTAAGAATTTCTAAATTAAATATTTAGATTTGATTCTATCTATAAAAGTCTATCCAAATTTTGATACGATCATAAAATAGTTTATTGGCACATTGTTATTCGGCACAAGACATTTATGAATTTGAACGCAAGCATCTTCAACAACATTTTTCAGGGAACTCGTAAAATTTGTTATATTACAGATCTGAGATAACTGATTTCTAGTTCTGGACTTCATGACCCGAGATATCAGTCATTCATGACTTCGGATAAAAACCAGATTCAGAAAGAACTCGGTCAACATGTCTGGAAACACCTTTATTGCTAAGTTACAAGTCTCGGCCTAGCCTGACACATGACAAACATTCTGGATAAAACTTCAGGGCTACATGCAAGTCTCTGACACGAGTAGACGTTCAGTGTAGACGGAATTTACCTTTCCGGTTATAAAAAATGTTTCATTACCCTGTCACGTTCATATTGATGTTGATCACATCATTTCAATAAAGATATTATGTTATATACTTGCTTATCATGAATTGTGTTATCATGAATTCCCCAGAAGCTTCAATCAGGCGATTTTTTTGGGGTGTTCATTGGAAGGAAAAAGAAAGGTTCATTGGAAGGCGTGGCACAAATGTCACGATCAGAAAGCTTTATGAGGTATGAGATTCAAAGACCTCAAATGTTTTAACCAAGCAATGCTTGATAAATAAATATTTATAAAAAAAAAAAAAAAAACACCAAATGCGTTGGTTTGTCAAATATCAAAGGTGAAATATTTTCACAGTCCGGACTTCATAAACTGTGGTCCGGGTACAAACAACTCAATAGCATTCAAGCGGGAAAAGACCTACTCAGTCATGTGCGGCACCTGTTGGAGAATTGGTAATGGAAATGATGTAAAAATTTATGAGGATTCTTGGATGCCCCTCCATATAACTACTTCCCCACCTTTTTTCAATGACATGAAGCTCCCGCATGTGCCCTCTTTGTTCAAGGGCAGCAACAATGGAATGAGCCATTGGAGAAAGGTTCATTCCATTGGCCAGAGTGCCCGAAATCCCTTTACCTTCAACTCCTACAGCTGAAACAACTCAATGGATGCACATACATAACGGCCTATATAACGTGAGATCTTGGTGTCACCTTTGGCCTCTCCAATGGGTTTCAGAAGATCATTATTGAGAACGAGTCGCAACGCGTGGTCAATATCTTTAACTCAGATGAACACAACCTTTCGGACATTGGAGTGATCAAAGATGCTTGTTTCAGGCTTTCTATTTATTCACGTCTTTTTCTTTCTCATATGTTTTTCGTCTAGGAAACAATCTCGCGCACTTGGTAGCTGGGATGAATCCTCTTTAGACTCTTTTGTTGAATGGGGTCATTCCTCCCATTGGATCGTTCAGGGCGGACCCACATGGGCCAAGGGGGTCATGGACCTCACTCAAATTTTCGTGTGAATTTACTAATATACTCTTTTAATAATTTTAAAAACTAAGTAAGTTATTATTTCAGACAATATTTATTGTAACTGTCTATTTAGTTTAATTGGTGAAACACATTATTAATGACCCTATGATCACTATTTTTTTTATCAACTATGATCTTTGTTTCAAAACAGGCAGCTGATTTTTTTCCTGGGTCCGCCACCAGGATCCATGCTATGACTTGTATTTCAGACATTGCTTAATAAATTCTTATGTTTTCCTATAAAAAAAGAACATCGAAAGGATTTCACTAGAACTTTTTTCTTTATTTTGAAGTATTTTTATTTACGGATGTTTATAGTCTTTTGGTTCGGGGCTCATCATTTTTAATAATTAAAATAATTTTGAAGTATAATATAAAGGGTAGGTAAGTATGTAGCATATATATATGATAATGCATTACAACATGTGACATCACACTGGAATAGATAATCTACATATTATGGACAAAAGGGGCCCTTGATTTGCTGGTATAGATAAACTACAATAGTACTAGTAATAATGTCTCTCTGTGTAGGAAATGGAGACATTCCATTTAGGTATTTAGTTATTATCTGATATATTACTATTTTCTTTTAAGATGCTTTTATTTGCACCTTCATGACTCTACCACCGTTGTATCATTCTACATATACAGTATAAGTCACACACGCCTTGCTTCCAACGAGATTCGAACCCTCGACTCCGATAACACACACGCTCCAAGCGGGATTCGAACCCTCGACTCTCCACTGAGAACCAGGTTAAGCCCTAGTAAAATACCATTAGGGTATGTACCCGAGTACATCTCTATACTGTTTGAATATCTAATACTAATGTATTTTGTTTGTATGGAAAAAAATTGTTTGCAAATGACATGTTTCTACCTTTTTTTTTCCAGCATTTCATTTGGTGTGTCAAGCATTAATCAGTATATAATTTTTGAATGAAAATAAATTTTATAATTTTATTTTTTCTGAAAAAAAAAAGTAAAAGTACAAAAAAACACAAACAAACAAAACTTTTGATAAGAATGAATATTGGAATCCCAATACAATCCATCAAAACGGTGGCAAAGTAAAGCTGACCTTACACCGCTACTTTGTTCTACCATAACGTTATTTTATACTTCTTTTTGTTCACTTTTATCTCTCTCTCTCTATAACAAAATGAAACTTATGCAATGCAATAATCTCAAGAGCCTTTGAAACAGGGGACAAAATGGTCTTTTTATGTATTAAGAGTGTTCAGTGACCTTTTTAGTAATGTTTTGATAATGTGAAAATTATGGACTCTTTTTATGCCCTTAATGGAATGTGAAAATTATGGACTCTTTTGAGTTGGGTTTTTTATACGGTATTAGTCGGGTTAGCTTGAAATAATACTAACCCAAACCAAATCAAATTATTAAAAAACCCAATCGTCTGGTTCGTGTTGGTTTCAGGTTGGTATGAGTTGGGTTTCGGGTTTTAAGACACATGTCCCATTGTAATAATCATCAAATAGAACAATACTTTTCTTTTTTGAGGAAAAATTGAACACTACTTAAAAACAATAATTTTTAGTAGACATCGTAAGTTGGAATTTGATGAATCTAATAATTTATAACACAACCAACAACATATAAAGATATTAAAAAAGAAAAATAGTTTAGAATTAAGGAAAGCATCTATGAAAATTTAAAGGTTAATAAAATTTTTCTTGATTCATATGAAAAATGAAAAAAATTACTCTCTCCGTCCCATTTGACTTTTCACACGATTAAGAAAAGTCAAATTAATGCTTTGAATCTCATTAAATGATCCAATATTTTTTACATTTATGCCCTTTAAGTAATACTTTGTCATAAATGTAAACATATTAGATCATTTAAAGAGATTCAAAGCATTAATTACATTTTTCGTAATCGTGTGAAAAATCAAACACGATTATTAAAATGGGACAGGGAGTATGAGATTAAAATCATAGTCACTTTAATATGATTTTGATTGAGAATCAAGGAGTTGAAATTGATTTTCATTTTCATTTGATTTTTCAATTGTCACGCCATAAGAATAAATACCGATAAAAATGACAATGAATAGCAATAACCTTTTTTTCATTGGCTGAGAATAGAACCAATTATTTGTAATTTGTTTCGGGTTGGTTTGAGTCGAACCGAAAAATATATATAAATACCCAAACCAACCTAATAGTATTCGGGTTGGGTCAAAAACCAACCCAAAGTTTTTGGTTTCAATTGATTTGAATTATTTCGGGTTGGTTCGGTTTGGGTTTTAGGCTGGTTTGAGTTTATTGAGTTTTTTGCTTAGTCCTAAAATGCACCAAACTATTTATACTTGGACATCCAAATTAAGAAGCGCATATCTATATATAATATATAGAGGAGAGGAAATAAAATCAATTTGACCCAAACCCGGCAAATAACCCACTCAACCCGCTCCAAACCCGTTCAATAAAAACACGTCACAAAAAATATTTCCTCCTATATAAATAAATATCTAACCTTTTGTTTTGTAAATCCAAACATTTTTCCACGCGTTTCTTTTGTCCACCACATCTAAACCCACCCACTTACTCCACTCCCACACAAGTACCATTGTTCATAACCTTTTGTTACATGCTTATCAAATCATGGATTCGTTGAATCATATTTTCAATCTCCGCTATCTCTTTTAAGGATGAGGGTGACTTCTACAAGGTTGTAGGTATGGTTTTATGTTTCTTCATAAATTCGATAATCCTTTGAATTTTTATAGAGCTGCGGGTTGATCTCCGAATGGGTATCAAGTTTTTTTTTTTGTCTTCTTCTTTGGTTTTCATATATCATCACATCGAAGCAGGTTTGTCTCCGGAAATGTATATTATAAATCATTTGTTCTTATTAATTTATTACAAAGTGTATTTCCTAATGCAGTTTTTCTTACTTTTGGTTTTCACGTATCATCACATCCGTGTAGCAGGTTGATCTCCGAAAAGGTATATTATAAAGCATTTGTTCTTATTTATTTCAAAGTGTATTAGTTTACTAAAGCAGTGTCGTGATCAAGTTTTTTTTTTTTTTTTTCCTTCCATTTTTTATGTTTTCATGCATGTTGATAAATAAAAACGTATATTAGCAGTGTCGTGATCAAGTTTTTTATTTTTTATTTTTTCAGTTTACATGTTGTGCACTGAAAATGTATATTATATTACATTTGTTATCTATTTCAAAGCGTATTTGTTTACTGAAGCAGTGTCATGATCAATATCATAGCATTTTTTTTTTCCGGTAGCACTTTTTTTTGGATTATTTCATGATTGCACATACATAGCGTGTATTTTCTCGCTGCTATCAGGTGAAGGTTAAGGCTGCATAAAGAATATCTGATTTGTGGTTACATTTGTTTTACTATCTCATCTCTGTCCGGATTCGAATCGTAGCCACTGTCTATAACAGGTATTTTTCTGAATTTGATTACATTTTCATAATCAATTTTTATTTCAATAACAAAGATATTATTAATTAAAAAATAAATGTAAACTTTATTCAATAAATAGAATGATACGCGTGATATTCTTAGGCAACAACAAAAACGGGACTTTCTATAATTAACTAAATTGATACACGTAATATTCTTAAACAACCAAAAAAAACAGAAGTTTCTATAATTAACACCATAAAAATTAAAAAAATAAATAAAATGAATCTTTTATTAATAAAACGCATGCTTCTATTAATTAAATAAAATGATATGCGTGATATTCTTACATTGCTACAAAATCAGAAATTTCTATAGTTAAATCCTGAACAAAATATTAAATAAAAATGTAGCTTTAATTAATTAAAAAAACGAATGATTTGTTAATTTAATAATATGATACACTTGATATTCTTAAAACAACCACAAAAACGGAAGTTTCTATAATTAACACCCGTGAACGGAAAAACATCTGTATATTCTATTGATTAAAAAAATGTAGATTTTCTTAATTAAATAAATTGATGCACGTAATATTCTTAACAACCACATAAACAAAGTTTCTATAATTAACACAATACAATAAATAAAAAATAAACGTATCTTTTAATAATCGAACACATGCTTTTATTAATTAAATTAAATGATATGTGTGATATTCTTACATTACTACAAAATCGGAAATTTCTATAATTAACTCCTGAACAAAATATTAAACAAAAATGTTGCTTTAGTTAATTAATAAAAATGAATGATATATTAATTTAATAATATGATTCACGTGATATTCCTAAACAACCACAAAAACGGAAGTTTCTATAATTAACTCCCGCGAATGAAAAAAGCAGGATATTCTATTGATTAAAAAACACATATTTTCTTAATTAAATAAATTGATGCACCTAATATTCTTAAACAACCACATAAACGAAAGTTTCTATAATTAACACCATACAATAAATAAAAAATAAAACGCATCTTTTTATAATAAACCAATGCTTTTATTGATTAAATAAAATGATATGCGTGATATTCTTGCATTACTACAAAATTGGAAATTTCTATAATTAACTCCTAAATAGAATATTGAACATAAATGTAGCTTTAATTAATTAATAAAAAATGAATGATTTAATAATTTAATAATATAATACACGTGATATTCTTAAACAACAAAAAAAGAAAGTTTTTATAATTAACTCCTGTGAACGGAAAAATAAAATTGTATATTCTATAGATTAAAAAAACGCAGCATTTCTTAATCAAATAAATTGATGCACGTAATATTCTTAAACAACTACATAAATGGAAGTTTCTATAATTAACACCATACAAAAAAAAAATATAGCATATTTTTTAATAATAAAACCTATGATTTTATTAATTAAATTAAATGACATGTGTGATATTCTTACATTACTACAAAATCAGAAATTTCTATAATTAACTTCTGAACAAAATTTTAAAAAAATATAGCGTTAGATAATTAATAAAAATTAAGAAAAATTTAATTTAATAATATAATACACGTGATTTTTTTTAAATAATGACAAAGACGGAAGTCTCTATAATTACCCCACGAGAACGGGAAACTATATATTCTATTGATTAAAAAACCCATCTTTTCTTAATTAAATAAATTGATGCACGTAATATTCTTACAACCACATAAACGGAAGTTCCTATAATTAACACCATGCAATAAATAAAAAATAAATAAAACAAAAAAAGGATATGCGTAAAACAAACACATGCTTTAATAAAACATGCTTAATAAAAAAATAAATAAAAAATAAATCGTATGTTTAATAAAAAAAAACATGCTTTTATTAATTAAATAAAAGGATATGCGTGATATTCTTACATTCCTACAAAATCGGAAATTTCTATAATTCTTCTGAACAGAATATTAAACAAAAATAAAGCTTTTTTTAATTAATAAAAATAAATGATTTATTAATTTAATAATATGATAAACGTTATATTGTTAAACAACCACGAAAACGGGAATTTCTATAATTGACTCCCATGAACGGAAAAAAAACTATATATTCTATTGATTAAAAAAATGCAGCCTTTCTTAATTAATAAATTGATGCACGTAATATTCTTAAACAACCACGTAAAAGGAAGTTTCTATAATTAACACCATACAATAAATACAAAATAAAACGATTTATTAATATTAATAATATGATACACATGATATTCTTAAACAACCAAAAAAATGAATGTTTCTATAATTAACTCCCGAGAACGAAAAATCGTATCTTCTATTGTTCAAAAAATGTAGCTTTTATGAATTAAATAAATTGATGCACGTAATATTCTTAAACAATCACATAATTGGACGTTTCTATAATTTACACCATACAAGAAATAAAAAATAAAACATATCTTTTATTAATAAAACGCATACTTTTATTAATTAATAAAATGATATGCGTGATATTCTTACATTACTACAAAATTGGAGATTTCTATAATTATCCGGAACAAAATATTAAACAAAAATGTAGTTTTAATTAATTAATAAAAACCCGCATATTTTATTCGTTAAAAATTACGTATCTTTTATTAATTAAAGAAATATAAGCATGATGTTATTACCATGAATACGGAAGATTCTATAATTAACTATCGAGAACAAATAAAATACTTTTATTAATTAAAAATTACCAAACACGGTTGAACCATATTAATAAACATAATAATAATACTAATAACAATAATCCATTTGATGATTTAGTGCTCCATGATATGCTCGGCAACATAATGTTATCTGGTTCAACATTACATGTGTTCATACCGTATATTTACTTTATTTGCCACAATGTTCTACAATTTTTATTTTAATTTTTTTAATTATTCTCCCAATAGTATGGATTCGCCACAAAATATATTTCAGATATTGCTTATTTTTTGTGGCACGGTGGTTGTACGTTATCGAAATCAACATTTTTATCTATGTACAAAACAATAAATTCAAACTTCTTTGTCTTCATTTAATTATTGAAATGTCGCACTCATGTTTACTTTAATTTTATTAATGATCATGCATTGTACGTATTCAAAGTTTTACAAATTACACTTGATTCACTATTTTATTTTACATTTCAATTGACAATCCGGAAATTAATTTTCATGCGTTCCGCACAGGGTTATAATTTTTTGATCGACATTTACTATATTTCCGTGCGTGCCGCACGGGTTTTTGGCTAGTTTTCATATATTGTTCTATCTATGAAACCAAACTAATTTTTACAAATATCCACTGGAAAAAAATATGATTACTAAATTGTCATTTCTATCTAAAACACTGCATCTATCAATAAAATTTCACACTTCACAAAATATCTACATTACAGTCACTCGACTACTGCTCAGTCGAATAAGCACATTCGACTGCCACAGAGTCGAACAATAATGTTCGACATGCTCAATATCGAATAAAACATCATTCGAATAACAAACACATCCGACTATTTTCCAGTCGAATAAGCACATTCGACTGCCCCAAAATGTAACTTTGGCGTTTGACCAACTCAATATCGAATGAAAATTTATTTTTATATAAAAGGACTAGAATTGGCAATAGTCAAGTGTGATGTTAGTGAGAGAATCATCATTTAAAAACTTAATATACGATAACTTTGGTAACAATCTCTTTCTAACACCGATGCGATGTCTCAGATTAAAAAAAAAAAAGTGGCACCTGACAATTACTGTTCAAGCTATACTTGACTTTACAAAGATCGAAACCGGACATTCGGTCTCTACAAGATCGAATGTTGAGTTTATATTCAACTTTCTAACGATTAAATGTCGGTGTGGCGCACCAAATGTAGTTGACTTTTTAACGGTCAAATGTCAATGTGGTGCATCAAAAGTAGATTCGTCTTGTTGCCATAAACAACCCCCTATATAGATACATTTCGGACTACAAATAGTAAAAAGATTATTCATACGAATCAGTAGTGCTCTTCACATTCCATTAAGGGCATAAAAAGAGTCCATAATTTTCACATTATCCAAAACATCACTAAAAATGTCACAGAACACTCTTAATACATAAAAAGACCATTCTGTCCCCTGTTTCCAGTAGTAGAGTACACAGTTCCACAACAAGTACAGCAAAATACCTCAAAAGCCCTTTTTAGTGAGCTGGGTGAGACAATGCCGAGAGAGCACGATGCGCATGCGCCTGGAACGTACACGCGCAATGTACAGATGTCAAGTTAAGACAGCCACTGATGATGAGGGAATGTCAACCTGGACACGTATGGAGCGCAGGGAACGAGTCACATAGAGCCTGAACAGCTGGAGGAGTTAAGGCTGTGCATTGGCTGATGTTTAGGTTTATGAGGCCTTCTTCGTATTTGTTCTTCACGGATTCCCACATAGCGTCAGTGTTAGAATGCTGCTTTCTCTCTGATCGGCTATGCGCTAATGAGTACATAGCTCTGTCTGTAATGTTCTGGCAGTAGTATAGGCCTAGGGATCTTATATGAGGGCAATTGTTTGCTAATGCAACAACGCTTTCATCTAAAATAACAGAGAATGAACTCACAATCAAGAAACAATCTGGAAAGTTATTAGAAGCTAAAAACACGTATTTTGAGCAATTGCAGTTATCGGGTTCAAAATACGAACAAAATACCTGTAATCAGAACACAGCCACACAGATCTAAGCCTCTTAAATCAGGGCATCCATTGGCTAAACTCATTACCCCTGCATCACCGACTTTTTCGCACCATCCCAGATTAATATACTGCAGCTTATTGCAATAAAGCCCAATAGCCTGCAAAAGAAGTAGTTCATATGAGTTATTAAAAACAATCATGTCTGAAAAATTAACTACGGTTTTATATACCTTAAGTGCTGTATCGGTTGCAGCTTTAAAACATCCACATAGATTCAAGTACTTCAGATTACTGCAAAACCTTGCCAGGTAAGCGACTGCATTGTCACTGAAGGCTGAGCATCCGCTGATGTTAAGCCTCGAGAGATTTGGACAACCGTGTGCCAGAGCATATAGAGAGCGATCAGTCAGCTTGAAGCTTTTGCTGAGGTCAAGGTCTTGTAAGTCGCGACAGTTGGTGGAAATCATCTCGATTGAATCGTCTTGAAGCTGCGGTATATCTTGTCGTAGGTGAAGTACTTGTAACTTGCTGAACTTTGGAGCAAGTGAGAGAACCAAGTTGTTCATGTTCTTCTTACACCTGGAATTTTGTAAAGACGATCAAAACAAGATTACGTTTTTGAAACGTTCCCAACAAGTGTAGCACAACACAAGATGCAAGAATCTAAATCATCAGACAGAAAAACAAATCAGCTGCACATCCCCCCCGAACACACACACACAAAAGCACTAAAAAAGGGCAGCTTGAAGGCCTGTAAGGACATATTCCAGCCCAATAAGACAAAATACCCTGCCTTCTCAAAGCAGTAGTTGCTAACATGATGCCCTACAAGAGGCCGTTTTTCTTTTTTAAAGGCCACAGTATCATGGACCAACCGACCCGACTAATCAGGAGTTTAGCCCCGAGTGGTGCCTAAAAAGACCGTGTCATAGGCAGGGGTAAAGGTGTGGCCCAGAGCACTTTGAATAAGCTGGTTAGACACAAAATGGGAAGCATGTGAACAGTTTGCCTGTAGATATTCTTTGACAAAGCGAACGAAATGCATCAAGAATACATCAACAATGAGAACTTGGCAAGAAATGAACACTTAACCTATTATTCGTTCATTCTTCTTGCACTTTGTTCTTCACTCATCCTGAATTTAACTTCAAGATCGTCAATTGCACAACATGTGTACCATGGACTACGAGATTCATATATAAGTCTCGGGTAACACTCAACTATCAAAACAAAATGCAGCTTATTTGCTAGAAACGATTTCGACAACCAACTCGCCTCTAGCGTTCAATCGTCAAGCAACACGAAAATGCCATCAAAGTCAAAACAGCTCATATGTTTCCCTGAATCCTTTTTAGGGGCGGTAGAACGTAACTTTTTCGTATTTTATGATGATATCCCCATGGATAGAAGCTTTGATGCAGCCATAAAAGTTGCTACCCTGTGACCAGAAGTCAAGGGTTCAAACTGTGAAAACAGCTCTGAAATATAGGTGAGACTGCACAGAAAAATGACTAAATGGTTTCCATACTTCGGAAAGTTTCTTTCGTAACCTCGCATATGTCGGATGCTTCTACGCACCGGACGGACGGATTACGTTACCTTTATTATTACATCTCACATCTCTATGACAAACGTTCTTGATCAGGATTTTATAGCTACAAGAATCAAGAACATGGCTCTGAAAATGTGTCAAATTACTAACAAATCTTCATTCACAACCTCTAAATCACATAAACAAAAGAACAGCTTCAACTAAACTTAATCCACACTTCAATGATCATCTAAAATTATCATCAACATATTTCAAAACAAAAACAGCTCACACCAAAAGGGAAAACATATGCATAACTAGTCCCAGAAATTCAAGCCATAACAAAAATTACCCAATCTCACACCAAATTAAAAATAAATAAAAAATACAATCATCAAACACATAATAGGCAAAACAATTTTCTACCCAAAACCCCCATAAAAATTCATAATCAACACCCAAAAAGCTCAATTTTTTTTAACAGAATCATACCAAGAAAGATTGAGCCGAGTAACTCCCCAAGAGATAGCATCTCTCCAACCGCAACAAACCCCAGAAGCCACAATAATAATCCGATCATCATCAACAAGATTCACTATCCTCAACAGTAGCTCAACAGGTATATCTTTCCACTCAGTAATCACTGTTCCACCAGGTCCTTTCATTTTACCGTTATTGCAATTTGCACCCTCAAAAACCATCAGCTTCCCAAAGCACATGTCAAGTTTTTCCTCTCCTATCATCTCTTCCAACTTTCACTACTAAATAATCACAACCCTGTAACTATTTATAGAGTAAAGTTCAAGCTTTTGCCCAAAAAAACCCGAAAAGAAGAGAAATTTAAAATGATTATGAACCGATATTTGTGATTATAAATTAATGGTCAAGGGAAAAAAAAGGTGGCCTGCAAAACCACTCAAACGTGTCAATGATATAGGACCGTAGGGGTTTATTACAAGCTTACTAATCAGGCATTGCTACGCGATAAAAAATAATCGTCTTTTCACGGCACTACATCAAATCTTTCATTTTATAAATCATAGTATAATCAATTTTCAGATAGTCAATTGAGATGAGGATCAAGTTTTCGGTGATCGGTTATAACAACCGATCACTAGGAAACCAATTCTCAACTATAGAATACGTTTTCTGTCGCCTTCACGTGTATAATCACTGTTAAAAATGCATGTTGCTGATAGTCATACATTTAAGCCGAGGACCGAGGCATAGGATTCGATCCCTTCACTCATCTTATCACATTACAAAAAAGACTAACACATAACTCTCAATGTACACAATTTACGAAACTCTAGAGGCTAGATAGTGAAGGCCATTTGGATTGAGACTCAATTTTTTCGAATCAGTTTTCCGTTAATAGATTGTGCTTGGTGTGGTGTCACATCAAAAAAAAAAACAAAAACAAAGAGACATTTATTGGCACCACACTCATTCTACTATCACTCTACCTGTACACCACAGTAGAACTGACCCTTTGAAAGCCGTGATAGAATAGTGAAAATGAGAAAATGCTTGTTGTTATTCAATAAAGCATTACAATATATAAGCGCGGAAAGGCTTCTATGAAAGCATATATAACCATAAATGCGCAGAATATATCACCATAAATGCATAATATCAAAATATATAATCTAAATCTAATTATATCTCTAATAGCCCCTCAAGCTCATATGAGCCAATGACACGAAAGCTTGAAACTTGTAGTGTTGATGGCGGTTGGATGCATCTTCAACAAGAACGGGAGGAATGAGTAGTGGGTGGATGAAGAAATCTGGGGGCGCAAATTTCGTGGATATACCCTAAAAGAACCGATGGTCAACCTGTGTTAACAGGAGGGAGGGATATACCCTTGCAGAAAAAAAAAATTTGGGATTTACCCGTGCAGAAAAGAAAATTTGAGGGATATACCCTTGCAGAAAAGAAATCAACCTGTTTGAACAGGAGGGAGGGGGACGTACCCTAGCAGAAAATAAAAATTTTGTGGGATATACCCGTGCGAAAAAAAAAATAAAAATGTGGAGGGCGATATCCTAAAATACGGTCCCAGAAATTTCAGCCTACCCCAATCGTTTACCTCCCATTATTTACCTTTACCACCCATTTTGGGGGATGCTGCCGAGATTTTGTTGGTCCAAGTGCTTCCATTAATTTGTTTAAAGAGTGTCCGCTTCACAGATTCAATACTGTACTTGTTGAATCTAATTATATCTCTAATTGTTTTTCCATGCGGTGATAGTGCCAGCAAATTAGGTATCCCATTTTCATGCAATAGGCCAAACAAATTATATGGGCACCACAAGCGGCTGCTTTAATTTCTATGAGTGGCGCCACCACAAGCGGCTTCCATGACGGTGGCTCTGTTTCAATATTACAGCTGGCTTCGAGATTTGTTTCCTTGGGCCTGAGAGGGCGGTGCTGCGAAGCTGAACGGGTGGCCATTGATGCCGGCAATGATCCGGTGGCGGCTAGGGTTTTATTCGAAAGGAAAAAAAATCTAGATATTAACTATAAAAAAAAAATTTGCAACGTGAAAAAAAAAATTTAAAATAAAATTGGGAGGGGGTGAGGGTTTGATCATATTGATGTCACAAACCCCCACCCGGGCATTCTTTTTCATAGATCTTGCTCAAGATCGAAAGACGTTAATCTGAAATTGATACTGTGATAGAATAGTGAAAATGAGAAAATGCTTTGTTGTTATTCAATAAAAGATTACAATATATAAGTTTCAAAGCGCTTCTGTATAGTTTTAATATATAACCATAAATGCAGAATATATCACCATAAATGCATAATATCAAAATATATAATCTAAATCTAATTATATCTTTAATAAGCGGTTTTGAAGCCAAGAACAAGCTTCTCGTGGATTCTGGAGTAAGAACCGACTTTTTCAAAATTAGTTCTCATAATGCACCTAAGAAAGTCGGTTCTTGTCTCCAGAACCGACTTTTAAAATATCGTTTTTACAGTGATGCAAATATAAAATGTTGCACGAGTAAATTAGATGTTGTGCAAATAATAGCTCAGAAACAATGCAGTGCCGCACAAAAAACAGCATAATGCCGCTGCAGGCAAAATAATAATAATAATAATAATAATAATAATAATAATAACAAAACTAATAATAATAACGGTTAATACGTCTAATACACATATGTATCTACTGCATTTTCCACAACATATTTTTATCATATTTATATATGATAAAATTAACATCATTCAATATTCATATGCTTTTCTTCAACAACAAAAAAAATCATATGCTTTAATCAATGATAAAAACATTTATAATGATACATGTCATGACACCAACGTTTTAAAATTGAAGTGTTAATTAAAAAACAAATAAAAGAACATGTTTTTTTAGAGGTAAAGTTAAATAATCCATGTAACATAAATGTTAGAGAATATACGTTCTTATTTTATTCTTTTCGTAGTAAAAATGCAATTCTTTCTCGTTCACTTTTCTTTCGGCATATTAAACGGAAAACAATTCCTTATTTAAAAATTAAAAAAAAAAAAACTTTCTCTATTAAATGTCAAAGAGAATATCTTGATTGTTTCTTCATCTTTCTTTCCGTAGCAAGCAAGCATTCCCAAACCATGTTGATCTCGATCTTCGAGCATGTTTACGTTTTGCTTGTCTTCTAAGATTCAACAAGTATCTCGATTTTTTAACAATAATCGATTTTTCTGATCGATCATTTGTATCATTTTGGCTTGAATTAGTTTGCGAGTTAGTTATGTTAGTAGTAGTACATTTTACACAAAACATTAGCAAACAATATTTATAATAAACATTTTCACTGATTCCGTAAGGAAAAAAAAAACATTTTCATTGATTACAATGAAAAAAATCCATATAGAAACATTTCAACTATTGTTGACCGGGTCTCATCATATCCATTAATGGACTAAAATAATGCCACATTTGTTTATTCAACATTAATTAATTATCATTTGTCAATAAATACTCAATTTATTCATATGAAATAAAGATGATTTATATATGATCGTAATAATTGCTCTATACTTACTTGTTATAACCAGACAGGACACTAGAATTCTAGTCTCGCTAAGACCAAAAGGGTGTATGTATGAATTTCTCGTTTCTGTAAAAAAAAATTGATAGACAATATTGAAAAGTATAATTAAATAATTTTTATCGTCGAAATACCCAATCAATCAATTTTATGAGTAACAAGATAAAAAAGAAACAAACAATAGAAGATTTTTGTGGTCCAGGTCTAGTTTTATATTTTATTAAATTTTTTTATATTTATGTTTGGGTAAATAAAAATCTTGTCATGAGGTTGGGAATAGAATGGCACTCATTATCATTTTGACCAAAAAAAAAGAGAAAAAGTAATTGCATTATTAGCTTTTGGTGAATGGTGAGAGAAAGCAGAGCATTATTATCTTTACATGATAGATATCATCCATCTAAAAATAATTAAATGATATTCGTGTTACATTTTCATAATAATTAAATGATGATTCATTCAACTTCACCTTCTATTAAACTTAGAACAATTTATGTATTTAATTAAGTCTATGTTTCATAAGTCAAAAAATATCAACATATATTTCTATGTTAAATTTGATGATTCATAAGGGCGTTGAGAAGAGTTCAGAGTGGTTGTCACGGTCGTAGTACACTATGGTCCCTAACGGGTGTGATACCATCAACCGTTTTGATCTGAAATGATGAGTATATGTAGTGAGAGAATATAGCGTTGGGACTTGTTCTCATAACATGATAAGTTGATTCGACTCAAGCCCAAAAAGTTTGCTTAGGGGTTGAGCTGCTGTAACAGAAATGGTTGTTGATTTTAAAGACACACTAAAACAGATACAATGTATTTTAAGGATTAATGTAGTCATTCTTGAGCTGACTTATGGGTGGTTGGGCTCATGGTTGGTAGTGATGAACATGGTCCGGTTTGTTCGGTTTTTTCACGTTTTTTAAAACCAAACTATTTTGTACGGTTTCTAATTTTCGAAACCAAACTAGAACGGTTTTCAAATGTAAACCGTTTGTTCAGTCCGGTTTGGTTCAACTTGGTTCCGGTTTTTTTACGGTTTTTTTAACAATTAAAATTATTGATAGGAAATCACAAATTGCTCGTAACAACAAATGATAATATATGTAATATATTAGTACTATTATATCAGTAAATCCAATGAGACGATTTAACAAATGTCTTATATTTAACTAACATCTAACCATGCGAATCTTAAAGATCCAAAAACCAATCATACTTTAACACCATCCAACGCAACGAACTCGACACCTACCATTGAATTCCCAAGTTTGGGACAAACAAGATAATGAAAGAGTCATCTCTTACTCATTTCAATTCATTAGTGAATCATTAACTTCAAAAAATACTAATAATGAACTAATCGTTAATTATATTATTGAATATCATATATAAATCTCAAAATCCATTAGACAAAATAATATTTTGAGTATGGTCAAGGGAGAAAGAGGAATGCATTTGTTCCATAAGTAAGCGAGATAAATTAAAGATAGCTAACTTTCACACATTTCAAACGAAAAAAAAACATGTGATATAATATTGGGCTTCATTTAGTTAGAACATATTCGTGGTTTTATTTTCTCCAAAACACCAACTCTGATTTTGATTATTTCAACAATGTTATTCTCCAACATAATCTAATTATAAGAAAATAAAAGACAAACTTATATAAAACTAATGTCTATAAATGCATTTATTTATATAAAATGTCAAACCTAACAAATAAACAAATCGGAAAATGTTCATGATGAAATTCATCAACATTATTAGAAGAAGTAAGTAATACAAATAAGCATAAACATATTTCAGATATTGGTGTTGAGGAAGTAGAAATAGTTAGCGGTGTGAGTTGTGAATTGACATGTACTCGAGATTCTCTTATATGATTGAAAATTAAAGACAAGTCAGTGAAATGATCAACAAAATATGAATCTTTAGGATATGAGATTAGTAATTGATCATTAAAACATTACAAATACAAAGTTTAAACATTTTGAGTTGGACCGAAAATAACACATTGATATTTTAAAGTATTAATAGATATATATATGTGTGTGTGTGTGTGTGTATATATATATATATAGAGAGAGAGAGAGAGAGAGAGAGAGATGTATACATATAAAATCCGGTTTGGTACGGTTTTCAACGGTTTTTATTTATTTAAATTAGAACCAAATTGTTATTCACGGTTTGATTTTTTACAATACAAAAACCGACAAAAAAACCACGGTTTACACCTTTTCGGTTTGGTTCTATTTTGTTCGACCGTTTAGTTTGGTTTTCCGGTTTTTTTTTCACCCCTTGGTTGAGATCAATTCCTTAACTCGAGACGGACCCCAATATATACGGACACAGTCTGTGGCCACTCAAATTTCAATCAAAAGCTTAATATACCACTCTTATAATAATAAAATTGTGTATGTATATTATTATAGACAATTTATACAACAATTATTTATTTAGTTCAATTGGTTATAAACTTTGTTATTTATTTTAAAAATAATGCATTTGAGACTTGGGTATTGAGTTTTTCTACCTTTTTTTTTTCAGAGATCTGAAAAAATTTCATGTCAAAATCATCATGCTTTAACTTTATATGAAGTATATATACGGACATAGACACATTGCATGACATGACACAAAAATGACGACATGGTTAATTTCAAAATTTAACGACATGTGTTAAAAATATATATATATATATATATATATATATATATATATATATATATATATATATATATATATATATATATATTAATATTATAAATATTATACCAGCCCTCATTTTTCTTAAATAAATACTATAAAATATCCAAAGCTATACCAAAAGATCAGGATACGTCTCAGGTAGCGTATCCTCATATTCTTCAAACAATATTTGTTATTCCTTTATCAGAGATGATGTTGGAAATATACATAAACCAGAAAAATAAATAATGTTGTTATTAACACCGTAACACAGCTCTAACGTGACACCACATTTAGAGTTTAGGCTCGACTTTACAAAGTCGGAGTTTGACATTCGACAAACATAGACACAAATCTTAAGATATCCGATATTTATTTATTCTTTTAAAAACAGATTCAACGTGATGTCATAAAAAACGGCCAAAATAAAACCTAACGTACATACTCCTACTAGAACATTCCTGTGACTTCACGCAAAATCATTATCGTATTAACATCTTAGCTAAGCTTTTGGTTGACTCTAATAATCACACGGAATTAATTGCTTTATTTAATTTAATTGGTTGATGCATTGGTTTCTAATTACAAATAAGGAATAAATCGAATGCATATTTACTAGAAAACGAGAGAGAACAGAAAAATGTTAACATTTTTTGCAATTTACTTTGCATGTTGATAATTCTACCTGGCTGGAGATAACTATATAACTACAATATATAATAAATTTTATGATAATCAATGATCATCAAATACAATAATATATATATATATATATATATATATATGTATATAAATTATAGCATTTCAAACTACTCCTGAAATTCTAATTCCAATACCACTTGATGCCACTTGAATAGTTATGTCCTGTGGCGGGTTTATATTTACTTTTCATGGGACTATACATATTTTTTTTTTTTTGAAGTATTTTATTTTTCATATGGTCCATAATATCATTTTACCAATAAAATGTGGGGTTTTTATTTTATTTTACGTGCCTCCGCCTCTGGTGACACTCATTCTGCTCGTTTGACATAACATAAAATGGTTAATCCGAATAATTAAGTTTGTTACATCTATAATTTATATCATGTTAATATTTCTCTTACTTTTTGAATAAGTGTGTCTTTTCTTTCGCATCTGAAAAAAAAAATCTGGCATTATATTATCTCCTATTAATCGAGTCTAACATTTTAGAAAAATGTCATTAAAATATTTTATCGTCGGCCTAAAAGTTAAAAAAAACGTTATATAGCGTATAATTTTGACATGACACGGTACGATTAACAATTTAAAAAAGAAAGAAAGACAGCATATAATACTTTATGAAATGAATTGATGAAAATTATTCGAAAATAGGAAAAAGGCAAAACGAGACAGAAAAAGATCCCAAGATTTGTGCAGAAAAGAAGCCGCTCCATTGAGTCTATGGTGGTGGTGGGGCTTAAGTTTATTTTTGCTTTTTATCTGCATGTCACCACTAACCATTATCATGATTTATTTAATGATATTATTTAATGACATCACATCAAATATGTTTTTGAAACACAATAGACATATTCAACTATTGAAAAGTTGAGTCTCACACGTAAGGTGAGCTTTCAGATGTCGAATGTTTGTATTTGAGATGTGGAATATCAAACATCATAACTCAGTATGATTTACATCATGGTTATGTGATGTTATTAAATACTTCTTTTTTATTCTTTTAGTACAAGACTATTATTATGATTAATCTAGGGTCTACCCGGGCTCTCTAGTGGGATGACCCGGGTTCGATCCCCTATCCCCGTAGATTAAAAAAAGCTTTCGTCCAAGTGAAAAAAAAATTTAAAAAAAAAAAAAAAAAATTTGTTCCTTATTTTTCTATTATTTTATACAAGGAATAATTAATATTTTCGACACTACCTGAATATTTTAAAGGTGATCTTACAGGTGATCGTGTCAGTGCTTATCGAAGATTCTGTAGAGATGGTCTCACTTGTGCCTCAGAATAAGCAATGAACCTCATCGAACCCCTCGACGGTGTTCGAGCTCGCTTTCGGTGTGTTTGAACCTTAGGCTCGGCTCGGCTCGAAATGATTATCCGGCCGGGTTCGGCTTGGTATTTGGGGAAAAAAGCTCGGCTCGGTTCGGCTCGAACATGTCAATATATTTGGGGAAAAAAGCTCGGCTCGGTTCGGCTCGGTTCGGCTCAAATAAAAAATTAACATATGATTCATAAAATATATGATATCAATATATGGTAAGGTATAATTCCTATTTTCTAAACACTTCGAACTGTATATGAATTTGATATCCGAGCCGAATATGTTCGAACATGTTTACTCGACCACCACCGAAATATCTAATTAAGTAAGGTTCGCTTCAAGTTCAACCCACGAACCGAGCCCGAATCGAGCTTTTTCGAAATTAATATTTAATCGAATCGAATATTAAGATTCATTTACATCACTCACACTCACTACCTATAAAAGAGTGATCCCACCATTATTCTATCATATGATTTTAGAGATGCATGGTTCACTATTCAACGCCCTAGAATTCGATCAGGACTAACAACGTTAGTTAAGCCGTCCCCATAACTCGGGACTAACAGCAGTGTTTAAATCATAATTGATCGATTAACTATTTAGATTAATCTTCCTCACGGATCCGTCTTATATAACTTGTTCATCTTTTCAACATGGAACATCACAATTTGATGCAATAGTTGGATTATATCAATTCTGGCTTTATTATTTACTAAATTAATAACAAATTAAAAAGTCTTTAATTTTTTAATGTATAGTATCAATTATTGTAGCTTTGATTTGATTTGTGGAAAGAAGAAATTAAAAAGTTTTTATGTCATTTTCAAAATATTGTCATTATCTAATCATGTCCTTTACGTGTAAACTTGTTCACATATATAGTGGTTCCTTTTACTTGTTCTATATTTTATTTACCATTCATTCCAAATGTGAGACTCTTTGAAATTGACCAAAAAAAAAAAAAAAAAAAAAAAAAAAACAACATTATTGTAGTCTATAACCAATTTATTAAGATGATAAGCGATAAGTTGTCACATCCATTCATATCATGAACAAGAACAAATGACGATGTGAAATCTACAGAAAATGGAATATATATTAAACAAAATAATTTATTAAGTGGTACATCTGCAAATTAACACACAGGCAGTCAAACACACACATATATATGTATATATATTATAAAAATATTAGGGTTTTTATGTGTACAATCTGTTTTACACGTAAAAGACTTTAAGTTTTTATAGATAATACTGTTAGCAATCCTAACAAATACATCTAAAAACTCACCCAAAACGTTAAAACTCAGTTTTGGTTAAGTATATTAAATTGGCCGTGAATCGGTGGATTAGTATGAAACATGGGAGGACGCAAGATATCGAATAAGGAGGACAATAAAATTTTTAAATGAGAAATAAAAAATTTAAGTGGAGGGAGGTACTCTATACATAATATAAATATTAGTGTATTTTTTTCAGGATCGAGATAGGCGATTCTTTTTCATTGTGTATGTAAATCATGGCAACGCAATGAAATTAAGAGTCGCTTGTTTTCTTGTAGTTGGAAAGTATTGGGATTGTGTAGTTGCCAAGTTCTTTCATTATTATAATAAAATTAGAACAATATTACTAGTGTTTGATTCGACTCAGATAATATAACCCAGCTTGAAAAAGTGTGTGTGTTTGTTATAAGTAGATTTAGGTGTGAAGCCGTGAAGGTGCCTAAAGCTCCTGAAATATGTTGTTAGATCAATGCTTTGGCAATTCATAGATCTGTTTTACATGCGATTTAGCTATTTTCAACCTTCACTTTCGTATTTGATTCTTTAATTTTCCGTACGATGCTTCATGACTTGAGAAAAAAATACTCTCGAATCATGGTCTGCTGTTCGAATTTTGAAATTATGTACGTTTGAGTCGGATCGCCATCTTGACAATAACGAAGTATTATTTTGAGGAGTACGGCCAGGGTGTCAATTTCGGGATGTGGCTTGATATCAAAGCCAGGTTATCCGAGTTAGCCATCTTGACTATAACGAAGTTTTATTTTGAGGAGTACAACCGGGGTGTCAATTTCAGGATGTGGCAGCTTAAGGAGGAGATTACTGTACTATCTTGTTTGGGAAGGAGAAGAATTCAGAGAGACAATTGTCAAGAGATTTCTACTTAGAGATCAATATCAGAGACAATTTCATTCAGTTGATCAATCAGTGCATGGAATTGTTTGGATTTCGGGAGAGCTTGGATAAAGCGGAGTTGTAATACTATTTTTTAATGTGGCCTTTTGTGTCAAGGAAGCAATTTGTTAAGTGTATTTGAATAAATTCCCACATTGCTTAGTTGTTAGTTTTGACCTTTTGATACTTTCTATATATAATATATCTCTAGTCTTTTTGTTATAGATGCATCTTTGAGATGTATCACTTAACATGAACCCAGTGCTGTGCATAGTGCGGTGCGAATTTTCAGCCGCACATTTTATTGTTTTTTTTTTTTTGTTTTGTTTTTTGGTTTTGTTTTAAATAAAGTTTGCTTACCTCAATTTAGAGCAAACACAACACGTCCAAAATCTCAGCCCCAAGTTGCGTTTTTTTGTTTTGTTTTTTTTTATAAAATAGTTTTTATTGTTTTTTTCTTTTTCGTTTTTTTTTTAAAATTTTATTTTTCCCTCCTCTTATTGTTGTTGTTTAATAACCTTGTTATTTGCTTTATATTTTATTTTCTATAAATCAAATCCTATATAAACTCGGATACAAATACGAAAATATCGTTTTACACGACATGATTACGGTAATATATCTAAATTAAAATTAAAATACATGACGCATCAAATGATGATAAACAATTATCTTTTATGAATAGTGAAATGTTTATTAAGATAGAGTACTTTTTAATCGACGTCTGCAACTTATCTTGTCGTTAAACATTTCTCCGGAAAAAATTCTGAAATTATAAAATAAAAATATTGTGTTCATGTGTCTACATCGTGTCGAAAGGTCATATATAAAAATATTGATTAGTATAATTATTTAAGTTAACCGACACATGTCAAAGGTGTCGGACACTGCGTACGACACTCAAATTAAAGTCTTGGTGCTTCCTAAATCAAAACTAAACAATATCGACCGGGATCGGCATCATATATAAATAAAAATTACAATGGTAATTCCTACTATTCCTACAAAGGGTAAGATAGGGTATAGTGGAATGGTGGATAAGGTAGGGTTGGGTGGTGGGTAGGGTAGGGTGCAGTGATGGGTAAGGTAGGGTTGTGGAAGGTTGAGTAGGGTAGGATAGGTTGGGGTAGTGGGTAAGGTAAGGTATAGTGGTGTGATGGGTAAGATAGGGTATAGTGGAATGGTGGATAGGGTAGGGTAGGGTTGGGTGGTGAGTAGGGTAGAGGTGAAGTGGTAGGTAAGGTAGGGCTGAGGAGGGTTGAGTAGGGTAGGATACGTTGGGGTAGTGGGTAAGGTAAGGTATGGTGGTGTGGTGGATAAGATAGGGTATAGTGGAATGGTGGATAGGGTAGGGTTGGGTGGTGGGTAGGGTACGGTGGGGTGGTGGGTTGGGTAGGGTAGAGAATGGTGGGGTGGGGGGAAGGTAGGGTGGTATGATGGGTAATGTAGGGTAAGGTAGGGTTGGGGTGGATGAGGGTAAGATATGGTGATATCGGGTAGGGTAGGATAGGGTGGTGGTGGGTAGGGTATGATAGCGGTGGGTAGGGCAGGGTATGATGGTGGGTAGGGTAGGATAGGGTAGGGTGAAGTGGTAGGTAAGGTAGGGTTGTGGAGGGTTGAGTAGGGTAGGATAGGTTGGGGTAGTGAGTAAGGTAAGGTATGGTGGTGTGGTGGATAAGATATGGTAAAGTGGAATGGTGGATAGGGTAGGGTTGGATGGTGGTAGGGTACGGTGGGGTGGTGGGTTGGGTAGGATAGAGAAGGATGGGTCATGGGGTGGTGGGAAGGTATTGTGGTATGATGAGTAAGGTAGGGTTGGGGTGGATGAAAGTGGAGTAGAGTAGGTAATGGGTAAGGTAGGTAGGATGTCGAGGGTAAGATATGGTGATATCGGGTAGGGTAGGATAGGGTGGTGGGTAGGGTATGATAGCGGTGGGTAGGGCAGGTGGGAAGAGAGGTAGGGTTTAATAGGGTATGACGTAGGACAACCCACCCGTTCGCCTATATCATACCTTACTATATTACACCCTACTCAAAGCCAACCTTAATTCACTACATTGCTCTATCAAAATCACCCAATGTGTCATCTTTTATATAATTTGTTTAATTCCAATCATGCATATTATATTCAATTCAATTCTCTGCGTAATAAGTATGCCAATGAAATCTTTTTTTCATCCTTCAAAATATTCTTCTTCTATATGTTTCCCGCAAATCTAAAAAAGCGAATATAAACCACAATTATTTGCATCAAGATAACTTTTTGGACATGTTGTGTGGTCTGTTTTGACTTTATCTGAAGTGTAATCACATCATTATACGTCCAGTCTGATCTTGCGGGTTTATATATATATATATATATATATATATATATATATATATATATATATATATATATAATATATATATATATTTCTAAAACATTTAACTATTAATATTTCTTTAAATTTCATGCATACCAGATAGCATTAATTTATATCAGATTTATAATTTATTTTATCTTTAATTTTTTTATTATATATTCATATAGAGAAATCGTTATCGCATTACTGACTAACCGGTATCACCGGACCAACCAACCGGTCGTGTCTGATCGACCAACCGACAAAAGACATATCCAACTAATTTGCTTTATGCCCTTTTTAGAATAGGTCCGTTTGAATATGTCCGCATTTTCATCCGTGTTGTATAGGTATTGATTGATATTAAAAGACAAATAATGTCATTAAAAATCTTGCAAAAAAAGATGTTTTTATAGGGATATAAAATAAAGGAGTAATGGTTGTAAAGGATAAAAATGAAGAATAAATTGTCAAAAAAGACAATTGGATTGAAAAATGGTGAAAAATGACAAAAGACACCTGAAAAGACGAAAATACCCTTGTCAAAGCGAACGACTTCAATTCCAATATCAAACGAATCCATTAAGAATAATCCAATAGAACTTTTTATTGTGCGTGTCATTTACGCTCTATTAGCATTTAAAAATAATAATTTTATTTTAATCAATTTCCATGAATATATATATATATATATTCCCATTAATGTTAACAATAACTTTTTTCTCCGTTCTTCCTCCCGTCGTTTTTTCCCCTCTTTTTCAGCCTTTCATCGTTCAACCTGAATGTAGCTCGAATTTAGGGGTTTATCCCCAATTTCCTCTTCTTAAATCATTCCTCTAATCTATATCGCAAATCTCCAAATCGTTTTCCACAACTTAAGTCTAAAAACCCTAATTTTTCAATTTCGACCTTTTTCAGAGATTATTCGACGAATTCGAACAGCACATTGCCAAACGATAATGCCAAATTATGTTATTGCGGAACAAAGATGAAGGTATCGACTTCATGGACTCCTTACAACCCCAGAAGAAGGTTCATCCCTTGTCCAAAATACAAGGTATGCTGAATTTTTGTTTTCATCTTTAATTCGAGATACTTAGTGAAGGTTCATCTTGTCCAAATTACGTAGTGAATTTGCAGAAATTTTCGTTCGTGTTCTGAGATTTTCATTTAAATCGAAATTTTGGCTCAGTAAGAGATTTTCGTTCAATATCTCTTACCTGCAAGAGATTTTGATTAAAGTCTTGCTTTTTCTCGTTTAAAGTCTTGATTTTTAGTTGAAAGTCAAGTTGGGGTTGAAGAAATCCATTTTTAAGAAATTTTGGATCTGAAATCAACAGAGATTTAATTATGAATCTGAAATCAGCAGAGAAATCCATTTCGTAGTGATGGAGGATGGATTTATCTTATGCAAATGTTTAAATTAATATTTTTAATCTAATATTATAATTTTTTTTGGAAATTGATTAAATTAATAAATTGATTAAATTAATATTTTGTGTTGATTTTTTAAATGGGTAAAATTACAAAAGATTTAAAAATAAGCGATAACATAGCTTTTTTAGAAGAATGAGAGATGAGGTCCATCTAAATTAAATACTCATTAACTTGGTGTGTATGAGTTTTTATTCACGTGGGGTGGAGCTAGAGGGGGAGGGGGAGGGGAGGGATTGTGTGTGTGTGTTTGGGGTTGATTAATTGAGTGTTTGGATTGTTTAGTTGGAAGTGAAAGGAGAGGAGACCAATGGAAAGCAAGGGATCACTTTCTTAACAATTTCTTATCATATGTTTCCTGCCATTCTTGTGAAGATTTGGAAGGAAAAAATATTTTTTTTTAAATATTTTATATAATTACCCCCTTCAAAAAGAATATTTTATATAATTACTTAAATAACCTTAAACTTAATACTAATCTCTCACTAACATAATATCTAAAATTGAAAAATCATTTATAATCTTGTCATCTCTTTTCTTTTCCAACGATATTCCAAACACACTTTTAAACCTTTCTTTCCTTTCCGTCTTGTTCTATCCAAACACTCAAAATAAACTTCACAATCTCTCATTCCCCTCTCATTTTTTTTTTCTGTCACTATCTTTCATTTTCCTTTCTATCGATTTACTTCAATCCAAACAGCCCTAAACGTTTCTTAAGCAAATTGCTTTATGAGTATTTATACACAGAATTTTCTATCTTATCTGTGTCTGTACCTTCTTCAATGATTTATTCACAAATAAAACTTTTTTATTTTACTTGAAAAGCCACTACCCCCTCCCCACCCCTCCCATCCTATCTCCCCCACCGAGCATTGTATGTAGGCTAGCTACATCGATATGTTACATGAATACTTGGGTGCTTTGCGTCTAGATACATTCAATAATCATCCCTATATATGGCACCAATAGCTCGGTGATATAGCTATATATATATATAGGATATCGTCTATTAATATAAAAAGGCACTAGCCCATTATTCAAAAATTGATAATATTTGTAAAGAAACATTTGTAGTTTTTGTATATATTTAATCTAAGTTTGTCCCCATGTGTTTGGTAAATTACTCTGCATGCGACGTACCAGTGATGTAATACTATGTGTTACACATTTTAATAAATTTTTGTGTATCTTTTGTGTAATATATCGTTTCGTAATAGATTCACTATCCTGAATGTTATCGTAGCGAATGGGGTTTTTGTTGTCGTGTGTGGAGTGATTTACGGAACAGATCCTTAATTTACGGAACTAATTACGGATTATTAAATTAGATAATAAATAATGCGAATAGAAATAGTCATATTATCTAACAGATCTAACAAAATCAATATTTCCTTACAGATCTAACTCGAACACAGAACAATAAAATTATGATACATATAATAAAGGACTGAGATCAAACCGGCGCGAAGAGTATTTTTTCCTTAAGATAAATTGCTCCCCAGATGTATGGTGCACTAGTAGTAGCAATAGATCCCCAAGATACAACACTTTCGCCTCCGATTTAGAGGCACTTCAAAACCCGAGCTCGGCGAACTTACATAGTGCTCCAACTTCTCTTCGACTCAATATCTGTGATCTATATGACCGACTTCTTTGTGGTGAAAAGACAAAAGAGAAAATTCGATACTTCAACTTTCATCCATGAGTTCTTTATATAGTGGAGAGGAGGAGCCAATGCTCAAACATGATTGACCGAAACACATCATCAAACTTTTCCCCTTGGAAAAGTAATGGCCGACTTTTCCCTCAAGAAAAGTCACTGGGGCGAAATTAATAAGATTAATTTTGAATTAATCTAATCCTCTAACCCTCTAATTGATCGGATGATGTGTCGTCTGAATTCTGATTGGTCGAATGACACAATCATATTCCAAAATTAATTTTATGGTCAATTTCATAAAGAAATTTGTCCAAAAATTTATAGTAACACCCGAGCCGAGCCGGACGGACGGACGGACGGCGGCATCGCGCGCGTGTGGAATAATCTAAGTCCTCCCTCCTGCATAAAAGTGCCTTGCCCCTTGAGGCACATCTATAAAAGATATACACTAGCTCTTATTACTTGAGCTCACAAGCCTCAAGTTACCTATGTGGGAGAATGGGGTGAGGTCATCCCTTCAACTCTCATCTCCTACATATTTTCTATCAATTTTAGTCATTAATTTCTCATTCACCCGACATCCGAATCGAGTGATTCAAAAGCCCATCATCAACTAATCCGTATGGAGTATTTAATGATATCATTAACTCTCGATGACATACATCGGAGTCTATCCGTAAATCGCGTTAAAGTTGACTATTTAACCATTCAAAAAGGATTTTTTTTCCAACAGTTTTTCGCCTCCATATGATAAACACACGTTTTATTGTAGGACATGTGAGACATATTCAGTGTCGTTTTGAGTGTCTTCCGGTTTGATTAAATCAAACAACCTGAATGCATGTATCTTGAGACTTGAGAGATATTTTCATATATTCTTTAGCGTGACATTGTTGAACACGTAAGGAACATTTCTTAAAAAGAATACATTTTATGTCTTGAGTACATTCACATTCCTTACGTATTCATATTTTTCAATACAATAAATCACACACCGAAAAGATCATGAGAAAAAAAGTATTTAGATGTAAAGATTAAGAAATATTTTAGATTAATCGAAGACGATGAGTGTAAATAGACACTAGATCTTAATAGAGAATATTATGTCATTAATTACATTAATGACATAATATTCTCTATTGGGGGTTGGGGTGGAGGAAGGTGGGTTGGGGGCCGAGGGTGTTGTGGGAATAGAGAGGGAGCCAATCCAAATAGTGGAGTCAAGGGGTTCGGGTGGGTTTGTGGATGTACGGGCAGAGGGAAAAATGTTCTCGACAAATTTGACATGACGCGAGGTATAGACACGGGAGGTGGATGGGTCTAGGCAGTAATATGCACTCTGAGTGAGGGAGTATCCCAAAAAAATACAAGGTTTAGAACGAGAGTCTAATTTATCACTCATGTAGGGGCGAAGCCAAGGATAGCAAAGACAACCAAAAGTACGGAGTTTCTTATAATTAGGGGAGGAGCCAAATAATTTCTCATACGGGGAGCTCATAGAGAGAGTAGGAGTTGGCATACGATTGATAAGGTAAACAGCTGTGGCAAAAGCATACGGCCAATATTCGACAGGCATAGAGGCTTGAGTTAGTAGTGTGAGGCATAGAGAATATTTCCTATAATTACATGATATTCTTTATTAATTACATTAATGACATAATATTCTCTATTAGATCTATTATGATCCAAGTAACACTGATATATGTATCCGGGTCATGGGGCGTTGTATGTTGTATCAAAGTTGCCCACTTAACGTAACAGAGTGTCTCAGCTTTGGAGAATTTGGCTGAGTCTTGGCGAGGACGTTAGTTCTAAGAGTCGCACATTGACAGAAGATAGAGGTAACCTTTTGAGTCATCTGGTAGGGTTTGGCCATTCCTTAGGAGGGGAATAATGTAATATCTGACATTGGAAATCTCAGAAAAGCAATATCTACATAAAAGTATGAGAAATAAAGGTTTGGATTCGTAGTTTGAAGCCAACTATCAAACGAAACAAAATGTCACGACGTAAGGAGCCACCTGTAGAGTCATCTGGTAATTAATCCTCTTGAGGTCGTGGACAGAGACGGCTACCAAACAAAATTAAGTGTCACGCCATTAGAGACGCGGGGTCAAGGACCTCTAAAGTCGTTTGGTAGTTCTCTGATAGGAAAATAGTAAAAACCTTTGTTCTAAAGGAACGAAGAATGTAGCATCTTAAATTAAAAACGTGAGATAAAGCTGTGCTTGTAGGCTGTTTACTCGGCGGCGGTGGCATAAAGCTGGTGGCTGGCGGTGGTGGCACGGCAGTTGGAGATGCCGGTTGGAAGTTTGTGATGCAGCATCTGAGGCGGAGTTGTCGGATTCCACATTGGCTGCGATCGAATACATGGACCAAAGGGAGCGTTCGGACCGGCGTTAGTATTTTGGCCGTAACTTTCGGCTCCGACGTCCGTTTTGCGCGCAGGACACCATTTCGGAAAGCTCTCTCCGAAGGCCGTTCACAGATTTTTCGATGCCAAAATCAACTGTTTTCCCTTCCATTTCGGCCGCCGAAGATTTTTGCGCGTTTTTCACAATTTTCTTATTTTATTTACGAATTCAATAAAGATCCGATTCGGATCCGTGATTTCAGACGTCGTGATTTCCGCACCGATTTATTTCCGTAATAAATTTCGTGATTTTATATTTTTGGAAAGTATCGTATTCGTGCAAATATAAAATCCCGGCTTGTGGGATGATTTTAGTCGACTTGAATAATATAACAAATTTGCCTCTCGTGAGCATATTACAAACCCTGTTTGTGAGTTCATCTCTTTTTCGCTTCCCTGTTTGCGTTTCCTTATACGCTCCGGCGTCAGTTGGTAGCAGAGCATACTCGTTTTCTGGGAACGTGTTGATCGCCATCAATCATGGTTGTTGGTCGTCGTGGAAGACGTGGTCGTGGAGCAGCCCAGATGCGTCAATCCCCTGTTCGAGAGATGACATGGGAGGAGGAACTGCAAAGGCAAGTGGAAGAGTTGACCCGACAGTTGGCAGAACGGAGTATTCGAGAGTCCAGCAACTCCGATTCCGGTTCTGTTTTTGAGAATCCTTATCACGATCATCAGCGTGAACGGGATGATCACCGCCATGGTCTTCATGGCCTTGGATTTAAGATCGAGCTGCCTGAGTTCGCGGGTACAATGCAGCCTGAAGCGTTTGTTGATTGGCTGATTGAGGTCGATCGGATCTTCGAGTACAAGGAGGTTCCAGACCGCGATAAGGTGAAACTGGTCGCCATCAAATTGAAAGGGAGAGCGTCTGCTTGGTGGGAACAGTTGAAACGGTCCCGTGAACGCCAGGGGAAACCGAAGATTACCGATTGGGAGAAGATGAAAAGGAAACTGAGGGCTCAATTTCTCCCATTCAATTACACTCAAACAATGTATCAACGGTTGCACGCGTTGAGACAAGGTAATCGATCTGTTGATGATTATACTGATGAGTTTTACCAGTTGATTAATAGGAATGACTTGGCTGAAACGGAGGAGCAGTTGGTCGCTCGATATTTGGGAGGGTTGCGTCAAACCATTCAAGACTCTCTCAGCCTTCATTCACTTTGGACGGTTTCTGAAGCACATCAGCGTGCTTTAACGACAGAGAGACAGCAGAATAGGAGGCCATCATACAGAGCGGACCAAGTCACCCGACCAATAGCTAGACCACAGGAGCCACGGACTGCAGTGCCGCCCCGTCCAACCCAGCAGTCTCAACCAGGTGCGTCTAGTTCTGGTATGAAGTGTTTTCGGTGTGGTGAATACGGTCACAGGGCAACAGACTGTAGGGTCACTCAAGGTGACAAAGGGAAGTCAAAAAATCTTTTGCTTGATGAGGATGTAGCGGATGAGACCAACGATGAGCCAGTGTATGATGAATATGAGGACGAGGAGGTGTTGTATGGCGATGGTCACCCGAATTTGGTCATTCAAAGGAGTCTCTTTTCCCCAAATTGGATTACGGAGATGACCGGTTGCGAGCGAGCATTTTTCGCACCACTTGTACTATTGGTGATAAAGTTTGCAGGTTGATCATCGATGGCGGCAGTTGTGAGAACGTAGTTTCCGAGGAAGCTGTTCAAAAATTACAATTAAAGACAGAGGTGCATCCCCGACCATACAGTCTGTCTTGGCTGAAAAGGGAAAGTGAGGTAAAAGTTGATAAGCGTTGTCTTGTTTCATTTTCTGTTGGGAAGAAGTATTTTGATTCTGCTTGGTGTGATGTTGTGGCTATGGATGCTTGCCATCTTTTATTGGGTAGACCTTGGCAGTATGACAGGAGTGTAGTGCATGATGGCAGGCGGAATACGCACTCTCTTGTTATCAAAGGGAAGAAGATTGTGTTGGCTCCCAGCCCAGAGAAACCTCACTCTAACCCTGGGAATGTTAATATACTTTGTATGTCTAAGTTTCTTGCAGAGATTAAAGATGATGATGTAATCTTTGCCTTGATTACGGGAGATAATGGAGCGGACCCTCAGGGGCTTGCCATGTTGCCTACTGAGGTGCAGAAGTTACTAGCTGAGTACGCAGATTTAATGCCAGATGAGCTCCCTCCGGGGCTTCCACCGATGCGGGACATTCAACACCATATTGACTTGATCCCTGGGTCAAGTTTACCCAACCGTCCGGCATATCGCCTCAGTCCTAAAGAGGTTGAAGAGTTGCAGCGGCAGGTGACTGAGTTGTTGTCAAGGGGATATGTTCGTGAAAGCATGAGCCCGTGTGCTGTTCCAGCCTTGTTGGTCCCTAAAAAGGATGGTACGTGGAGAATGTGTATTGATAGTAGGGCCATTAATAAAATTACTTTGTCAAATCAGTGCCCGATTCCCGCTTGGATGACATGATAGATTGCACAGCTGGTGCTAAGGTCTTTACCAAAATTGACCTTAAGAGCGGCTACCATCGATACTGGATAAGTGGTCGGAGATGAGTGGAAGCAAATGTTCAAAACCCTTATGGTTTGTATGAATGGTTGGTAATGCCGTTCGGTTTGTCTAATGCCCCCAGCACTTTTATGAGGTTTATGCATCAGGTGTTGCGACCTTTTATGGGAAAGTTTGTCGTCGTTTATTTTGACGACATATTAATTTATAGTCCAACTTGGGAGTCCCATTTTGAGCATCTTAAATCTGTCTTTGATATGCTTAGGAAAGAGCAGTTGTATGTAAATCAGAAGAAGTGTTCATTTTTCACTACTTCTGTCACGTTCCTTGGCTTTGTTGTGTCTACTGACGGCGTGCATGCAGATCAATCCAAAATTGACGCTGTCTTACAGTGGCCCAGCCCCAGGTCGTTGCATGATGTGAGGAGTTTTCATGGGTTGGCATCATTCTATCGCCGATTCATCCGAGACTTTAGCTCTTTGATTGCCCCAATCACGGAATGCTTAAAGGGTCGTGAATTTCAGTGGACTGAGGAGGCGGAGGCTAGCTTCCAACTAGTCAAACGGAAGATGACGGAGGCGCCAGTTCTTGCCATTCCTGATTTTGATAAGGTGTTTGAAGTTAACTGTGACGCATCCGGTGTTGGAATTGGTGGAGTTCTCAGCCAAGAAGGTCGCCCGATAGCCTTCTTCAGTGAAAAAGTGTCTGGCTCAAAGAAAAATTACTCAACTTATGACTTGGAGTTCTATGCAATCGTGCAAACACTAAAACATTGGCGGCATTATTTGGTGCACAAGGAATTCATTTTGGTCACAGATCATGAGGCCCTAAAATATATTAATGGTCAGCACAAGCTGAGCAGGAGGCATGCTAAGTGGGTTGCGTTCTTACAGGAATTCACATTTACCTTGAAACACTTAGCAGGTACCCAGAACCGTGCAGCAGATGCATTGAGCAGACGTTCATTAGTCCTTACTACCATGACAGCCAAAATCACGGCATTTGATGTGTTCCCGGATATGTATACGGATGACCCTTCTTTCGGAAAAATCATGCAGGAGGTAAAAGAAGGTCAGCGTTCCGATTATGTTTTACACGAGGGTTATCTTTTTCGTGGCTTGCAACTATGTGTCCCAGATTGTTCTGTCCGGCAGCAAATCCTTAGTGAACTACACAACGAAGGTCACTTTGGGAGAGATAAGACATTGGCGTTGATTGCTGCGAATTATTATTGGCCAAAATTGGCAAGCGATGTGGCCAAGTGGGTGGAGCGATGTCATATTTGCCAACGATCCAAGGGTGTTCTTACTAATGCTGGGTTGTATACACCGTTACCTGTTCCAGAAGCTCCATGGCATGATGTCACAATGGATTTTGTCCTGGGCTTACCTCGTACTCAGCGGGCAAGCGATTCTGTTTTTGTTGTTGTCGACAGGTTCTCGAAGATGGCTCATTTCATCCCTTGTAGAAAGACGATGGATGTTGTTCGTATTGCTCACCTTTACTTCAAAGAGATTGTTTGTCTTCATGGTGTTCCTCGTTCCATCACTTCTGACCGGGACACCAAGTTTGTTAGTAATTTTTGGAGGAGCATGTGGGACAAGTTGGGGTCGAAGCTAAACTTTAGCAGTGCCTATCACCCGCAGACGGACGGGCAGACAGAAGTTGTCAATCGTAGCCTTGGAAACCTTTTACGGAGTTTAGCAGGATCGAAGCCTAAACAATGGGACTTAGCCCTCCCGCAAGCTGAGTTTGCCTATAACCGTTCCCGAAGCAGAACTACGGGTTTGACCCCATTTGAAGTTGTTTATGGTAAGAATCCGAGTGGTGTTTTGGACTTAGCTCATGTTCCGCGCATTGGCAAGTTGCATCCAAAGGCGGAAGATATGGCAGCTCATTTTCATGATATTCATGAGCACGTTCGTCGTGAAATTGAAGCTAGCAATTCAAGGTACAAGGCACAAGCTGATAGCCATCGCCGTCGGGTAGTGTTTAACGTTGGGGACTATGTTTGGGCAGTTTTAACTAAGGACAGATTTCCTGCGGGATCATACAATAAGTTGAAGGAGCGCAAGATTGGGCCTTGTGAGGTGCTGCAGAAAATCAATGATAATGCATATCGTTTACGACTTCCGGGCAATTTGAAGACCGGCCGAGCGTGTTCAATGTGAAGCATTTGCGTCCCTATGTCCCCTGAGTTTGAGTACGAGATGATGTGAACTCGTGGCGAGTTCTTTTGAACCCGGGAGAATGATGCGACATCTCGAGGCGGAGTTGTCGGATTCCACATTGGTCGCGATCGAATACATGGACCAAAGGGAGCGTTCGGACCAGCGTTAGTATTTTGGCCGTAACTTTCGGCTCCGACGTCCGTTTCTTGCGCGAGACACCATTTCGAAAGCTCTCCGAAGGCCGTTCCACGATTTTTCGATGCCAAAATCAAATTGTTTTCCCTTCCATTTCGGCCGCCGAAGATTTTTGCGCGTTTTTCACAATTTTCTTATTTTATTTACGAATTCAATAAAGATCCGATTCCGGATCCGTGATTTCAGCATCGTGATTTCCACGCTGATTTATTTCCGTAATAAATTCTGTGATTTTATATTTTTGGAAAGTATCGTATTCGTGCGGCTATAAAATCCCGGCTTGTGGGATGATTTTAGTCGACTTGAATAATATAACAAATTTGCCTCTCGTATAGCATATTCAAAACCTGTTTGTGAGTTCATCTCTTTTTTCGCTTCCCTGTTTGCGTTTCCTTATACGCTCCGGCGTCAGTTTGTTGTCTATTTTTATGTTTTTCTCTTAGGATCGAGTCGGTAATAGTCGGTTGTTTCAGATTATTTGTTTACTTTTTCTGTATTTGTGGTTTGTTTGTAGATCCCGGGTGGCCTTGGTACTCATCGGGTTGTTCGGTCATTACGGTTGCTATTGGATGGCGGTGGTGGTGGTTGTTTTTCGAGTTGATTATGGACATCCGTAATATATCGGATTTTCCATTTTCGTCTTTTACCAAATCAAATTCTCTTTAACGAGACGATATTTTGTCATATTGAAGTTCTCACGATTTTTTTTTTATTTCTTTAATGTTGTTGTGTCCAGTAGTGTGCTAGTGGTGATCCGACGGTTGTCCGGTTGTAATTTTGTTGGATTTTTGAATAAAATTCCTTTTGTTTCGTAAAAAAAAAAAAAAAACGTGAGATAAAAATGTATTTATAGATAAGGTTGATCATGTATAATGAATTTAGTAAATCGTGTTAATCATTTTCGGCTACTTCTTTTATGTGCTGAGGGTCTTAGCTTACTTCTTAACAAAGTTGAATCTGAGGGTCTGATTCAGGGCTTAAAAATCTGCAGATCTAGCCCTTCTATATCTCACCTCTTTTTTGCAGATGATAGTCTGCTTTTTTGTAAGGCTGATATTACCCGGGCTCATCATTTATCTAATGTGCTTACAACTTATCAAATTTGTTCTGGGCAACAGGTCAGCATCCAAAAGTCTAGTGTTTTCTTTAGTAAGGGAGTAGATGAAAATCTAAAAGCCTCTATCACTTCTCTCTTTCCCGGAATTTTGTTTGCTACTCACTCCAAATATTTGGGCCTCCCCCTTCTCCTTGGGAAATCAAAACGAGAGGTCTTTCTGCATCTCAAAAACAAGATCATAGGTAAACTAACTTCCTGGAAAAACATATTTCTTAGCCAGGGAGGAAAAGAAATCCTCTTAAAGTCTGTAATCACTATGATCACATCCTACCCTATGTCTGTTTTGAAGATTCCTAAGGGGCTTGGTAAGGAGATGTCTGCTCTCATGGCTCGGTTTTGGTGGGGTAAAGGTTCAATTTCAGATAATTCCATGCATTGGGCGAGTTGGAAAAAACTTTGTGTGGTCAAGGGACTTGGGGGTCTAGGCTTTAGAGACTTTGAAGCCTTAAACCTAGCCTATCTTGCTAGACAAATATGGAGGTTCCTGAAAAACCGAATTATTAGTATCTAAAGTCTTGAAAGCTAGATATTATCCGAATTGCTCTATGATTGATGCCACTTCCTCTGTTGGGGACTCTTATTTCTGGAAAGGAATTTTATCTCTCTAAATATCTTTAAGGATGGAATATGTTGGGCCATTGGTAATGGCGAGTCTGTCAGAATTTGGGAAGACAATTGGCTTCCTCAAAATCCTAATCTCAAGCCCCTCACCCCCCATCAATTTTCTCTTATGATACATTTTGGGTAAGTGACCTTATAAAGGACAGCAGCTGGAATGAGGTCAAAATCAAACAAGTTTTTTGCCCTGTTGATTCTCATCATATTTTATCCTTACCTCTTAGCACCTGCAACACTAGGGATCACCTTTATTGGAAGCCATCAGCTAAGGGCAACTTCACCCTTAAAACAGCATATGCCTTTTTCTTTGAAAAACTAAATGTTGATCTTGACATGGATGGAGTCTCTAATAGGTCTCATTCTAGTTCTGGCTCGAATCCTAAATTTTGGAAATATCTCTGGGCCCTTGCACTACCTAATAAAATTAAGCACTTCTTTTGGAAGTGTCTAAAATGCATCATTCCTAGTAGAGCCAACATTAACAGAAGGATCCCTAATTGCCAGATTCCCTCAAGCTATAATTTTTGTGGTTTTAACTCTGAAACAACGGAGCATATTTTGGTTTCTTGCCCCAGAGCCAGGGGCATCTGGAATTTAATTCCTACCCCTTGGTCTCAATATTTCACTGTCTCTTTTGACCTCGTCTCATGGTGGGATGATATTACCAGGAAAGATGACTTTAATTCGGCTAAAAAATCCATTGAATTCACAATTTTCATTTTCTGGAATATCTGGAAAGCAAGAAACGATTGGATTTACAACAGAAACATTGATGATCCACAAGATATTGTTTTTATGATAAATAAAGATTATAAGGACTATACCTATGCTTGTGCCAACACTGTCTCTGATATGTTTGGAGCGCATGAATCCAAAGCTCCTCACGTTTTGGCAGCTACTATAAATACTATTCCATCCTCTCATTTTGATGAAGCTAATCCCTCTACTTTTAATTTTATCTTGCATATAGATGCAGCTTGGAAAGGATCTTTCATACCTGCCGGTGGTGGCGTAGCCATCTATGATAAAAACTATAATCTCGTTGAAATTTGGGGGCGCTCCTTTGTCAATTTTGACTCACCTCTAAGATCGGAAGCTGAAGTAGTTCGATGGGCTCTCAGATATGCAAAGGAACGAGGATGGCAAAAAATCTGGATCAAGACCGATTCTCAACTACTTGTGCATATGGTCAAGGATTCTGTCCTTTCATCCCCGGACCTTGTGGTGATTATCCAAGACATACATCACCTTCTTCTTCTTTTGTCTAGCAATATAAGTTTTATTAGCAGGAATTGCAATAGTCTAAGTCACAAAGTTGTCTTTTTTTCAAAAAAACTTGTTAATCCAGCCTTTTGGACTGGATTTTTTCCTTCCTGGATCACTTGTGCGAGAAAGGAAGAGGAAGCAGCCAGACGGACTTTGTTGTAAATTTGACTTTTGTGATTAATTGATCTCTTTCGTTTCCCGAAAAAAAAAAATCATTTTCGGCTACTCGACGATGATAGGATTAATAGTGAATAAATTCATTATGACTTAGATAACGACAATATTAGTCCTTAGTTTTGAAGTTAGGTACGTGGAAGGACAAACCTAGCACATACAGTATTATTTTCCACGGGTTTACTTTCATTAGAGTTTGGGGGTAGGATTAATAGTGAATAAATTCATTATGACTTAGATAACGACAATATTAGTCCTTAGTTTTGAAGGTTTGGTACGTGGAAGGACAAACCTAGTACATACAGTATTATTTTCCACGGGTTTACTTTCATTAGAGTCTGGGGGGGGGGGGGGTTTCAATTGTGTTTTTTCAGGTTTTTATTCTATCACAAAAATAGGCACATTAAAACTACTGAGAGTACTCTAACTTGCCATGCTAAATGCAGCTTATAGAGCTTTCTATTTTTTTTTTTTTTATTTTATTTTATTTTATATTTTTATACAGCTTCTGAACCTTAATTAGTAGCTAGTACAACTTTTTTATGAACCTCTTGATGATTGTGAGTACTTACATGCATGTAGTGGTTTATTGAATTGGTGATATCGATTATGACATATTTTTGTTACGTATAAGTGGTTAATGGATTAAAATGATATGATTCGGTGTGTAAAGGGTTGTCTAAAGGGTTGTCTACAGTTTTACATAAAAACATTTACAGATCTCATTTATGCAGACTTGTTTGTGCAATAAACCGAGAACCGATATTATTTGGACTGCGCTTATAAAAAGAAATTTGGTAAAATTTTAGCTATAAAAACATTTACAGATCTCACTAGAAAAAGGATTTTTTTTTTATAATTTTCTTATTGCAGACTTGTTTGTGCAATTTTATAACGGCTTGAACCGAAAACTAGAGCGTTTTACAGATTCGACCGTTCGGTCATGTACCGACACAAAATCTTATGACAAGAAATCTCATGCAACTAAGCATCACATATAATGATGTGGAAACCTCAAAATAACAACCACCGGGATCCGTATTATTTGTTGTATAACTGACCGGTCAATAACATAGATAGAACTACACTAATAGGGAATACCTTCATAATAATTACGCCATGACCCACCTATATGAACAACGTAACATATCATTAGAGTCAACTTGACATGTATTATCAGCTTTTTCTTCTTTGGCAACCGCAGTGGAGAGAGTAAGAAATTTACGACTTACCTGGAACATAGAATAATTTTGTTTTCTGTATGCCCATAGAGAACGTTTGATTTTGATTCCACTGTAAAGTTGGTTTTGTTGACCTCATGTTGAGGCTTGGAAATAAAATGCCCCTTTAAAAAAAAAAAAAAAAAAAAAATGAACTGAGCATCTATTATTTTAGGTCATAGACAGAAAACTTGATCGGCCCAACATTTTGTATTCTCTCTATTTGAGCCCGAAAGGGACATGTTTCCATGTTTGAGCCCGAGATCGACCTATTGTTCGGGACTCTCATGAGTTGATTGTCCTTCGTGAACTAATACATAACTATGAACCGTAATTTCATTATTCTTCTTTGTTTTACGTACCATAATTTTCAGTAACTTGTAACAGTAAATTTCATGTGAAAGGACATAATAATTTCCTTTTTGGACAGTTGTTTGGATTATTTTCCTGTCCAGATATGTGGTCTTGGGCTGGGCTCATTCATATTCAGCATTTTGCATGATCGTTATAAAGGAAAAAAGAAATTGAGAGAGCTGAGGACCGATGCTTATTTGGAGTAAGGTTCAATTGAAACATGGATTTTTCGAGTTTCAGGTTGATTATCGAATTTAAACTCGAAGTGAATCTGAACTACACATTTTTAATTCAAAAAAGTTTCGGTATATATCCCTCATCTTTAAAAAAAAAAGTTTGCGTTGATATATGACATGGTTGTGTGTTTTATTCGTATCTCTCACAAATATTAATCTTACGTGATCTCTCAAGTACAATTGCTTTTAGATATATCAACCAAACAACGTAGTTTTGAAGGGAAAAAATCTACGATTAGGTTATTTTCACATTTTGAGTATAGTTAGATCACTTATACTTGAGAGATCACTTAAATCTAATAAAGTGTTACTTATTCATCCTTGTACTAGGATCCTCCTTAAATCACCAAAGATCTGTATTGATATCATTTTTGGCCTAACATGGTAAAAGGAAACCTATTTTAATGAAACATCTAAAATGATCAATTTAAATGTAAAATAAGAATAATAAAGCATAATATCTAATAAATATTATAGACAATGGGCAAAATGTTTGAGATTAACACTCACAAGAGATTTTTCGTCTAACATGCATCACATTTTGCATTTGCAGTATCACTAGTTGAGAATTTGAGCTTGGCGTGATCATTGTCACTCAAAGTGTTTGATTGGAAGCATTGTGTTATACACCGTTACGACAACACGACCACCTTTGCATTCCGTAATTCTTTGAAGTGTATCTTTATCATCGGCCATATGATTGACAGCTCCTGAGTCAATTATCCACAAGTTGTGAAATTTTTCACACCCAATATCGTTAGTAATATTTGCTGCACAACTTACTTGACCTTGTTTGTTCTACATAGTGCTATCAATATTTGATGCACAACTAAAACTGAAATCCGAGGATGTGGATATATTTGATGCACAACTAATACTAAAATCCGAGGATGCGCAACTAAAACTGAAATCTGAGGAAGTGGATATATTTGATGCACAACTAATACTGAAATCCGAGGAAGGGGATATTTACAGCATTATGGAGAACAAACAAGGTCAAGTAAGTTGTGCATCAAATATTACTGACGATATTGGGCGTGTTAACTTTCACAACTTGTGGACCGTTGACTCAGGAGTTGGCAATCATATGGCCAATGATAAAGATACACTTCAAAGAATAACATTGTACAACGGTGGTCGTTTTGTCGGAACGGCGGATAATACAAAGCTTCCAATCAGACAGATTGGAAAGACGGTGATCACGCCAAGCTCAAATTCTCATCCAATAATACTGCAAAATGTGATGCTTGTTGACGGAATGAAGAAAAATCTCTTGTCAGTGTTCTTCATCGAAAAACAACTACCCAAAGTGTCTCATGCTTCCTTCGGCGTGGTGGCTTTCCGAATATGTTTAATCATCTAATCTTCAATCGTGTCTTTGTAGCATGCATATATGGCTTTCGCAATTTTCACCTTCCATTTACACAAGGCCGTACGTTGCATTTGGTGTTGCGTTGACTCTCTACGTAGGACACCATACACGACTGCCACGTCATTATGATTTAGTTATGTTGCACCGTCAAACACCAAGTAAACTAGATCCCATACCAAATCCCGGATGCACGAACAATAATCTTTGAATGATTATGTTCAAACGGAAACGGTGAATAATAACCTCCGATTGTTTACTCCGACAGAGTGAGGACGTCGTTGATCACTTACCGGACCAGATGGGAAATATTTACAAGGATAGTGTATTTTGAAGGTAAAGTGACAGATGAAACAATCAAAAGTAAAATTTAAATACAAAATACAGCTATATACAGCTATATGGACAATGACCTATCATATTCCAGTTGGTAATCCGCCCAAAGTTCATGAATACATTATCACCATTGTTTATGGTAAATATATATACATGTATCATAATCAATAGAACGTTTATTAAATAAAATAATTAACTAAATTCCCAATATAAAAACAAGTACAATGATTTATTTTATAAGATAAGTAATACACACAACAAACAAACAAGTAAAGAAAATAAAAAACCCAGATATAACTATAAAGAGTAAGAGAAGAACCAAACCTATTAGAAAGTAAAAAGAGAAAAGCACAAGAGCAAAAATGCAACCCCGTTTAAATCCTTCACCACTGCTCTTCAGCTCGATTACGGTTTTTGGCCGCCCTTTCTGTTCCCCGCCGCCGCCGTGTGTGAATATCCCCATTTTTGCCGCCGCGCGCGCGCCACCACCTGCGTAGCAGAAAAAGAAGATGTATATTTAAAGATAATATGAATGAAATCAGAATAATAATATGAACTCAGAGTCTAGTTTTAATCTGTCTGAAGATATATAACTGTAAATATAGATTAATTTATAGATCATGCATCATGCTTTTTGTAAGCTGTTTTACTTTTTTTTTTTTTTTTTGGGGACCTGACCTGAAAAAAAAAATAATACGTTCAAATTTCAATACGCAACGTCTTCATTGATAAAGTATATTCTTATCATTTGGAATATCCCAAATATATGGGAGCAGGGGGTGGGTTGGGGTAGGGGTAGGGATGGAAGGGAAGTGGGTTGGGTGTAGGTACACATGAAAATCACATGTGTCCTAGTAATTACTTAAATGTCTCACGGATTTTGTCGGCTTATAATTAACTCAACTACCCTCAAAAAAATAATTAACTCAACTATCGGTGTAAAGATATTTGAGTCGAGTCGAGTTAAGCATTGAGTTTATCAAGTCGAGTTGTGATTTTTTAGTTTTACGGTTGATGTTGATATGTTTATCGAACTAAAACGTAATTATGAACATCTTCAGATTCGAGTTACGGTAACGTGTGAAGATCTGAGTTGAGTTGAGAATTAGGTTTATCAAGTCGAGTGGCTTTTAATTTTATGTTTTAGTTTGCAGATGAACTTGACATGCATGGGTATCGAACTAATTAAAACTTTAATCATGGACACATTTTCGGATTCGAGTTTCGGTAAGGTGTGTATAAAGATATGAGCCGAGTTGAATTGACATTTGGGTTCACGTGTGGTCTATAAATTTTATGATTTTTAGTTTCCACGTGAACTAGTCATGGTTATCGAACTGAATCTCCATTACAAGCACCTTATAAGCTGAACAAAAAAAGAAAAAAAAAATCTTAATATATTTACCATGTATTTTGTTTCTTCTTAATTACTCTCTTTTTTCGATCGCAAACTGTATTGAGTCAAACTATGTGAGCAAAAAGTCGAATGAAACTCAAGCCATTCACGAACGTTCGAATCATTTACACTTCTTGTGGAAACCATAGATACGTTTAACAAGTTTTTTTTTTTTTCTTTTACATATTTATCAAAAATCTAAAAATTAAGATGCAATGAAAACTCTTCATAATAAATAAATTAAAAGAAAATCATGCATTCAACTCTGCTTGAAGCATAAATTGTTCTGATAAGTGATCATTTTCTCCTTCCAGAAACCGCAAAACCTGCATTTAAATTCGTATCCGGATTTTTTTTTAGGTATTTATAAGAATTACGAAAAAAAAGTCATTGCGCTTTTATGCGTAAAAGTCTCTATAAAATGGAGACTGCATATCATAATTTTCCAAAAGTGTTTTTTTTGCATTTAATTTTCCAAAAGTGTTGATTTTTCTCTAAATCTGTATAAAGTGTTAGGGAAATGACATATATATATATATATATATATATATATAGAGGGGTGTTTAACGTAAAAAAAACACGTATATATGTAGGGATATTTATCGTAACACTGAAACAAATGCCACTTCAGAGAAAATAAAAAAATAAAAAAAGATGCGAGACCAAAGTGTTATTTTCCTAAAGTGTTATAGAGACAGATAAAAACGAGAAGAAGGTAATATGCGTAAATTAAAAAGGTTACCTGCCCCATTGAAGGGCGGATCTCTGGGGTGGTATGGACACATAAATAGGCTACTTTAGCCATATTGTGAAGTTGTGACATGTCACATGAATCTTGAATACGATGATCAATGATTTCTTGTAATACAAGGTTCTGTATGAAAGGTACTGCCTGGATTTGTGTAATAAAAACGATAAACAAACACAACTAAAGAGAGTCTTGTGTAAGAATATTGTATCAAGTGAAAAGATTCATGTCTATACTTTTTTTTTTGTAATGCCCCATCACTTGGGATAAATAACGCTATTAGAGGTATAATAGATTCAATAACTACTTATTGCTAGAGGCGGACATGTTGTTTCCGTCACTATTTAGGCCTATCGTTCTCGTTTGGACCGAAACGAGTTCCCTATATAAGTTACCAAGTCTACTTACCCTTAATAAATATTATCAAGTCCACTCTCAATCTTATATATATTGATAATGTTTACCCCGCTTATTCGATATATATGCGATATTACACTCTCCTCCTCGTAAGAAATTTGTGTCTCTACCAAATGTAACTAAAGATGATCATCACCGTCTCTCACGGTATGACACTTAGTATCGTCCAGAGTCTAGTAGATTGTTCGGATATTGTTGTATGTAACATCTTAAAACTTGGGTGTAGCGGCGCTATGTAGCAACTATTAAAGCCAAACGTGATTGTTTGACATAAAATGATTAACTATCAAGTCCATTATGTCTCAATTTTGTTTTATATATTGTTAAAACGTGCATGTTCCACTTTCACCCCGAGTAAAAACGGATAGACATGTTTCGTCTCGATACTTGATGCAATCTTCTTACGACGGTTATAACATGAGGGGCACCAGGGGAGGGGGGATGAATGAAAATGAGCATATGTACCCACTGTCTAAGGGAGAGTTGATGGCCATCTTTGTCTGAATCAAACAAAACTTTGCGACCAGATATGAGTTGTATTAGGACAATCCCAAATGAATACACATCTGTCTTTATTGATGCTTTACCATTTTCAGCATATTCTGGAGATAGATATCTGCATTTATATATACATATTATATATATCAACCACAAAATCATGTTATAATTAAACCCTACTAGTAGCAGTAGCAGCGACGTCATTCGTTGTGTAACATTTTTGTTGTTGTTGTTGCAATATTTAAAGTCAATACAATACTTACCCGAATGTGCCAAGTATGGTTGTATGTACATTACCCTCATCTGTTCTCCATTTTGCCAGCCCAAAATCTCCCAGCTGTTAAATAAATTAAAAGAAGTTAGCCTTAGGAATATATCAAAACAGAGAACACTTCCCCTTAAAATTATGTAGGTCACATCATAATTAATAAGTCTCGTCATTATATCATGCTGTAACATTTTGTTGTGCATGTCAGTAGAATTACTTTTGTTAAATAACACAAGTAAAGGTTAAAAAAGAGGAAACAATAATTACCACAGGGGCAAAGTTGTGGGTAAGCAAGATATTACTAGGCCTCATGTCCCTATGAATAATAGGGCTTTCGCGACACTCTTCATGTAGATACCTCAACCCTTTTGCCGTCCCTATTGCAATATCATACCTTGTATTCCATTCTAGTTTACTTTCTTTGTTTTCTGCATGTAGAAAGACTCAAGAATTGAGCTATGAATATACTTAGGTTGCAGGAGTACGGATACGTGTTACATGATCAAGTGCGAGATTTCTGAAAAACATTTATTCTAATTCGTAATAAATGGATCATATATATATTACCAAATAGATGCCATTCCAAAGACTTGTTGCATATATACTCATAAACCAAGATATTGAGCTTCTCTTTGATGCAATACCCCAAAAGCATGACAATATTCTTGTGACGTGTCGAGTTTAGGACATATATCTCTGAATGAAACTCTGCACAACCTTGAAAACTTGCTTCTTTTCTTACTTTTGCTGCTATAACTTGACCATTACTCTTAAGTTTGCCTTTATATACAACTCCATACCCTCCTTCTCCTATTATATTCGCCTTCGAGAAATCGTCCGTTGCGGATCGAATCTCGGAGTATTTGAAACTCATTGAGTTCTTGATATTTTGTTCTGTTTTTCTCTCACAGCATGGAGGAGGTGATTTGTTTGGTGAATGGTTTAAGATTGAGGGGTCTTCTTTGCCTGAAGATTCAAATACAAATTAGGACAAGGAAAAAGAAAATGGACCCTTTATTTACAACGCCACGATTTTACCGGTCCATCACACTGAATCAACCTTTGAAAAGTCGATTCAGTGTGCTGCACCGGTAAGTTTGATATTTTATACCTGATATTTCTTGATTATTATCTGACGACGGACTCGAGCCCGTTGAAATAGAGGAGACATTTATCACAATATCCACACTTTTAGACATGGAAAATAACAATTCATGATCTATGTTGTTGTCACATTTCTCAGTAGTATTATATGATCTCACAACCTCCATTGATAAATCCTTGTGAAAAAATGCAATCTTGCAGGGGATTTGTTCTAAGTAATACTTTGAATCTCTTCTTAAGTGCCTGCAGCAGACATTCACAGTATGCTGTAAAAGCACTTTCGTAGCGGTTTTAATAGATCCTTTATTTTAGAGACTCAAATACGAGTAGAAATTAAAGTAAAACTATCAAAAAAGTAATTAAAATTACAAGATATGAAATAAGATATATATACCTATCAAGTACAAGCCAAGTTGCATTGGATTGAACAAGTTCTTGAACAATCACCTTCCTTGTAGGTGTTCCAGCTGCAACTTTTACTTCAATGTTAATCTATTGTCCCAAAGATAAAATTTTACAATCAGATTATTTGCCTAATTAATTATGAAAAGTTGAAACTATACAATGGTTAATGTAAACTATTTTGTATGCAATAATTACCCCTTGGTCCTCACATTCTTGAGCAAATGGCTGAAGCAGTTTGACATAGAGATCAACCTTCTTTGAAACCTCTTCTTTTACGGATCGAATTTGCGTTGTTCCGAGATAGTCTTCAATGGATGCTTTCATCTGATATCCCACTGTGTTCATTACATTACAAAGTTATGACACGTGGATGTTAATTTCTAAGGCTTGTTAACGATAGCACAGTGAATCTATCATGACACTACATTTCAGGTTTAGGTTCGATTTTGCAGAAGTAGAATGTAGACATTCGAGTCGAATCTACAAAGTATTGCATAGCAAAAAGCATATATTAAAGGCATAGTGATGCTTTGAACACACTCACATGGATGCTGGATTTTGTGCAGAACACCAAGAAAGACAAGAGTATCACCATTTTGAAGAACATCTTCATGTAATTTAATATTGTCAAAAGTTTTCCGAAACTCTGATTCGCTTCGATCCTTTGTGGCATCGAACGCTATTACAACTCGCCCAGGTATCAGAAAATGATCCCTCAAACTCTTCACTGCTGTCTCAGGCTCAGCTGATTCTATTTCAGACATTAATTCTTAAAATTAATGACAGAACAAAAAAGAAAGCTTTTTTTGGTCAGCAATGAACTTCTTGAGATGTTGTATATGAAGGGATTACTGAACAAAATTAGTAATACATGAAGAAGACAAAAAAAACAAAGATCAGATTTTGATAGATACACATAAAATGTAGTGTGTGTTTAGGACAAAACAAAATGGTATTAAAAGTTTCTGAAATTCCGAGAACATAATCATTGATTTCTTCAACCAGAGATGGATGCTGTTGGTATATTCTTTCTGTATCTTTTACTTTTAGTCAGCAGATCTATAATCAAATTGCTGTTTTGTTTTGTGTTAATCAAAAACGTAAAATAAATATATCATCAACGTCAAATTACTGGATACTGAGGTCAACTGCATAACATGAAGGTGTTAATTTGATGAAAGCGCGTATCTTCAAGACGTTTCATGTAACGGTTTTCATAATCGATACTCGAACAGATAAAATAGTATTTAGACTTTAGAAGCAGTGAGCCACGACACACTCGCGGGCAACGGTCGGACCCTTAAAAGCTCGAAAATCTGCAGAGGAAGGGCCTTATGAATGCCGTTTACAACAAAACATTGTACATATACTTTCTTTCGACTGATTGATGAGAGTATTTAATTCTATCTATACAGATTATCCAAATTTAATATATATATAAACTTCATTAATTAATTAATTTTACAATAAATGGTTGGAAAAATTAGGGTAGCTATACAGGCACATCAGAAGGGTAATCTTGTGGGTGTCTCTTAATACATTCCCTTAATGATGTTTCTTGCTCTTTAAGATTTTTAGGCAGCTCAGAATACACATCAGTAAACAATTCTGTAAGTGGTGGTTTTTCTACCTTTTCTGCCCCTTGAATTGCCTGTAAAACCTGAAAGGTATAGTATAACATTTAATAGAAAGGTTATATCATTTCTTGACAATGAGCTAAAGCTTATTGTTCTACCTGATTCCTGATGTTTCGTCGTAGCTCTTTTTCTTCCTCGTCGCTCCACCAACCATTTCTTTGAACCCATTTTCTGAATCGAGCTACAGGATTCCGAGCTGTTTTCCAATGTTCGATTTCGTTTATTGGTCGATATTTCGTGGAATCATCTGATGTCGAGTGATGTCCTACTCGATACGAAAGGGCCTAATGTTTTGCAAAAACAGACACACACAAATCACACTCACAATATTCAGAACAACATGTTGAAATGTATGTATGCTTTTTAAAGCTAAATTTTACCTCAACTAAAATTGGTCTTTGTTCTTTAATGGCCATTTCTCGAGCTGTTCGCATTGAATTAAAAACCGCTAATGCATCATTTCCATCCACTCGGATACTTCGAATTCCGTACGCTTGTCCTTTGACAGCAATGCCATCACCTACCAAAAAAAAGTACAAACATCAAGTCTACTTAAACTACTGGTTTTCTTCTTTTTTCCAATTTTGCCCTTGATTATTCTTTCATGTGCCACTATTCTGATCCGATTTCAGACTGAATGCTGGACATTTCATGGTCCTAATTTTAGCCTGAAAATATCAAATGTTCAAATCGGATCTTTCTGATGGGTTTTTTAGGTATAGAAAACACCCAACATCTGACTCAAATTTAAATACTTTACTTCGAAACTGGTCAGAGATTGGGGTGCTGATTGCCCATCCATTGTTACGGCAGAAAAATACTATCGGTACTTCCATAACCGCCGCGAAGTTTAAACCCGCGTGAAAATCCCCCTGCAAAAAAAAAAAAAAAAAAACATTGTCAGCAAACTACAGGTCACGTGTTTGATTCACCCACGAGACGCCATATCAAAGAGTTGTGGGCCAGGTCATTATCCCGATTAAGAGTCAAACTTTACAAACACCACTAGGACCAAACTCCGGATCAGTCGGGTCAATATTAGTCCCCGACACCAAGGGCTCTAAGTAAAAAAAAAAAAAAAAGATAGTAAAAAATATAGGATAAACTGCCAATATCCATACCTCGCTAGTGGCGCCATCTCCAATATAAGTGACGACGCAAGCCTCCTTTTTCTCCAACTTTAAAGAATACGCCGCGCCAGCTGCCTGAGGAATCTGTGTACTGAAATGTCAAATAGTTTGTGAATATTTACTCGAGAAATTCGTGGATAAACGTGTTTGCAGATCGAAAAGAAAAGAAAAACTTACGCGATAGGTGATGAGACAGTGAGATAATTGTACTTTTTAGATCCATAATGTATTGGCATTTGCCTTCCTTTTCCATAATCAGCCTTATTTCCAAATAATTGATCCGCGAATTCTTGTAAAGTGAATCCACGCCACAACAGAACGCCAGGTTCACGATACTGAAACACAAATGATACGCGTAATTAACATTCTTAACGCATTCAAGATTCAACAAATGCAGGTATTTTTTTTATCGGATAGGTACTTAATTACCTGAGGCAATACGATATCATCATCGGTAAGTGCAGCTGCAGATGCAATATTAATGGCTTCTTCACCAAGTGAGCTCATATAGAAAGATATTCTCCCTTGTCTTTGAGCTTCATAAAAAAGGGTGTCCATTATTTGGAGTCTTACCATTTCTCCATACATCTTCATTGCAAGTTCTTTACTCACCTGGTCGATTTTTTCATTCGTACACCATTTGCATCAGTTTCTGTTAACAGATTCTTTATTTTACATACTCAAAAATTACTTTTCTTTATTGTACAGAATCCCTATTCGGAGTGAAATGTATCAGAATCTCTACAACACATAATAGGAATACAGAATGTGTATTTTACGGTCTACGAGTAGTGTAGAATTTAGAAATGCGTATGGTACATGCTCAAATGTATCACTACATCAAATTTGAATATAGAATCTGTAATTTTTACGCTACAAGTACCGTAGAATTTAAAGATTCTGACGGTACCTACTCGAATGTATATCTACAAACCTATGCAGCCTGAATAAAAGAGACTACAGTATATGTATTTTATACGTTACAAGTACTGTAGAATTTAGAGATTATTGTGATGGTATATATACCTGCTCAAATGTATTGCTTGTAATCGGGTAACCGTCGTCATCAAGAACGCGATAACACGGGATCCTCTGGTCAGGTGAATCGGAGATGAAGCTCAATCTGGAAGTAAATGCAACTCTCCCACCAGGGAAATCTAAAGCCTGTTTCATTAATAGTAATTATTTGCACCACGTCGAATTTACCATATATCACACTATATGTGAACACCATCATAATTGATTTTTGAAAAAAATCAATAAAGTATGATACCAATTAACTACAAGAATAATGAGTGGTAAAGATCAAATGAAAGAGCCGAATGTAATTATGTTGTTGCACAAATTCTAAGTGATCACTCAATCAATAATTACCTATCAATTTAGTCCCAAAATCTCTATTATTAGACTCTAAGAATTCAAATGAATCTCTCAAACTACTTAAAAAGTTTCCAAAAAAATTAAAATTGAAACAATGTAATGCATGTTGCACTCGATTCGATTGCAACAATCGAGCGTATTTCAAATGCTAATTGTAATTGTCGAATTTAGTGAATTGAGCGGTGTAATTGTCGTTAAAGTATTTAAAAATCATCGATTTCATCTCGTGGAATAAAAGTATTTAAATATCATCGATTTCAAGGAGAGAAATTATGGTACAACAGGTATTTTAGGGTGATATCAAGTGGAAGACTGTGATTAAATGTTATTCAATCTCTCACACACAATAGAAGTGTGTATGCAATGTGTGACATGGATCCATCACTACCATCCACTTGGTATCACCGTAAAATACCTGCCGCACAATAACCCTGCTGCATAATAATTCTTCTCGATGATCAAGTGGATTGCATATAAGCTTACAAATATATTAGTTATAATTATGAAGTGACTAAACTTTATATGACCAACCAAGCACGTATAAATGAATTTGGTTGTTTTTTTATATGATTAATGCAATATAACAATAAAAAGAAAGTGAATGGGGCTCATCTTGTTGGATGTGTGGAATGGGGCTCATCCCCACATTCTCACGTTATTCGTGCTTGTATCGCAGACAGTGATTAATAAAAATTCCATTTAATTCTCAAAAAAAAAAAAAAATAAAAAGAAAGTAGTATAAACTTATGCAATAATTGTCAAGTTCATGAGCAAATTGGAAATAAAGAATTGAATGAAAAGTCAATTCTTAAATTAGAAATTATATTAAGATATTCTTAAATCAAGATTGAGTTTAGTAGTCAATGACCACCATAAAATAAGGGGGGAATGAGGGAGAAGGACAAAAATATTTCATCAATTGAGTAGAAGGACAGTCTTTTGAAACTTTTGCATAAAGGACAAAACTATTTATTCATTTATCAAAATTCACTTGTATTCAAATTCATTATTTAAATTCATTTCCCAAATTCACTGTCAAAATTCACTAATTTTCAAAATTCATTGTCGAAATTCACTAATTTTCCGGATTCATCATCGAAATTCATCATCAAAATTCACCGATTTCGGGATTCATTTAGAGAGATTCACCGATTTTCTGATTCACTGTTTGTCATTCTTCGCTATAAAAATTATGCGCATTGTCCTTCTCATATAAAACTATATATTTGTCATCGTTCTTAAAAATATTTCAGATTATGTCCTTATCCCTAATTTTCCATAAAATTTACTCTAATTAATAACAAGTCAAATTAAATATAATTGTTTTTTCTTCCAAATTATAGGTTCAGACGGTCCTAAACCCCCTAGATCCGGCCCATGTGACACTTTGATCACGACATCTTAAAAAAAACAACAACATAGAAGAACCATAAATACGAGTTATTATAACTCAAGGTTCATCGGTCTAGTGGTAACCGGTAAGCTAGACTATAATCCGATATAAAAATCAGGGTTCGAGCTCCGTGATAGGCTAAGTGTGTGTTAAAATCTTTCGTTTCAAAAAAAAAAAAAATACTACCTCCGTCTTATAAAAAGTGTCTATTTGTTGTGGTGTACACAAATTAAAAAAATAATTAATATGTTGTATTTTAAATACAAATGGACAAATACACCCCTATCATATTATAAATGCTCTATTGGAATATAAAATGAATGTATAAACATTAAATGTTATCATAGATGTATGTTTGGAAAAGATGCATTAAATGATGTATTGATTTTCTAAATGAATACTTTTTATGGGACAATTCATTTTCAAAATATGGACACTTTTTATAAGACGGAGACAGTCCTGAGAGTCATTATTTACATCACCCTCGGGCCTCGGCCCTTCTATCACAGTGAATCGACTTTAAAAGTTTTATTGAATGGGAAATGATATCACCCATAACGAAAATACACAACTAATTAACAGAAAATTAATCTATATCATGGATTATTAATTATGTGATCTAGATCATTCAATAAAGATCCTACAAAACTCAATAGTGTAAATCAATATTATGTCGATTGGTTTTTTCCAGTATCATTTCTCTTATTGAATCGATTAAGAATCGTTTTCGATTTAAAAAATGTTGTTCTCAGGAATCAAGATGATGCAAGCAAAGACTTCATTTAATTGCCCATCACATGGCATCCATTATCGTCTTCGATCTAATCTTAAGCCATTTTCTAGACAACTCATCTACACGTGTTCAAAATCAAATCACCCTTACTCTTTTTGCCGACAATGTACCAAAGAAAGAAGAAAACATAGACTTCTACGAAACACACATAAAACTCAAGGTCCCAAAAAATTTGATGTAATTCACAAAAAAAAAAAAAAAAAAAAAAAAATTGATGTACCTGGGCTTCTTCCTCATCAGTATCTTCAAAGAATGATTCTTTTTCAGCTCTGGTGGAATTCCCACGACAAGAATTCAATAATATTCCCAAATTTCTTGATGGGCTCTCTGAATTCTGATTAACACTAGTATTTATCATCATCATCGTCCTGTTTGTGTAAAAATAATACCTCAAAGCGTTCAAATACGGGTACGAATACGAATACGAATACGATCCACTCTGCGGCTGTGTTTTCGGGTGAAGAATTCTGAAGAATCTGCATTTTGTTTCTGGAGAATTAATGATTCTTCTTGATTTTGATAACAAAGAAGCCATTTTTATTATATTATAAGGGAAAGGGAGACAGCTTAATTAATTTGATGAGCTTATGAGAAGACTTTGTGTAATTGCATGTACCTTTAAGTAATGGAGATCCCTATCTATATAGCTCGAAAATGGTGAAGAAGAATGGCGGGTTTGAGAATTGTATATATGCCACCTTCTCTACTTGTCTTTTAATTAGTCCTAGTACTCCTTTTTTTTTTTTTTTTTTTTTTTTTTTTTTTTTTTTCGAGGAATGTAAGAGTAATGATACAGACACGGTCATGGTGACACACGTGTATCTATTGATCAAATATAATAATAATTAATAAGTCTACATTAAAAACAAACGGTATAGATATATATTCAGACAATCATTGTGTTACAACTGTTGTGTTATTTGTGTATGTATTACTACTCAAAATTGTAATACTACTAACTATGGCCCATGACATGATGATGTATCTTTATTCATTAGGTTCGGGTCAAGCGATTCGTGAATAGCTAGCCTGAAGTCAAGTCGAGTCGGTTTATTATTATTTTAAACTCACTAGCCTGAAGTTGAGTCGAGTCAGTTTGTTATTATCTTAAACTTTAAATTTGATTCGATTGGAAGATTTAATGAACATTAAGCAGATGTAGTATTTCTAATCTTTTCACTCATTAATTATCCACAATGCATTCACAATTCAAAATAAACTTTGCATATAAATGATATGTATGTCTATATTATAACAAAATAGACATATCATTTTACTTTGACTAAAATGGAGATTATATTAATACATGACTTTTGCCTTAACCTAAGAGACGGTATGAATACTACAGTACATGTTAGTTGTGAGATTTAACAATTGTTAGATGCTTAGATCAATGTAAGCACCTTTATTTTTCATACAATTGACTTTCTTTTTTTTTTCTTCTTCCTACCGATTTCTTTCAGCTAAAAAGACAACATTTATAAACTGGATCATAGGAATATAATTTTCGATTTACATCATTCACAAAACTCTTGAACGAGGCAGTGGGGCTCTTTGGGTTTTGGGTTAACATTTTAGCAATGAGACATGTTATAATCAGTGGCACATCCAGAAATTTATCCTGATAGAAGCATGGAGCAAGTATGATTTAGGGTTCATTGATCAATAGAAGCTGAGATAAATAGAGGACGACTTATTTCTAATAAATATTTCTCCTCATATTTTAGTTTTTTCCCCCTTTGCAAAATATTACAATGATAGAACAAGTATGATATGTGATTCAGAACCATCATAAAATCATTATGAAAAACTTGAACAAAATTGATGATCCATCTTCTCAAAAAAAAATGATGATCCGTCAGTAGCACTAATGCTATTTGTATATTTTTTAACAGTAAAATTACATCATTTAAAAAAAATGTATCACAAATATCACGGAGAAAGCCCCCTCCTCGAGTCGTCCTTGCAGGCAAGCCCAACAAAGCTGCTGCCTAGAGCCACACCCGAAACTTACGCTTTTAGGGCGCGTTTTAAATGTAATAGTAGTGTATTTTATGTTAATTTTTATTTTTTTCTCAAGTTAAAGACCGATAAGACCCAAATATATACCGAATTCAAATAAACAAAGTCTAATCAAATTCCATTACCTTTTTTATAAAGCTCATCAACATAGTATCACTAAAAATAATGTGATATATTATTTTTTTCATAGAATCAAGGCATTAAATTTTTTTGCGCTGCAGCCCGACATTCATGAGGACGGCGCTGCCCCCTCTCATGCTATAGATCCACCCCAGTTATGATTAACGGTTTCATAGAACTACAGTCTAACAATGTTACTCGAGTAGAGTTTCAGGAATTATTTATGTCAATCATCATCGTTTCTCTAAATTGTTAACACAAGTAACAAAATATATTATGTCTTAATGTTATATCATGATAATATTTCTTCCATTTTTTATGTGGAAATTAAATTCTTGCCCTTCTTAGAAAGAGACGTCCATGTCAATACCATGTTAGAGTATTTTAGAAGTGGCCGGCATGCACCGTGTCTCACGATGCGGCAATTAGTTGATACACGCAGTGCCCTAGAACTTGAATCCCACCGTCTCGATCTCACGGTAAGACATTTGGTTTGTCCAATAGTCAGCTATGATAACACATTTAACGCCACAAAACTTGGGTCACTGTGTCTTACAGTGTGACACGTTGTCACGTAGTTCTCTATGTGGTAATCAGACTCTGATGTCATCTATATATAACGTCCCAGATTTTTGCTCTATTGGCACTACTCGAGTCATAAGTGACTCAATAACTACTTAAATTCACCATATATAATCGATCGCCTAATATGGTTAAACCCAAGTTTCCGTCCATTATGTTTGAATAACATATTTTGATAATGTTACCCTCAGTTTTCTAACATGCGGTATTATGTTTATACAAGTTTTTGCTTTGTAATCAAGAAACCATTTAAAAATACTAATTAGTTATGAATGAGAATTGAATCTGTACCATTACACTTGTTGATGAAAATTAGGAACCTAAACCACATAATTTTTTTCTTTCGACAAATGAAATGATATTGATAGGTCACATATCAAAAAAAAGATGATGTTGGAACTAAATATATATAAAAGGTGAAAAATATGGACAATAATTGCATGTGGTGATCAATGATGGTAGGTGTTTTATCTACTTTTATCTAACAAATGTGAAGCAAAACTTTTTGTAGTTTTGGAAATATTGTTGTAACCTCCCTATAGGTTTCATTTATGTACATACATTTATATGCCAACAAAATCATTACAAATCGTTGTACCCTATGTATTTATATTAAGAAATAAAAATTAGAAAATATAGTTCCTACCATGAAACTATTTCTCGTACACATCGAAATAGCATCCTAGTTCAAATATGTATATATGTATATATATATATATATATATATAGTTTTATTATATATATATAGTGCGTCGTCATGACTCATGAACAAGATGATGTTTAAAAATATAGTATTTTTACGGTTATGACATAACGAATAACACAATAGACTTTTATAACAATAAACATGATGTATGATATACCGATGGATATGGTTTTAAATAATTAATGGTGTAAAAATTTATTCTACTATTTATTGTGTCACGTATTTTGCAGAAAAGAATTACGTTTTCACGGAAAGTCCCGTTTAATTTTGGAGCCGAAAGTAGAAAGTCTACACGGGAAGTCCGATATATTTTGAGGCAGACGACTTGCACATTAATTACAAGTTTCTGATGGCATCTTTAATATAATAATATAAATGATGAAAAATATTATAATTAAACTCGTTGATAACACAGTAATTGGTGATATTTTTTTTTTAAGGAAACAACACTTTATTAATTAATATCCACAAACAATGGTAAAAAAACATCGCCAGTAGGCGGCGAGAACCCCAAGACGTCCTAGAAATAATCACAAAGACGTATAGTTAAAATCTGGCGGGACATTGCTTCCACGCCGAATAAATAAAAAAGAAATCAAGAGAAGTTGGATAAAAGGGTCAAACAATCTCAGATCAAACAACCCCGAGGCGTAAGATCCTCTTTTGGCCGTCGGAGACGAAACGCACGCCAAACAATCGCTTCCACCTCTAGTCGTTGAATTCCCAAATGCCTCGCCTCTTCCATAGCCAAGGAAATGGCCTTAAGCTCCATGTATTCCACTGAGTCTCCTGGGTCAAAATGATACGCAAAGGTGTGAAGAATCGCCCCGTGAGAGTCTCGGAAAATAATTCCCACCTCGCTACTGCCTCTCGTGGTCGACGCATCCACATTGCCTTTAATCACCCCTTCCGAAGGCTTCACCCATGTATCCGGAAAGTGTTGGACTGAGCCCTGCGCCTTATAGGTCTCCAAAGCCGCCACATACTCGGCCGACGCCAAAGAGATCGCGATACACACTTCCAAACATAAACACGACGATCATCGAACAACGCAGAACAACGCGCTTCCAAATCCCCACATAAGCCATACAAATCTCACGATATCCTGAGCACCCCGATCCTCGAGCAACCTCATAAAGAAATGCGCAAGGTGGCGGCGAAGACGCCTAACACACCCATAGAATGGTGACACACGCCAAATTCGATCGCCAACTCGCACTCAAAAAGTACATACCGCAGCGTTTCCAAAGTTTCTCCACAAGCCAAACAGACACCATCCCCCATATTCCTCTTGTGCAATCCCTGGCCGATAGCAAGGCAATCAGTGAGGCAACGCCACAAGAAGTGATGAATCTGCTGGTCGCACAGAGAGGCGCCAACAGCTTCCTCCAAATCTTGCTCCTCCCCACCGGCAGTACCCGCCCAACCACGATCTTTGGTCGGTAAAGTGATAAAGCCAGAAAGTACCCTGAACGAACAGTATAAACGCCCTTACGATCATAATGCCAAATCCGCCGATCCGGGTGCTCACCTGGGGCAATAGTGGTGCCCAAAATAGCATCAGACTCCCATGGGCGAAACAATTGCTGGACCCGTTGTACATCCCACGCCCTAGAGTTGGGAATAAGTAAATCTGAGACCTTAGAATCTGCTGGAATGTCGTGTCCTGCAAAAGGAATACGGAACGAAGGCTGGTGACTAGTCCATGCATCATGAAAAACGTAAACCGATTCACCGTCTCCCACCCTCCATCTCAGCCCACTTAGTAAAAGATCTCGCCCCTCTAAAATACTGCGCCAGAGAAATGACGGTCGAGTCCCCAATCTTGCTGCGAGAATAGTGGTGTCCTCAAAGTACTTCGCATGCAAAACTTGTGCCGCCAGCGAGCCCGGGCTGTGAAAAATCCTCCATGATTGCTTCGCCAATAAAGCCAGGTTGAAACATTCCAAATCACGAAACCCCAGGCCCCCCAGATTCTTAGGTAAACAACAAGCCTCCCAGTTCTTCCAATGAATCCGACGCTTAGTCTCAGTGTCTCCCCAAAAGAAACCACGAATCAACTGCTCAAGTTCCCGAATCAGAGTAGTAGGAACTTTAAAACACTGCATAATAAAGGTAGGGATAGCCTGGAGGGCCGACTTAATAAACACTTCCTTGCTCTCAGCGCGAGAGCAACTTGTCTTTCCAACCACCCACTTTTTCCGAATTTTATCTCTCAAGAATGCAAACACTGACGTTTATTTCTCCCAATCTTATACGGTAGCCCCAAATACTTACGAGCCGTCACCCAAGGGAATTTGCAGCAAATCCGACACCGCCTCACGCACCTCTACCAGGACTCCTTCGGAGAAGTACAGACTAGATTTATGAAAGTTGATAGCCTGCCCAAATAAAGCACCATACATATCAAACAACTCCACCAAAGCCTCCACAGCCCCGTCCAGCAATTCAAAGAACACCATACAATCATCTGCAAATAACAAATGAGAAATAGAAACCGATGCCTCTCTACCAAAGCGGATACCCCGAAGCGCACCTCTGTGTACATAGTCATTAAGCAAAGCCGTGAATCCCTCAGCACAAATGATGAAGAGAAAAGGCGACAATGGATCTCCTTGCCGAATCCCACGAGTAGGCACAATTCTACGACTCGGCTTCCCATTAATCAAAACCCGATAACTTACAGACGTCACACATCTCCGCACCAGATCAATGAAGGGCATCGGAAACGCCATACGCTCCATAACTCCCCAAAGATACCGCCATTCAACCCGATCAAAAGCCTTGGCCATATCCAACTTCAACGCAGCATGACCATCACATCCTTGAGCACCTGCCTGCAAAGAATGAAAAGCTTCAAAGGCAACAATTGCATTATCCGTAATGAGACGGCCTGACCATCACCCCAGCCAAACCATCACTCAACATGCCATGACCTTCATCCCTCGGCCCATCCTCCAATACAGGCACCAAAATTAAAGATCGTGAATGGTCAGACCTATCCTCCGGCTCCTCCAAGTTCCGATCATCATCCACATTAAAACTCCTCAACTCAAGCTTCTTCAAGAGGTGAGAACGACGATCGGCATTCAACCATGGCCCATAGGGTAATTTCCGTTGCTCGGCCACCGATAATTCATGCTTTAGTGCAGGACAGAACTTAACAGTATGGTGTAAAAGGCCACAATTAAATCATATGTTTGGAAGACGTTCTGAAGAGAGTTTGAGAATGTGATAAACACAAGAGTAAACTTCAACTTAGTTTATTCATTGATATGAGAGAGGTGTATAAATAGATACAATTGAGAGAGACTAGCACTAGCTTGGGCGGCCACTTGAGTATGTAGATGTGGGCGCAAGCATGCAAAAGTAAAAGTAAAAGTAAAAGCTATGTCTATGACATATTAATTGTGTCTATGACATAAAGTAAACTAGAGTTTGACATATTAATTGTTTATATGTATCACAATTAATATGTCTTTTATAATTAAATAAAGTGTACAAAAATATTATGCACGAAATCCTAAGGCTCGACAATCTGCTTTGAGCACCTGTATCAAGCCTCAAGAAATGAGTCTATTGAGTAATATTTCCACACCCCCTCAAACTGGTCAGTATATGTTGATGCGACCAAGTCTCTTGAACATAAGAGGTGGAATAGCCTTGGTAAGAATATCGACATTCTCGATCTGCGCCGAGGAACATCTTTGGAGTTGAATAATCTTGGCATCAATCTTCTCCTTCGTAGAAAGTGTCATCAATGTCCACATGCTTGGTTTTATCATGATGGACTGGATCTTCTGCCATGCATAAGGTCAAATTATTATCACAACAGAGTGTGATAGGTTCTTTGTCTGATTCTTTGAAGTTCGATCGGTTACCACTTTTTAGCCATAGAGCTTCACAAATGCCAAGTACAAGTGCCCTTAGTTCGAACCCGTCAGATCGCTCTGACACGATGAGGTTGTTTCTTGCTCCTCCAAGTAACCAGTTCCCAGTATATATGAGCAATAGCACATGTGGTAGACCTCACATCAATGTGACATCCACCCCCCGATCAAGATCACAGTAGACCTTGATTGATCTATCGAGAGACTTGGTGAAGTGCGAGGCCTTGGCCAGGAGTGGATTTTAAATACCTCGATTATCCTATTCACTTTGCATCCCAATGTTGCTCAAGAGGGCAATGCATGAATTGATCGACCAGATGACCCATTCTACATGCAATATCGTGTCTTGTGTGAGAAAGGTATATGAGTTTGCCTACTAGCCTTTGATATTGTTCTTTCCTCGACAAAGAATGTCACCATGCATGAGGTATGACCTGGGGTCTCTGAGATACAAAGAGTTTGCATCCCAAAGATGCCGATTTCCTTCAAGAGTCCAGACATACTTCCTTTGGGAGGCCCGAAATGCCATTGGTGTTTCTAGCTACTTCCATACCAAGAAAGTACTTGAGGTAGCCCGGATCTTTAACTTGGAACACCTTTGCCAAGAGAGTCTTCAAGTTCGGATTTCAAGTGAGTCTTCTTCCCAGTGAAGGATGATATCATCCACATATACAATTAGAATGGACCTCCTCTGGTTGGTTGTCTTGACAAACATGGTGTGATCGAGTTGCATTGATGATATCCAAAGCAGCTTTAACCACGTAGTGAGTTTTCCAAACCAGGCTCTTGGGATTGCTTCAGCCATATAGAGATTTCCGAGTTTGCATACCTTGCCCCGAGTGTGAGGATTGACAAAACCAGGAGGTACATTCATATAGACTTCCTCGGTGAGATCACCATTGAGAAAAGCATTTTGATATCCAATTGGTGTAGAGGCCACCCCATTGGACACTAGAGAGAGCAGAACCCACGGTGTTGAGTTTTGCCACTGGTGCAAAAGTTTCCTTATAGTCAATACCATAAGTTTGAGTGAATCCCTTGCTACCATCGCTTTGTACTTGTCAATTGTACCATCAAGATTGTATTTAATAGTGAATAACCATCTGCAGCTTAACTGTCTTCTTGCCTTTGGGAAGAGTTGTGAGGTCCCAAGTATGATTATCCAGAGAGCGATCATCTCGGTTTTAACGGCAGACCTTTCCACTTATCATTTTGAAGGGCCTCACCAGATGTTTCTAGGGATAGAGTGAGAATCCAGTCCTGTGTAAACATGGCAAAGGCAGAGACAAGCGATCATAAGATAAATAAGTATGAATAGAATGATCGATGCATGATCTTTTCCTTTCCTTAGAGCAATGAGTCCATCATCAATGTCGATGATCACTGGATCTGCAGATCTTGAGTGTGTCGGGCAGGCTCGGTCGGTCAAGCAGGCTCGAGTCGGGGTTTGGTTCTTTGGGGAGTTTGGGTCGGCCAGATCTGTGATGCCAGATCGCTTTGAGGTCACCATCTTTGAAGGTTATGAGTCTGGCTGGGGTAGTAGTGTGCGATGGTCGATGAGGCTCTGGGTCGTGATCTGTGAGAGTTAGGACTCTCTTGAGGGTAAATGGTTTGCCGAGGAACGGACTTAGTTCAATCTCAATCAGTTTCCATCGATGGTCGTTCATGAGGTTTGTTGTAATATGAGTCCTTTCAAAAAATTTCACATCCATAGAATTGTAAAATTTCTTTTGAAGAGAGAGTAACACTTGTAACCTTTCTGCCTTGTGCATATCCAAGGAAAATGCACTTATGAGCTTTAGGATCAAGTTTATACGTGTTGAGCATGGATATACACAAACACAAAGACAACCAAAGATCTTTGGAGGCAATCGGGAAACAAGATGATGGCGAGGAGTGTGTGGTCGGTAGGGTTTGGAGTGGAGTTTTGAAACCTAACACTCTGGGGAAGTCTGTTGATTAAGTATGTGGAAGTCAATATAGCTTCACCCACATATATTTTGGAACATTTGTGGTAAACATAATAGACCTAGCCATTTCAAGCGGATGCTGTTTTTTCTCTCTCAAAGAACTCCATTTTGTTTGGGGTTTCAACACAACTACTTGATATGGACAATCCTTTATCCATCAAGAAATTACTGAGATGAGACTCATAATATTCAAGAGCATTGTCACCTTCAAGATTTGATCTTAGTGTCAAATTGAGTGGAGACCATGTTGTAAAATTCTTGAAAGATGGGTCCAACTTCGGACTTATCCTTCATTAAAAATAACCAAGTGGTTCTCGTGTGGTCATCTATGAAGGTAACAAACCACCTCTTTCCTGTTATGCTTTTTTACTCTTGAGGTCCCCATACATCACTTTGTGAATTAGGGTGAAAGGTGAGGAGGGTAAGTGAGGTAATTTAGCATACAGATTTGGTGAGTTTGGCAAACGACATATATCACATCAAGATCATTAAGATTGCATCCTTTAAATAATTCAGGAGTTAAAGTCTTTAAATAACCAAAACTAGGATGTCCTAATCTATAATGCCATAACATAATATTGTCTACAGTTTGAGAGTAGGCTGCTGAGGCAGAATCAGTCTTCAGGTTTCTGTCTTCAGCAGGGTGAACAATAAACAGTCCTGAGCAAGTTTTGGCTCTTTCCATTACTTCTTGTGAATAAGTATCTTGGAAAATACACTGATTGTCTTTAAAAGTGACTGTCCAATTTAGGTCCTTAGTGAGTTTACTGACTGATATGAGATTACAGTCTAGCTTTGGAACAAACAGGACATCATTCAGATAGATTTTATCAGTAAGTTTGACAATTCCAAAACCTTGAGCATATGAAAAGATCCATCAATGAGATTCTAATTTTATGAGTCTGGCGATTGTGGTTTGAGTTATATAACAGTGTCTTTATTTCTGTCATATGAGATGAGGCCCCAGAATCAACTATCCAGTGCCATTCTTGAGTTGGGAATAAGATATACCTGTCTTGGTATGAGTGGCAATGCCTGTGAGAGAGTTATCAGTCTTCTGCCATTTGAGAAACTCTTTGAAGAGAGCTAACTGAGAATCCACAATATCACCAGGTGATTCCAACTGTGAGAGTGTTTGGACTCGACAAGTCCTCCATCTTGCTTTGTCTGAGTTATACTTTTTCATAGATCTTGACGACCCAAGATTATTGTTGTAATCAAGTCTCATGATTTGTATATGGAGTGGAGTCGAGAACCTCGGTCTGTTGAGATTTACTTAATGAATATGTCTTTTAATAAATAAAGTGTACAAAACTTATGCACGCCATCGATTTCCAAGAGCACCACCCGAAGTCAGCGGAGCCGCTAGATCCACGAATTGTACCCGAACTCGAAAAAGCACCACCCGATCCCGCCGCTAGATCCACCGCCGAAATCGAAACCACAAACCACATCGATGATCTCGAACGTATCGCCTCAGAACAACCTCCCACCGTTTCCGCTATTGTCCGCCAATCTGTATATACGGTGGGAAGGGAGCCTGGTAACATGCATCCAAAAAGGTGAAGAATCAAAAAAATCTAGCTTTTCCTCCCAATCATCATCCCAGCAACGTAAAACCAACAACATCCGATCAAAACACCACGGCCCCTCTTGCAAAACCCGAATTGCATCGTCCTCATGGTCAAAGACGAACTGAAAGACGTTCTTTGCTAATTGGATTGGCTCCACCGGGCAGCCCCATGACCTAGACAGAGCATCCTGCATCCCCCGAAGTCGGACATCTTTTTTAGCACAAATCTTGCCAATCAAACTACGAGCTTGTACCTGCCGTTCCTCTTCCGATGAGGTCGTAACGATGACCGGCCGGACTGATTCTTGGGCCGTGAGGGACATGGAGGCCATCCTCCGAGCAACCTCCTCCGCCGTCTCCATGGTCAGCGTAGAGGAGGGGGAAAAAACCGACAAAGGCAGAGAAGCTTCAGGGGCGAAGGGAAATCTCCAGAGGAGGGAAAAAAATCGCCGCCGCCGCTTAGTAATTGGTGATATTAATATACTACTTCCGTCCAAAAATGTAAATCCATTTGAGGTTTTTCACACAGATTAAGAAAGTTGATTAAATTAATTATGTGTCATTAATTTTGATAAAAAAAAAACTAAAATGACCTTTCATTATCATTAATGTAAAGTAATGAAAAATGGATGAATAAATAATAAATGAGAGGTAAAAATAGAAAAATATAATAAATACTTCATTGATTATCTAAATGGTTTTACATTATGGGATAAATCTAAAAAACTAAATAAATTTATATTTTGGGATGGATGTAGTATTTTTTTAATAAGAGACTCCTCCCATAAATTGAGGGTGACAAAATGTGACTATCGTTCTTTATGTTTTCATGAGGTTAGACTTTAACATGAAACTAAAATGGCGGTGATATTTAGTTTGGCGATGCCAACAATCGATCTACTCGGACACAATAATTATTCGAGTAAATTTCAATTCTATAAACTGTCCATGCATATATACATTAGTAGGAAAACTCGTACAATACGTTACACTGATACAATGTATAACATGAAATCTTTCGGGAAAAAAATATATGTTTGATCATGTTTAGATAAACATATATCGTTTTTTTCTTGGTGGGGATAGATTGATAGATGAAAAATACGTGTAATTGCTTTCCAACTAAATAGTCATGTTTCGTTCTTATCAGAAACAATTGATAAGAATTATTTTACTATTATTTTACTATTATGCCCATCCATGCATCATGTGTCAAATATAAATCATGGGGCCGCCTCATGATGAACCATGGGATATTATAAAAAATAAATCATGATAAACATGCATGGGATATTATAAAAATATAAAGAAAATTCTAACCTCTAGACTTTTTTATTCGACCAAACCCGAGATAAATTAGCGTCACGTAAGTAAAAAGACCCCAAAAAAAAAAAAAAAAAAAAAAAAAAAAAAAAAAAAAGGTTTAACGGCGAAAAGCGAGTAATAGACACTACTAGACTTTTTCCATAAACTAAACCTATCTATCATATCTATTCTAAAAAGGCAATGAATGCCTTATTAGCAGCAACAAATTAAAAGCAAATTAAGGTTAATATTATTAAGGTTTTTTAAGATTGTTGGACAAGTGTTGCTATGTGGTCCAGAAACAATATCTTCATATCTAAGGTTATGTCTAACTTCACAATGCCATCTCTCCTATCTGTAACGCCCCGTCCCGAAAATTCCGAATATTTTCAAAATACGGATCAGTTTACTACCACAAGCTTGAGATGATGCCTCGAAACACGAAACCTTTTCTACTAAAACATTCCCTTAAAATTAAAAAGCGGAAGCTAAACAACATAACTCGGGTCTAAGAAAACATCATTTACTAATTCCCAATAATCCAGCTATTACATCATTGATTGATAACACCCAAATCATAATAATTACAAGATTCTAATCACAAGTACTACAACATACACTTCATTATAAAATCATCAAATATACTACCTTAAAAAAAACGGCAAACAAACTAATCACTCTCACTGATACTTAGCTACACATCTAATACCATCCTCATTTGTCGGACCGTGTGCTTTATCTGAAAAACATAATAATGTAAAGGGATGAGCACAATTGCTCCATAAGGAAAAATGCATCAAAAGGGAACTAGGGCAGTCACTGGACAGACATGCCATAGATCAATTTTGGGTTAGAAAATGGTATGATGCATGATAAAATGATAACTGTAAATAAAATAGATAAATTATATATTGTCTACTAAAAATGAAATGCTACGGTAATAAAAAAATGTTGAATAAGTAATATTCTCATTCTTATTCTTCTCTTGCATGTAATAGCCTACTAAGAGAGGCACATAACTTAACTGACATGTAACGGTTCATAAGTATTACATCTCATTAATATAGCCCATGAGAAGGGAAACTAAAATATGTAGCAGACCGGATATTCACTATTATCGCCCGTGAACAGGGAAATTGACCGGTTCCGGCCTTTTCTCACTATTATAGCATGTGAGCAGGGAAATTAGTGTCGGGGACCCTCGAGGATTCACTGCTCTGTCTAATTACATACTTAACTATAAACCGTCACATTTCTTATTTTCTGAACCTGGTAATTCGATATTCTTGAAAATCTGAAGTACTTAAAAATATTAGGGGTATGCGTACAACCAACATATCAAATCTCAAGTCAAACCATATAGTGAATGTTGTAACATCAAATCAACTAAATGGCTAATTGTTGCTAAATGATTATTAGTGTTTGCGAATCGCAGTTGCATTGGTTCCAGGTTCCTAGGGGGTTTGGAGGAAGGTTTGGAAGAACCATCAGTGAGGTTGAAAGGCACAACTCGTCCCTCAAAAGCCGAAGTCTAAAGGTTTTTGAGTTTGTGGGTTATTCTGGTGATGCTGCCGCTGTTAAATTGATCATGCATGTGGTGGAGAACGCTGTTAGTCTTGAGAAAATCATCATTGATCATTGTGATGTAATCCACATTGGCCGTTTCACATTAAGGACTAGACTGGAAGAGGAGGTTAGACTTATTGTATTGCAGCAATTTGATTCTCTCAGAGAATCTATACCGCCACATATTAATTTAATTCTCCGTTAGTTCTTCTTTGATGTGGCATTGGAGTGACGGGATGATGATGTGTTCGAGATTGTTAAAGGTGATATAAGGAAATATAGTAGCGCCTTTACCAACACCAATTGATTTTAGTACAACGGTAAGCGTTTGATCCTAATATGGTATCGGAGCAGGAGGTCATGGGATCAATCCTTGCTATCAACATTGTTTCCCAATTATATTGTGCAAGTGTTGTGTCTCTTTGTTGGCCTTGTGTGCTCTTTATATGCCTTTGTGTGCTATGTTGGCCCGGGCTTGTTATAGCCCACACTTGAGGGGGCGTGTTAAAGGTGATATAATGAAATATAGTAGCGCATTTACTAACACCAATTGGTTTTAGTACAACGGTAAGCGCTTGATCCTAATAGAGATATCTTGATGTTTTATTTCATTTTTGGATTTGGTTCAGTATTTATATTTGCAGTATTTAATCCTTGCTTGGATTGTTTGCTGGATAGATATCTTGTTCTATCGAGCAATGCAGCGGGTTAGTGCTTGTTGTATTGGTTTGATGTACTAATAATCCCTTTGGATTCGCTATTTAATTTCAATTGGAATTTATGACTTGAAACATTAAAACCCTCGGATTTATTTATTTTTGTGGCTGAATCTACTGTGACATCAAACTTAATGTTAGGTTCGATTTGTAAGATTTTACAGAGGTCAAAATGGATATTAGAACTCGGTAAAGTCGGACGTTGAGCTTACACGCTAAACCATAAACTTTCAAATTCCAAAGGTCGAATGTTGTGTTGCAACCATGAAAATAAGGTTAGTGCTTGGTATTCCTGATGATGATGAATGCTCTTCATATATATGTACTAGTGGTGAATCGACGCCGTGCAAGGCACGGCGTGCCCGTGAGGATGTAAATGTAGAAGATGAAAAAATATGAAAACCATATAGTTTAAAAGATGAAGCATTCACATAAACCAAATAGTCACAGCCATGCATTTTTATTTATAATAAGCCATACAGTTCAAAAGATACATTGGTTTAGCTACCATGATTTACAAAAGATAGTGGAATATGATGCTTGCAAGTTCTAATAGTTATGTATATTACTACACCATTAAACTTTAGCTATGTTAAAAGCTAATGGTGATAATATACCAACTATGTTCCGCCACTACGTTAAAGTTTGGCTTTTAAAAAACACATACAAAACAATCATGGCTGCGAATAGAATACATAAACATACAGCAACCCTTATTTGGCCTTCGATTCATCCTCATCCTTATTCTTCATCTTTTTCACTGGACTTTCAGCCGTATCCATCTTATGTGGATCAGAAACTGACTGATTTTGTTCAGGTGTAGTAGCTGCTGGAATTGTTGTAGGTATTGAACCAAACATCAATGTTCTCTTAGACTGTGGAGAATGGGTATGTGGTTCAGTTTGTAACTCAGTAGAATCAGAAATTTCCTTAAGAACAGCTTTGGTTGTGGGGCTGAAAAACTGACTGGTTTCTTTTGATGATTCTTCTACCGTGTCCTTATCTTGTATTTGCATCTGAATAGCTTCAATGGTAGGAATTGAGTCTTCTTTGTAAAGTTGTAGAATTGTGTAATTCTTGTCAGATGCAAAGAAATTCACAAAGCAGTAAACTTTGATCCCATATAAAGCCGTTTCCATCTCCTTCAATAACGATTGCCCCTGGAAAAAAGATTGTTTATAAATTTTATTAGATTGTGAGAGTGTAAGCATTTTCTTTCGTAAGTAAGAAAAAAAAGCGGTTATCACTCAAATGGTATGGCAAAAGAAAGTACACAACAACTTGTTTTCTAAAAGAAAGAGCGGTTATCACTATCGCGCAGCCATTAATTTCACCTTCCTTGTGAAGAATTACACAACACTGTTTGGTGTAAACCTTATTTCATAACCCTTTAGCATATGAATCTCATTCTGTGTGTCTGTTTTGTTTAAGAGCATATATCGACCTTGAATTTATTTAAAAGCAGTAAGGATCACAAATTAAATTTCTTTATGTACAATCTGGATTTTAAAATTGTCTTGTATAGTTAAAAATCATTCGGCTTCATATAGGCCATAAAGTATAATCTAAATAAAAGTCCGAATTTAGGTTGGTGCTAGAAATAGAGGATACAATAAGCTACACAATTTTGAACTCCGTTTTTTGCCAAACTCATGAATTCTAACTAATAAACATGATATTTATTCTCCACAACTAAATGCTAAATCCTTGTATATTATAGCTTCACAATGATACCTATTATGTGTTCATCATATACACATACTGTATACCATATATTGAAGTAATATTCATGTAGCAAAGGTCATGAATTCTAACAAATAAACATGATATTTACTTTCCACAATTGAAAGTCAAATTCACGGATGCAGGTTCATGTCAATAAAAATGTGGATATACTCTTCGTTTTTTTTCGTATGTGGTCCACTTGAGTTATAAGCATATTACATATATAGATTTCCAAGGGAGAGAATAAATGTTGTACCTTAATATCTGCTTCATAAAGCTGAGCAACTGAAAATTCAGTTAGTTTTTCAAAAATCGGAGAGAACATCATGAGACAAGTGTGCCGGAATCATCGGTTAAATAAACCTCCATACGACCACTGTAAAAATTGAAGTTCGTAATGGATTATTAATTAATAATCATGGTTATATCTTGAAGAGTTATAGAGTTCAAAATTTTACCGTGGAACAATCGTTGTTCTTTGACCGCAAGAAGTACACATAAAGCTCCAATTTACTTTCCCGGTACGGTATTTCTTACAGTTCCCGCATACACTTTGCCAAAGTTTTTCTTGTCCAGGCATTAGTTCTAATTTTCCTGAAATCCAGTGCTTTGAACTATCCACAAAAAAAAAAATATTATGAATAACCAAATATATATATTATTATCAATATAAAAATATGCTTATGAGCTATTGATAAAGAAACCCAAATTTATTTTTATTATAGATTTCTATGTATATACTGTTGAACTTTGGTGGTCACATCTTTAATCTTAGACAAATCAATTTTTTGGTCGTCAGAGCGGAATGTCGACATCATCATATGCTTTGTTTCTCAATAATCCAACAATTTAAAGATCGCTTTCTTTATACCTATTTATAAAATTATAATGCAAATATATTTAAATCTATTTTAAAGGGGTAAAAGAATCTAATAAATTCACAACTAAGCTTCATAAATTGGTGTGTATGAAAATTTGTATTCATACCATTCCATCATATGTTGAGCATCCGGCAATGGAGGATTCACCATGAAATAGGCATTGTATTTTGGTGTAGTAAGTGATATACCTAAGTAACAAGAGTAAATATGAAAGCAAAAGCAATGCATTTTAAGTAATATTTATTTTCACTACATATATACAAATATGGAACTTTCTTACCATGGTAAGTGGTTACCCTCAAAGTTAAACCCACTATCAATGTTGGTTCTGGAAGTTTTGCGGAGACTTGAAAGTCCTCATTATCCAAGAAATCTTCCCAAAGTCTTAAAACCATTGGGATTTTCCTATTGAAGAAATTTCAGCAAATAATATATGTTTAGTATGCTTTTTTACTCTAGTGTGTGTAACCAATACAAAGATGTAATAAAATTATTATACTCACTCTTCATCAATTAAGATATAATCTCTCGCTTTTGAGTTACTTGAACCATAAATGGCATTCGATTGGATGACTAATGCCTTGATAGTTTGGTGTGATATTAGTCATGAATGAAACAGAAATGAATGTAGAGTCGAATCATTAGCGGTATGGTTAAGGATGACAGTAAAGAACATTGTAATGTGTAGGAATAATAGACAAGAAATTTAATAGATTATTGTAGAAAATGACCATAAATGTAAAAATTCTAATGTAAAGTTGATACTTAATGTAAACCTCACATGATCGTGAGTGAAAACAGATTATTGTAGAAAACAACCATACATTTGCAACCTGAAGTATTAACTTTACATTAGAAGTATTAACTTTATTTGCACATACATATATATGTAACCAGAAGGTGTTAAAATTCATTCTAGGCACATTTAAAGGTTGAAGCCAGTAAAGCATTATTTCATAAGCTAAATATAAAGAATGAATACCACAATTATCATGCCTGCTAGATGATGCAGACACACTATGAAAACATCAATGAACATGTGGAATTTAAAAATGAGGAAAAGCGAAAAATTTCATCCTATTGTAGGGAGAAGCAATTTTTATAGAATCAATACATTTATGGTATCAACAATATTCTTATTGATCGAACAATGAACACTAAAAATAAATAGAGCATCATTTCCAATATTGCTAAATTCTAACGCATATATTTAAAAGAAACAACAGAGTACCAAGATTAATAGGCTAAGCAAGAATCAACCTATAAAGTATACATTTATCAATGATGTAAACAGAAGCTATAATGAAGTTACCATATTAAGGTTATTGGATCTATTTTACTCTCCAGCATAAAAGTAATTATTATTAATATTAACGGTAAAGCTGTAGGCATCAAAACTTACCAACATATTCATTATGTTCAATAATCGGTGCGATTCGAGAATTTGTTAAAAGCATACGAGCCTTTCAGAAAGTGTAAGGAACTTCATCATGAATCGGATCAATCAAGTTGTGTATGGATAAGATCCACTCGTATCCATACTCCCAAGCCTATACTTTGGTTCCGCCACTTTCGATCTAGCATTAGCAATCTTATATCTCTTGAATGGAATTAGTAGCTTCTCCAAGGTGCAATGTGTGTATTAAAAGTGACAAATTTGCAATTTTTGTGCCCTAAATAACGGGATAAGTAAAAGCATATTAAAATTCTTATCCAAATATATTTGATTATTGTAGAAAGAAAGTATTCAATGTACTTTGAGTATTTACCTCCATGTCTGCGTGAGTACATACTTCTTGAAGATTGTTCCTTTGTTTTGTGATTCGAGGTTTGATGTTTTTCTACAACTTGCACTATGACAAATTCAATCATCGATTGTAAATGAAACTTCCATTGCATTGTACATTTTTCTATCTTCATGTCTTACATTAAGAAAGTCACATAATTTACATATATTATTATATACCAATTACAAAGTCTCATGCATCAGTTAACACTTCTTTGTATACCACATTGCGTGTAACATTAATTTTTTCAGAATCAAAGAATGTAGGAACAATAAATACTTTTACAGCAGTTGATGTTTTTGCACGTGAAAGAGCCACATATAACTGACCATGAGAGAAAACAGGTTCTTTTAAATAGACACCAACAAAATCTAATGTTTGACCTTGTGCTTTATTTATTGTCATAGCGAAACAAAGTCTTATCGGAAACTGAATTCTTTTATAAGGGATTGGGGAAAATTCATCATTAGATGGCTGTAAAGGTATTTTATGCAAGAAAACTTTCTTTCCAGCATGATCTCCAATTGCAATTTCAGCATGTATCACATTTTTATCTAGATGTTTACATATTAGTCGTGTTCCATTACATAATCCTTCACTTGGATCTAAATTCCTGAGTAGAATGATTGGTGCATTAGGTTTTAACTTTAACTTATGAGGTGGTAGACCATTGGGGGTTAAACTATTCAACATATCTTCATATAGTCCTTGATCTTGTGGATTGATTGCTTTATCATAACCTACATACTCTGTTTCTATTCCTGAAAATTTATCAATCATAATCTCATTAATTTCATCTACAAATTGATTTTTTGTAGTCAATATGGCTCTATTAATTGAAAGTTGAGGATTGCTGGAGAACGATTCATCTTCTATAAAAACAGATTTTATAAGACTGTCTAATCCATCTTCAATATTTTTTGGTGTACTGATTATATTCATAGGCAAATCAATGTTTTCAGCATCTTCAATCTGAGTTAGTCCATCACCTATATCTAATAGGAATTCAGTGTAAGCAGGATCCAATCGTGCTCGCATATTTTGAACAAGTTTAAATTTTATTAAGTTTGGCCAAATGTAAGATCTAATTAATGATGCATTGATAGTTTCATTCTTTGTACCTCCACGAATAACCGGTAAAGTCTGACGGAAGTCACCACCTAACACAACGACTTTGCCACCAAACAATTCCGAGCTATCCATTAAATCTCTTAATAAATTATCTAAAGATTCTATTGTTGTTTTTTTTGACATAGGTGCTTCATCCCAAATAATTAATCTTGCCTCTCTAATCATGGTTGCTAAAGAAGACTGTTTACTTATTCTACATGTGAAGCTATCTGTAATATCAATTGGTATTCTAAATCTTGAATGAGCCGTTCTACCTCCAGGCAACAAAGAAGCTGCTATACCAGACGAAGCTGTAGCCAAAGCAATAAAGCCCTTAGATCTTACATCTGCTAACAAAGCTCTATATAAGAATGTTTTCCCGGTCCCTCCCGGTCCATCGATAAAGAAACATGCTGCCTTATTCTTATAAACTGATGCAATAACAGAATCAAATGCTGTTTTTTGTTCTTTATTAAGGAGTGTTTTGGAATTAATGTCTGCTTCGCTTATTACAATATTTTTTCGCTCTTAATTCTTTAGTTAGATCTTCAAAGTCAACATTTTTGCATATTTGGAGGTATCAAACCAAATAAACCTATATCTTTTCCATGATCGTAAGAATACATTTATATGTTGAAGCACAATTTTTCTAATTTGATTTTGAAAGGTGTGTTTCTCTAGATATATCTTCTGATAAAAAAGGTTCAAACTGATACCATAATTTTAAAGGATCCGCAGGGCATGAATAAATCAACAAAGTAGCAAATAACCTTCTTAATTCATAAGGCATATGATATGACGATGCTTCTAATAAGCAATGTTCTTGGCTATTATTTTCTTCTAACAAACCACGAGCTAGTGCTGCATCATGATACGTGTTATACATTTCATTGTTAAAATATTTTAAATGATCAAAGGATTTAGGACACCTAACATTACACAATAAAATCTTTAAAAAGTATCTTTCACCTTCTATTGGATTGACTGATACTATTCTTCCAATCGAATCACCTTTTATTCTTACTTTCCAACGTTTTTTATCATTTTCCCATACAAAAAAGTCGGGGAAATCACCATATGTGCAGTTCCTTTTTTGAGCTTCAGAATCTAATCTATTCATTTGAAAGTATTCAGTCAGCATAGTTTTACGATGGAAAGGATTATTTGCAACATTCTTAAGTTTATGTTTTTTATTGAAGTTAATAGGCTGAAAATTTTCAAGATGAACTTGTAGCTGAATAACAGGAGGTTTCATATCTCCTAATGCAAATCTATAAATACGCCATAATGCTTCAGGAGGAGAAATCCATCTTCCAGATTGATATTGTTCGATTTCATTAATTTCTTCATTGCTTGTTTGATCAGTTACATTGAACATAATTTTATCACTTCCTTTACATATATACTTGTAAATGTATTTGACAGCTTTTACAGTTGAACAAATCTCTACATTTATATGACAGTCAAATTTTGCAAGGAGGTATGGGTTATATGGCACAACCCATCTATTGTCTAACCATGCACCCCTAGTCCTAACTCTTGAATTATCATTCCGCCTTCTATATACTGGATATGCATCTGTTGTTATGACAGTTTCATCAGAAAATGTTTTAGGATATGATTTCTTACAACGATTATTTTTATCCATGCATACATTTTTAGGATTTAAATTTCCACAAGGACCATGTAACATGTGCTTAACTACCAAATTGTACAGGTGAGGATATTTTTCTTTATCTGGAAGTTCAGCCGACACAAATCTATCAAATTCCTCAGGTTTATAAATTTTATAATGAGGCTTTAAAATTAGGAGAAAATGAGCATGTGGTAATCCTCTTTTTGAAATTCTATTACATATGTATAAAGTACCACTTTTCCAAATATATTTTTTTAAACATTTCATTTTTAAGTTCTTCTAATTTTGCCTTGAATACTCTATCCATTAAATCAGTGCTGTTTGAGCTAATTCTCCATTCAATAATATCTCTTTTATTTCTGGCCAATTAGGGTTACACGTTATAGTTAGAAAGATATCTGGTTTACCAAACTTTCTCACTAAGGACATTGCATCTAAGTATTTTTTCCTCATATGCCTAGGTCCACCAGTAAACGATGCAGGTAAGATAACACGTTGACCAATCTTGCTAGCATCATTTTCTCCATTTGCTACAGCATCCACAATACCTTGAAGAAACTCTTGTCTAATATTGTTTTGTTGAGATCTAAAGTAGTCTAGTCTTTGTGTCTCTAATTTAACAAACATATCAACTACATATTGCTGGAGAAGGCGTCCAAAACGTAATATGTAAGACCTATCGTTATCTCTAATCTGTAATTTATAGCAATAATATTCTCTAATCGACACATAAGTTGGATCTTGTGATGTATCACTTAAAAATGTTGTGTTTTCAGATTCAAAGTTCAAGAACGATGATTTGCATTTAAGTGGATTAAGCATTTTACTACTTTCAATATTCTTTTTCCTCTTTCGTGGATTAACATTAACATTTTTTTACTTATACCTTGATGCCAACCAAGATCGCCATATGGAAACATAAGTGGATCTTGTAAAGGATCATAACGACCGTAGTAGTATGCAATAAAATGTGAAACTCCACTATGTGTGTATACTTTTATGCTTCTTTGTGCATTGTCATGACCCTCAACTAATATCCCAGCAACTTCTGAAACAGTAGGTTTATTATAGATTCTCTGGTCTATTTTTGGGTTACAAAACAATACAATTTCAAGTTCATGGATGTTTGAAATATTTCTTAAATCTCTAAAAAATCTTGCATATGGATTATGAGACAGCTCTGTTAAAATCTTTTCTAATGTTGCTTCAAATAACCTAGGGCATTTTTGAAGGCGGTTTAATAATTCATGATCTGAATCATGAAAGTAAAACTGTAAATTCTGACTTTTTTCAGGAGTTTCTACAAGATCATTCAGAAAATGGTACACTTGACCTTGGACTCTAAAAGTATAGACACCTTTGTTTCTCTTAGCTAACTCTTTATCATAGGTTGCACCAAACGATGTGAATGCAAGATGATTATTATATGTTCTAATTGAAGTTCTAAAGTTTACAGCTTCAGTTTCATTAGATGTTAGGAGATTAGTAAGCATTAAAGATAAATCAGTATTAGTTAAAATTATATCTCCACCGAACAACAAAAGGTTGGTGTTTCATGAGGAAATCTTTTAGCACCACAAAACACACAGCTTATTAACTTTATATAGTATATCACTTTTATCCTCAGATCATGGTTAACAACTCTCTAGAATTCTCGTTGTTTTACGCCGATTACTAATCTGCATCACATTCGAGTTTCAATTTGAAACAATAACACCATGAATGTATGTTATGCTTTTAGATTTTATATGATCTAAATTAAGTAATTTTGACTTTTAAACTTTCGTCTTTGTAGTATCTGAAGATTTTGATTTAGATGTATTACCATCTAAGAAAGATGGAGATACAGAATCTAAGTTGACAAATCGTCCATTTAAATTAAAGCCTACAGATGAAGCAGGCTCAGAGTGAAGGGAGTCTTGCTTAAGTTTTTCTAGGCTCATCTAATGAATCTCGCATTTCATCAGTACCTCAAACTTTTGGTTTGTAATAAATCTTGTTCAGCATCTTTGCAAGAATTTGATTTTTTAAAAGAATCTAAACATTCAGCTGTTTTTAATGTTCTTTTAGCACATTTTTCTTTCCATTTTTTAATCTCACTATCTCTTCCATCATTCATCAAATTGTTGGCCATCGAAGCATTAGCTACAAAAGCCTTTTCTGCAAGGACACATGAGGATCCAACACCAACACTAACACCAGAGTTGATAGAATCAGTGAGGCTACATAAACTTAAGTCAGAACCTTCTATATTTTTTGCAGATTCATCTTGTTTTTTACTTGTAATAATTGTCTGTTTATATTTTTTTGTTTCCATCTCACAATAGCCATCTTTCTTACGTATTTCTTTTCTATATGATTATTCATTCTTATAAGAGCTAGCAATTCTTGAAGCAAAGACCAATCAAACTAATGAAAAGCGATGAACAGTACAAATGCAGCCTTAGAATACACATGTTGAAGAGCCATGGCGAAAACCCAAGACCAGTAAGCCCACCTGCAAAATGTTCTCTTCCTTGTAGCCAAGGCTAGATAGAAGTCATGAAAAAAAAAAGACATGTAAATAGAGCAGTTAGAGGGAAAACTCAAAGTATAGTAAAAGAAGACATGACAATAAGTCATAAGTTATTTCAAACAATCTAATGCATGATTAGTGAAGTTATTTGAAAGCATCTAATACATGAAAGCTGAAAGTATCTCTACAATCTAAAACTTGAGATGATAATTCTCGGACTAACCAATCATTTAATCAAGTTAGCTGCAGATTATAAATCGAACTATATAAATTTATTTATTAGAGCTCAACTTATTTGAGGTTATCTGAGGTTCCTACACATGTAGCCGCACTCAGTTCCATTTAACATGCAAACTTAGTCGAGGTTCATAGAAGAGAATAGAGTCATAAACTGACTTGCATGAAGGCCATAAATTCAAATCTTTTACATGCTGCATATTCAATAATAATGAATCACATATAAAGGCTATTGTTAACACATTAATGAGACAAACAATCTATCCATACATAACAGTAAACCCCTCAAAAAAACAGACTTCCTCATACAGGTAATAATCATATAAAAGACTACCATATTCGAATGTATGTTAGATCAACTCAGTGAGCATTCAATACTAATCTTATACAACAGAAATTACCAAAACCATCATCTCACAGAACAGAAAACAAGCTGGAAAAGAAGTAAAAATGAATCAATCAAGGGAAAAAAGAGCAAGTGAAATTTAATATGATACTTGGAAGGATTAAAGTTATATTAGATCAACAAAGACCCTAACTTTATTCTAGCACTTGAATATACACTATAGAATCTGGAGCAGTTGTCCAGCAGTTACAAATTAAAGCAATAATCTATAACCAGTGTAAGTGAAACATAAAAGTAAGTACAAAGCGCACACAAGAGGTGCTCAAATGATATCAAATAAAGTCGTCTGATCTACCAATAAAACCACAAAATCGAGTTTAATGATTTGAAAGATTAAGTTAATTCTTCAAAAGAAAAGATCGCAACTTCCACTTGATCTAACATATAATCGAGAGATCCGCCAAAAATTCGATTAATAAGGTGGTTTCAATTTTTCCTAAAAAAGCCTCAAAGCCACTAAAATAGAACATCAAAGCACATAAAAAAGCGGAAATGATGACACAATTCTGATCTCATATTAGATGGATATAAACATTAAGCACACAAAAATGAATGCAAACAAATTTTGAAGTAGTAACAAGGGGACCAAAAATTCGAAAAATCACAACAAAATGTAGGAAAAATATAAGCTTGAAACATGGGAAAAATGCGAGGGGTAAAGGTGAAGGAATAGACTGAGTTCTTCTAACCATATGAGGAGAACAAGGCATAAAAGGAATAGATTCGAGTTCTTTCTAGACTCGAGTTCTTTCTACCATAAAAGGAATAGATTCAGTTCTTTCTGAGACTCGAGTTCTTCTAACCATATGAGTGGTAACAAGGCATGGTCCAAAGAAATTGAATGAGGAATTTAGGTACCTAGTAAAGTGGGGAAATAATCGAGAGGATGGGAGTCATGGGTAAAGGTGAGACTAAACTGGAAATCTGAGGGGTAAGAGAAACAGTGAGTAATTACATACAGCTTATGGTAAACATTTTAGATAAAACACAGGATATGGGGGGGAAACACAGATATATAGCCCATGTGAGCCACGATTTTATTACTCACATTCTACGCTAAACATGAAACGCTCTCTACCTTCTTTCTACGTGAATTGAAGAATATGGAAAGGTCTTTGAGCTCAATTGGGCGAGAAATCTTGTATAAATCTTTGAACAACTTTAATAGGGTAGATATGTTTAAGAATATTATTCTATATAGAGAGAAAAAGGCCCAAATTCTGTGTAAGCAAATTTGTATTTATAGCAGTGGTGTAATAGCAATCTGTACTGAAATCCATACCACACAGTCCTATGCAGGGTTCTAACATGTGCAATAAGGATCAAAAAAAACATGTAATGGCATGAAGAGTGAAGACAACCGCCACAATAAAATCATTGCTTACTTGTCCATGTATTTACAGAACATATAAGCCCGGAATGAGCTTAAAATTTGTAAAACCCAGTAGAAACTTCTCAGTGGGAAGAAGAAGCTAAGACTTGAGAAGACTACTTACTAATTCATTTCATAAGGCTGGTTTAAACAGGCAAGGGACTACAGTAGGGTGGGGGGGAAAAAGGAAAGGACAACATTAGTCACTCTTTTCAAAGTTCTCACAAACCACTCCGTTTGTGAAAAGCCTAAAGTAAGGTAGTTTTCTCCCATACATCAAATCATAGAGAATAAGACTAATATTGAACATTTAAAAAGAGGGATTTTCTGTAGATCCCATAACTACGGGGTTTTCCATAGTCCCCCTAACTATTGGGGTTTGCAGTAGTACCCCTAACTACACTGACCTCAAACAGTTTTCTTTTCTCCAAAACAGAAGCCTGACCACACCTTTTACCTGAGAACCTGCAGACGATTTTAGGTAGTCATACACACAGATGAGCCAAGACCATGGAGCTGGGAAACTGCTACAAGCATTTTCTTTGACCAGTAAACAACCAAGCTAAAGAAATGTAAGTGCAATGCAACCCAAGAATCTCAGCAGACGCCACAACAGAATCCAATGTACAAAACTATTTCTCAGATACGTATAACAGTTCCTATACAAGCAGAGGACTAAGACCAGCCTTAACAACATGGTGGTGTAGTTAAAACAGAACCGAAAACAGAACAGAAACTAAAAGGGACTGTTTTTTTAACACAGCAGAATGAACAAGGGCAACATGCAGGAGGAAATGCACCATCTAAACATTGCAGGCGCATGAAGAAACGCAAAATCTAAAAAATACAACCAAATATAACAGCAGATGTAAATAGAAGGAGAAGAACAAACCTTAACCTAAACAAATTCCTTGTGTCAATGGTCCCAGGTGAAGAGAGATCGATCCAAATTAAGACATACAGAAATAGAGGAAGATAAAGTTAGGAAACTGATTTCAGCCCAAAAAACCGGAGATCCCTAAAGGGAAAACTGTATATATATATATATATATATATATATATATATATATATATATATATTATTTGTATATATATATTTACCTATAGAAACCGAAGCTGCACAAACCCTGGATAATCCTCTTCTGGCTCACAAGCAGTAGATCTCGTATGGTGGAGTATATATAGTGGGAGAAATAAACAACTACAAAGAGTTGGTACACCTTAGTACGAAAGAAAATCATTTCAATTGCAGGGGGGAAGGTGAAGATTTGTGGTTTGTAGGGAGGCTTTGTTACTGTGAAGATTGAATCAGAGCCGATGTAGAGCAGTGGGCTTTAGTTCATCAGAAAATAGGGAAGAAATCCGGGTTTGGTGAGAGTGACAGAGGAAAGCGTGGGAATGGGAAAAGGGGAGAAGAAGAGATTTAGCTGACAAGATCATTTGCAGTCTCCAAGTAGAATACCTAGCACATCTTAACCGTCCAAATTACATCGAGATAAGTAGCCATATATATATATATATATATATATATATATATATATATCATAGATATGAATTCATCACAAGTAAAATATAAGTGAATTCATCGCAGGCAACGGATCTGAAAAGCGATACGTATGAACTTATTTCGAAAGAAATTTAATAAACGGAACATTAAATAGATAAACGAATTGAGCTTAAAAGATAAACAAAGCTGGACAAAAATTAAATACTTTTGCAATAACAACCCAAATAATATTTAAAATTTTAATATCCGATACGATGTCAATCTCATACTACACGTTATCAACACTCATATATCGACACTTCAATGTGCGCTGCGCAGATGCAACGGCGGACATTTTTTCATTCATAACCCATGACCATCACGCCCGCACACATGTGTCCTACACATGCCTGACTAATTAAAATAAGTTAAAACCCGACACATTATCAACACTCCCGTAGTAAAGACATACCTAATTAAACCGGAATAAACTTATTTGAAAGAAATTTAATTAATGGAACACTAAACATATAAACGAACGGAACCCAAAAGAAAAAAACTCAACCATACATTTTTTAGGATGTTATTTTCGTATTCCAATATAAGTATCACGAATACCACGGGGTCTAATTAATCCAAAACAAACACCCAATTACACATTGTATGATACGGTTGTTTTTTATTTCATATTTTGGAAATGAAAATAGTAAAGACCATTATTTTTACAGCATAGATAAAACCGAAGTAAACCAAACCATGAATAGATTGTATAACCTGTTGTAACCGAGTGATACACGACCTTTTTTTTTTCTCCTTTTCTTAGACAGAACGGAACAACTTTTTTGTTTTAGATGTGTATATAGATACATCATATAACACATAATAGTATAATCTTCCTTATTTTTTATTTTTTTTCTCATATTTGCCCATACAATTTCGTTCCTTTTTCCCCTTTGATTATAATAAAGAGAAGCACACAATTTTTTTATTTTTTTTTAACTTCCCCCTCTCCCCCCTGCTGACACGTGGCAGCATGTAGTTGAATTGGTCTCTCTTCTTATTAGATAGAGATTAAAATATATGATTATTCTTGAACGTAATGGAACGTGATTAGTTTATTAAATGAATGTGACTAGTGTTGTTAACGAGTTGAATTGAGTATTAGTTGTTCAACCTCTGTTTGTTTATGTCACGCCCTTGTTCATGTTTGTTCGTTTAATAAACGAACAGAAAGATATGTTCAAGCTTGGTTTATTTAGGTAACGGGCTTATTTGCATACGTTTGCTTATTAAGCGAACATAAAATTATGTTCATTTATTATACGAATAGAGCCGCTCACGAACAAACTCATGCTCAATTCGTTAGTACCTATGATCGTTCGTTTGTTTATCTTAACGAACTAAGCTTAAACAAGATTTTAAGCTCGTTTCGTAAACGAACGAACACAAACTTACTCGCAAGCGTTCGATTATGTTCATGAACCTGCTTATATATATAAATCAATGTAGAACCTAACTAACTCATAATATGATAAGACTTTTGTTAATCTAATAGTACTCTAGAGTAATTTTATAGATCATTGATAGAAATGTCATAATATTTTAATTATTATAATAATGTTTGATATTGTTTTGTATTTCGTTATTTATTCTTTTTGGAGGTAATTTTTTATGCCTTAACAAGTCAAACTCGAATTGAGAGACAAAAATACATGTTGCATAGGTGGACAGGACAGGGCGTTTCGAAGCTCATTTATAGGACAAAGCATCCTTGAAGGAATGCTACACGGACGAAAAAGGGAAAACAAGGTGAAAATATACATATTGTTATAAATATTAGTACGTGTTATAACTTGTGTTATAAATATAGCACGTAATGTGTGGATGTCCATTAGATAATATGCACCCAGAATGTTCGATATGATCGACGGATGCTTCTACACTTTAAAGCCAAACTCCGAACACGTAATGTGTGGATGTTCCATGAATCAAATAAATATGGAACCAACAAGTGTTACCTCAATGGTTTGAGGCTCCATTACTCTTATCAGCGGTTCGAATCTCATTATATGCATATGTGGGTTTTTACTCTTTAACTGAGGTAATTTCCTTACGAGTAAAAAAAAATGAAAAACACTATGGAACTAGCTCATTATGCATTCAAATAATAAATTCTAACCTCAAGACTTTTAATTCAACCAGACCGATAAATTAGCGTCACGTGACACTCTTAAACGAGGCAAAAAACGAGTAATCAATACTCTTAGGCGTAAACCGAGTAATAGACACTCTTAGACTTTTTCCATAAACTAAACCTATATATCATATCTATTCTAAAAGGGCAATAAATGCCTTATTAGCAGCAGCAAAAGCAAATTAAGGTTAATATTATTAAGGTTTTTAAGATTGCTGGACAAGTGTTGCTATGTGGTCCAGAAACAATATCTTCACATCTAAGGTTATGTCTAACTTCACAATGCCATCTGTCCCATCAATCCCCACAAGCTTTCCCACTGCACCGCGATGTGTGCCGCCTATCACCTTCACCCTGTCGTTTTTCCGTGGTGTAACTACTTCTACCTCATTCGGTTGTCCCGTTACCACTTTACCGTTTAGTCCCCCAACCGTTATCTTGCACGAACCATCCTGAAATATCATAACAATATTCCTTCATGAAAATGTATCATCTTACATGCTCGCATATATATGATGCAATGTCACCTTTCTGAAAAGGCAAAGAGAGAAAGCGGAATGAATACATACCGGAAGCACCTCTTTAATAACTCCGAGTTCACCATCCGCTCCATTCACATGCACTTTGACCAAGATCTCTGGCAATAACGTTGCTCCTCCTTCGTTATCTCCACCTGTATAATAATTATTTTTAAAAACCAAAATTTCTTGTTCAGGTGACATCATCTCTGCCAATGTAATGGTATATGGGACTATCTTTGATCCTTTAAAAAAAAAAAAAAAAAAAAAAAAAAAAAAAAAGAGGACAAACCTATGGCAGGTGACATCATCATATCCAAACCACCGTCGCCAGGTGTCATTGGTTGTCCACCAGGGGTACCAGGTAAAGAAGCTGAATTTGGTGTCATAGGTGGCTGCCCTCCTGGAGTAGATGGCAGATAGGGACTGGGAGCATTACCTGCTGTGAAAATGCATTCAGTCCCAAAAAAGAGAAATTAAAGAACATGGGCCCACAATCTCGATCAACATAGGCAAAGGTTACCATCTCTGGGTGTTCCAGCTTCACTATGTGCAGGAGTTGGAGCTTCATATGTTCTGGAACGGGGACTCCCGGGCTGAAATTGGCAGATAAAATATACATTAAAAAGAACTAAAAACAGCCAAGAAGATTATTCCAATACAACAATAAATGGAAGCAAGTGGTAATACCTGATATCGAGGACTAGTACCCCAAGAAGCCGGGTTTCCATCTTCCCACTCCTCCCTAATTAAACATTGTATAATAATAATAATAATAAAACATGAGGTGATGTGTGTATAAAAAAGAAAAATGCCTCTGTTTTAAGTTAAAGAATATAGACCTTGCTGGGGTCATTGGCGTATAAGGGTTCCAGGCTCTGTCAGGCATCGGTGTCCTCATGCCATCATGAATTGGTGTAGCTGTAAATAGTATGATGACAACAAAAATCATGTCTATCGATAAAGGCAGCATCATAAAGGGCTTTTTGATACTTGTTAAAAACATGTTTTCAAACCAGTTTATAATGCCCACAACAAGGTCATGCTGCAAGGACATTAATGTAAATTAACAAGGATAAGAGAAACAAACCAGCAACATCTCTCATTGGCGTCATGTAAGGGCGTAGAGGAGTTCGTGAAGGATAGATGGGTGTCTCGCTACCAGGTGTGAATCTTGATGGCCCCCTAGAGAAAAAGAAATGGTAACAAAAGGTAGAGGAAGAAACAATATTACCATCTACCAACAGTGAACGTACTTACCGGAAAGGAGTGGACAAGTCACTGGATACATCAGCTATGTCGTCTCGATTAACTGCACAAAAAGACTCGCATACTTGTTAAAGCGTCGCTGAAGCGCTGCGTCGCTGAAGCGCTCTTAAAAGCGTAAAAAGACTCGTCATGCAAAGCTCTTGGTTCCTAAAAACCAACACTGCACAAAGATGAAGACCTTTGGATCGTAAAGAACTTGCCTGTGACCACCTTCATTTGGGCCTCCAGCTCTACCCGGACTGTGTTACCTTTGACGTCCTTGACTACCCCTTTACAGCCCTTGTAAAATCCTTTGCAGATCTTAATTTTGGCGTCAACTAAGTTGTTGTGTCCTCTCCCACCTCCAAATCTTCCTCCGGCTATTGTAAACAAAACACAGATAACAATGGCAACTTACTTACTTTCCAAAGGAAACTATACAAGAATGGCTAAAAGACATGCACACAACTGAACAACTGATAAGAACAATCAAGTGCAAACACGAGATATGAAGTGAAAAACAAACAATAAGTTACAGGACATACGATTTAAAGGCCGGCCATCTCTAGGCGGTCTCATGGGAGATTGGGGAGCACGAGAAGGCGATCTGAGATCAGGGTACCTTGATGGAAAAGGGTCAACCTAGAAATACAAAGTAATATATTCCCTTGAGCCAATACAATTGAAGAACAGCAAACAAGGATGAAGTATAAAAATGAAAAGAAAAAAAAATGCAACAAAAGCTATAGCACTAACATTTTTATTTCCGTTAGCTCGTGATCCGCCAACCAGAATACAAGATTGAGACTTGGCACAGATGAAACCGGCATGCTCAAGGTGGTGACGGTCATAAACAAACAAAATTCCTTTAAATATATGTTCAATGGGACCTTGTTTCCCCTAAAGTAAACAAAAATAGTGTTAGTATTAACCAATTGCACGGATTGAGTCAATATATAAGCAAGGGTAAGACTTAAGTATCCTCACTCTGCATGGACCCTCAAGAATCTTGACAATGTCTTTCACGGACAACCGGTTCCCGTTACGATCTTGTGAGTTAATTTTCTTGTCCAGCTTGGATTTGATCTCTCTTAGCTTCACATGGGCTACTTCTGGCTTCTCAGGTACCCCTTTGAGAACCTGAAGTCTCATGTGTAAGCCACATAAAAATAATAGTCACTTTGAGTTTTCAAATTGATGCCATAAACTCACCTGGAAAGCTTCAGTCTCAACTCGTATGATCACACCAAAACTCATATCACTGCATTTTAAGATGAGTACTCAACAATCAACCCACATCTACACTGGTAAGAAAATAGGTGAACTGAAGAAAGGCTTACTCCAGCTGGACAAGGTCATGAAGCTCATAATCTCCTATACGGGTTATGCCAGTAGTAACTTCTGAGCTCTCTACCACATTATCAGCAAATACACGGAGCTAAAACATAATCAAGCAGAATATTACACACCCCATCAATGTAATTCAAATAAGGTGTCATAATCACAAGGAGGGAACATCTTACAAGCTCCTTGGTTGTATCAGATACGATGTTAACCACGTGCACCTCAACTGACACAACCATGCCAGTTGCCCCTTCGGTGGCACCAGATACAATTTTTACATGATTGCCAGGTTCGAAGTACTTGCAAAGTTCTTTTCCATTAACAGCTAGAGTGTCCTGCAAAACACGGTGCAAAACCAGTAAATAAAAAGCAGCAGATTACCACTTACACTTCAGAACAATGTATCAATCTAGAGAAACAAGTTTCCTGATGCCGTTTCTCCACCACCCACTTTATTTATTCTCAACCTAAGGGCTGATTTTCCTTACTTCCCACACACATGATGAACGCACTAGATGACTCGGTAAAAAAGATGGTTAAGTGATTACTGAGAATTTACCAGGATACCACTCTCAGGTGATTTTATGTAAACAGTTTCTTCTTCAACTTTCTCCACGCTTCCCTTCAAATTCTTAAGGTCACCTTTGACAACAATAACTCGATCGCCCTTTACGAAATGCCCTTTTTTCCTATTTGAAAAAAGAGTAGATAAACCAGCCATATCACCATCCCCGTTCTCAGTAGGTCGCCGAAACTTTTCAAGTTCGTCGAATGTTGGATGGATGTTCTGAGTGCTGATAGATTTTATGGAAACAGTTTTATACAGGAACCCATCCTTGAACATCATTCCACCAATATTCTCAAAGTAATCACCAGTGTTTGGGTCCCTTCTACGCTCCACTCGAATGTGCAAGTCCCTGGACAAAAAGGACAACAGATGAAAAAGAGAATATTAGATCATGAGCAAACCATGTTTCTTTTACTAAACAGTTGGTGCTTGAAATACCTAGCTTCTTCAATATTCATAAATCGTGGTGGTGGAGTGAAAGCTTTCTTCTTTTGAACTTCTCTGCCGCCTTCCTGAAAATAAATAGAATAAATAATCAACCCAAAATCGGTCCCGTACTCAACTTAACTCCGGGAAAGTTTGTAATAGTAAACCACCATCTGCCTTAAACGTTAAGTTGTTAAAGCGTTTACAAAGCACTCCAAGCATGTGGTCCACTTACAAAATGCATGAACCATTTTTCCCAAAAGACAGGTGACAGTAAGATCAAAAAGGTTAAGACATCATCTCAAACTCAAAGAAATTATTAATAAAATAATAGGTCGCAGCTAAGGATGCATGCAGAAAGTAAAAACAGATATCAAAAACTAACCAGCTTGCTTGCCAGGGCTTGTAAGTCGATTCGTGGGATTAATTTCACGGTTGCTCTCTGCCGCACATTATCCACATCCACGATCTTGAAAAAAAGTAATGTTTTCCAAGATGAGAAAATAAAATAAGGACAATGGAACAAAATAAACAAAAGGCCAACTAAAAGAACTACTACCTTGGCAAGATCTCCTTTATATGTTCCTGTCTTCATTCTTACCCAAGTATCCCTACACAGATCAGTAGCCTTACTCTCAACAGAGAGCACATCAGTCATCTCCTTTATCGGAACAAGCATTAATTTTGCTGCATATATGTTACGCATTCCCTTGCATGCCTGCGAAATAATTAGAAAAGGATACACCAGGATGAACTATGATAAAATTCCAAAGCGCTAAAAAAAGGAATTTAATTAGGGAAACAAGCCTGCAAAAACAAACCTCCTTAACATGGGCCTCTTTATCTGCTTCAATATAAATATAGTTTTTGAGATGATCAAGAGCTATAGCTGATTTGATTTGTATTTCTGGCCATTTATCAAGAGCCTTCTGCATTAAGCAAACTGCAACCTCCCTTTCATGCCCAATCTAAAACAAAAACAGATGTGAAAACCAACATGCATACAATCCCATTTTAGTTCAAAGAAAACTAGCCTAATCATCATACCGCACATTTAACCATCCATAACTTAGGATCTCTCACGGATGGTAGAAGAGCTTGCTGATCTACTTCCGTCCCCTCGTCATCATAGTCTGCCTCTCTCCTACCATATTTTTCCTCTAAGTGCCTCTGAATAGCGTCAATATCTTCTTCTTGATCATCATCGTGAGGAAACAGTGAATGACGAGGCATCTGTCTTACATCCTCTTCGTCCGGTACATCAGCACCATCCCGCACTATGAAATCTAAAAAACAAAAAAATAGCTGATATTGCTTGTATAGAAACAAGGATGGACTACTGAAGGAACAATGTTACAAAAGATGCAAAGCTGAACTATATTAATAGCCTCGTAATGGAATGCCTATAATTTGTTATTAAATATCCAGAGAAAAGAACATGTTCATAAGAATAAAGTTTGAATTCTATAAATAGTTCCAATAGCAGCAAATCTCCAAGTCCAAGAACTTAAAAGCAAGACTCACGTATCTCCCCATCAAGAACAGTCAATCGTCCTAACGAATCCAAAAACTAATAAACAAAGCTCACGAATCTCCTATTCGTAACTATACCGTCCTAACTGGTCATATATCAACCTTCTTATTGATCACGTCCATATATCTCTACATTTTCAACAAGAGATGCAAAAGCTATAAGTATCTCATGACCAACAATATGACGACTGCAATATTTAGCTTTGAGCTTTCTATGTTATGCAATTTGCATATATATGATGTCCATTTGCTCTTCTGTGTCACAAAGATTCATGCTTTACCCAAGTTAGGCATTGAGAAGGCCAGGAGCCTAGGATTGGGATCGAAATTTGTTTCATATTCCAGAACGCAAACAATATCAAACACTATCAGCCTAAACTAGTAATAACGATCAATCATGTTTTGTCCAACATTTCTATGCCTCCCAATCCTGAAATCCATATTGTTGTCCACGTACAAATGTATACGCATCCAAACCAATTACGGGGTACAAAAATAAAAAAATAACAAGTGACAAAGCTCCAGCCCACCTATTTTAATCAATCAAAACTTCCATCAGACACACCTGAAGAACAAAACTCATTACACAACAGGGTACAGAAGTAAACGAGCACGATAGATATAATGTACCTCATTAAGCCTATCTAACCATGACAATCAAACAATGTAAGCCACCAGCATTCACTGGAGTATTAAAAATAGATGCAACAGATGCAAACCAGTAATAGCAAGGGTGCTGCCCCTCTTCTCTCAGTTCATCCTGATTGAATATAATGCAAGATAAATTTCGAGAAAGGTAAAAAGAAAAAAGCTTTACCCTCTTCGCCCTCGTCTTCCTCCTCCCCCTCTTCATCATCTGACACCACCGCTTCCAGATCAAGAAGGTCCTGCACACCTCCTGTCTTACTCTTTTTCCCTCTGCGTCCGGACGCATCATTGTTCGATCTGCCCCTCTTTTTCCCGGTCTTTCCGCCGACGTACTCTTCATCCTCCTCGTCTTCCTCCTCCTCTTCTTCCTCCTCGTCTTCCTCCTCGTCGTCATAGCCTCCATACCCATCCACCTCCTCGTCGTCCTCTGGGTCCATCTCCTCCTCCTCCTCGTCCACGTCTCGCCGGTGCGCCATCGCCGATCAGCTCTCAAAAGAATCCTCTTGAAATGCCCCTCGACTGTTCGCTAAAAATTCTCAAACGATAACGACACCAATGCTCTATGCTCTCGATGAAGTCGGTTTACGTCGAATGCAAATTTTATTAATAAAAAAAATGAAGGTTTAGAGTGTAGTGCTAAAAAGACATTATTCTCCTTTGGTTTTTTTATTTTTTAAATTTTAAATTTAACTTTCAAAAAAAAAAAAAAAAATTTACGAAAACGAAATATACGCGCACAATCTTTTGTTTTCATTGTGACTCAAATCCGAATACTCAAGATTAAGAGGCCAGAATATCAAAAAGAATATTCATTGTTTTTTATATCAATTTCACCGATAAAAAAGACACTAAAATAATGAGAGTCAACATTTCGCAAAATAAAAAAGTAAAATAATGCAATTGAATCTTAAATTGTCCTCGATTACATAAAAATATTTCATTAGATTCAATGTTAATTATTGTCCCTGTAAATCATTATCATCGGTTGTGTGTGGCTCTCCACATGTCTCCTCATTTCACAGGCCTTTTGCAAGCACTAAGCGACATGTGTGATGTGGAGGAATTAGGTGTGCTTCTCACGATCATCTGGTGTATTTGGGAGGCCAGGTGTGCCTGGTTACATGATGATAGGCCCGTAGATTTCGGTGGCCTGTTCGTGAACGCACTTAAGGAAGCGATAAACTATATTCATTCCATGCAGACCTCCCTGGTGCGCACAACAAGGGCCACTTGGCTATCCTTATGATCCTGGCCCTCACACGGCGTGATTAAAGTCGATATAGATACAAATAGTGCAGGTGGAGCGTCACCCATAGGAGTTGTTTTCCGTGATCATGACGGGCAGATTCTTCACTCGATGATGTAGAGAATCATGGGCAACCTGAATGTCGAAGCACAGGAGCTTACAACAATTTTCCAAGCACTTTTTCTAACTTCATCACGTGGCCATAAGCGGATTATAGTAGAGACAGATTCTCTCGCATGTGTTCATCGTCTTCAAAAATAGGGTGCAAATCTCTCTTCGTTGGGTTATTTATTATTGTTTGAGTGTGGTTAGGGTCTTTGTGTCTTCTCTTGTTTTTTTTTTTTTTCATATACAAAAGGAAACACACACATCCATTAATTCGCCCCTAGCGGGGTTCGAGGCCTGGTCTACCCACTGGGTAGCCAGGTTAGATCATAGTGGAAACAACTAAGGCAAGGTACCTTGTACTTCACCATTACACGTTTGTAATTCAATGTTTTTTTAGTATAAAATAAGATATCATGTAAGGCTGAAAACCAATCAACACAAACCGAATCGAGAACCAAACCGGCTCAACTTAAAAAAAAAAAAAAAAAAAAAAACATACGAAAACAAAAATTTGTTGTTCGTTTTTAAATCAAACCGAAACTCGATTGGTTTGGATCATTTTATTTGCAAGTTTTTAACCAAAACTAAACAAACCAACCGAGCATACATATATCAAAATATATTCTTGTAAGAAAACATAAATTAAGCTAAATATGTATGTACATATAAAAACGCATACACTTATATCATTACTTATAAGGTAACTGTGCTTTTTTTTCAATATAGTAGCCACGTCAGACCGTTTTGGCCATTTTTTCGCGTTTGGGTTTTTACTTCACAAAGCCCAACAAGATAAAATTGATCGAACACCCAAACCCTCTACCCTTCATTATCATTTCTACTGCCCCTTCCCTTTCCCAGAAACTTCCACTGATATTTCATCCGTCGTTATCCTTCTCAGTACTATTTCCTCTCAAACGCTGCTTTATGTTAATTGCTCCCGTTGATTTCTCTTCTCCTCGGCAGTCTGATTACAGTAGAAATGCTTCTGCAAATTTCTCTGTTGTCTCAGTCGTCCAAAATCTAAGGAAGAGGGTTGTTTTTATCCATCTTCTCTGTTTTCTCTTTCCGATTATGGAGAAAGGCTGAGTTCGTTGTCTCTGAAAGCCTTTGCAACACAGTCGCTGCTCGTGCTTTACCCACTGGATGTTGTGATGGCAAGGACTATCTTTCCTATTTTGTGTCAATTTCGTGTTTTAAAGGTAAATGACTGAATCTTTCTCTGATGTTAATTCCATTCCATTTAGTTTAGGATGTATCAGTATGGTAGGGTTTTCATTTCTTGATGGTGGAGTTGCCTTCTCTACCCGGCAGCTGCGTGTTCTTCACCCCACCAAAATCTGAAATCCGAGGAGTCAATTGGATGGGCTGTGGACGTTAATGATCCAAATGAGATGTCTGCTAAAATGTTAAAAAGTGAGATTTTGCATCCATATAACTTTATCTTCTTCAAATAGAGCACTTTGTGATTTTTGCTATTCTTGCTGCAGGAAT